>VZRN01004397.1:1299860-1362741 GCA_013397935.1 Dasyornis broadbenti
TTTGCTTCTTTTACCTAGCAGTGTATGCCTTAAAATGATAAAGACCGCATTCTTTTCTGGAGCTGCCATATAGAAAAGAAGACCTTAAAATTTCATTAGTATTTCCAAACTCGCTTGGAAGAGTCACTGTGCTTCACTACTAAAAATGGAAATGTTCTGTTCTCTCTTGCCCCTATCACATTTTAAAAGACTGTTACATATGTCTTATTTCACCCAGCTTACCCAGCAATTTTAGACAGACTAATATAAACCAGATATTGTGTGTTCATACTTAAGCAGAAGCATTAGTGGAAGAATAATTTTTAAAAATGCACATTTGTGGGATGATTGGGAACCTTTTGAATGTTAAGAATTGAAAAGGATATCCTGCAAACCTTACACCCTGGAAAATAGTCTTTGAGCACCTTGCTGGAAGGACCCAATTCTGCAAGCTCTCATTAGGATAAATGGTCTGACTGAAGCTAATAAGTCTTTTCAGAAGAGTAAAACCTACTCACATGAGTCAGCACTTACAGCACCGAGCTGTGACATTCAAGCATTTTATGGAAAGAATCAAGGTGTTTTTCTTTATGGGATTGCTGTGTTGTACGGGTCTGCCCATTCAGGAACAGATGAACCTAAACCAATGAACAAATACATACGGCCCTTTTTGTGTCCTGATAACATACAGAAAAACATGATGGTAACTTGCTGGCTGTTTTACACTGAAATGTTTAAAAGAAAAAACACATTCGCTCAGTAAGAAGATAAAAGGGATAAAAGAGATAATGACTGAGCTACACTGTCCTAACTTACTCTGCATTTGCATGTGATTTATAATTTTATAAAGGAGGGGGGAAAAGCAACTGTACCTTTGATATATTGTTAAGCAGACCTTCTATGTTTCTATTTTCTGCGTAGGGTCAAGACTGTTGACATGGGATTAATCAGCTGCTCCTCCTAAACCATGAATCAGGACAAATTGTTGTCTGTTTCATACAGTACGATCGCTTGAAAATAGAATTAAACACAGAAAGTACAGAAATATGTGAAAAGCAGCAGAAGTTACAGTCAGTAATTGCAACATTGGTATAATGACAGATCCTTTCTGGTTTTGCATTTTGAAGAATTCCAGCAGTAATGACCAAAAAAAATGCTTAATTTTTCTGCCACTTTCTGAGAATGCAATGATTCTTTGAAGCATACTGTTCTCTCAGTTCATGATATTTTATTGAAATGTAAAAATTTTGCATTCCTTTCTGTAAGCACATTTCTTCCTATGTGTATTTTGTCCGATTTACAAGCAAAAAAATGATGCAGTTATCTTCTGCATATCTTCTAGAGAACATACACCTACACATAAATGTAGCCTGCCACCTGCATTGTTGTTAGCTTATTTGTCAGCCTGTAGCATGATAGGATTTGAGAATATTGGGTGCAAAGTGTCTTCAGGAAGAGGGGGAGAAATCATTCACCATTAGAGATAAGTATGACAAGCTCCCTTTTACACTAGGATACACTTGTATTAAACAGAATGGCAGGGTGCCTGAGTGAGATAGCATCTATTACCAATGATGACATGAAAATGGACACTTATTAATCACTGTTTTCAAAATAATTATCCATAGCTTTATAAATGCTATAACTAAGGATGGATTTCTTCCCTAGGCGTTCCCTAATATTCAAAATACTGCTTTCTTATTACAGTTAGAATGCAAACTGTTTGCTAAAGCAGGTGTTAAGAGTGTGCAGCAAATATGCAAGTTAGGATGTTAATATAAAACAGACATTGTACAGTTATTTTAAAAATAAGCAGTTCATAGCTATTCAAAATAGGTCATATTTATTCACAAACAAACTCTTGATCTCAGTGATATTTCATTAATTTTTGTCATTTGGAAGCTAAAATATTACATAAAATTGTTTGAATTTTTACCTACAGAATGGGATTTCCATGGGTCACGAACAATATTTTCCATTACGTGGGATATTTCACTAAGAGGGTTGTAAAACAAAGATTATGGAAGGAAAAGATTTGGAGGACTTTTGCCAGTGAAAGTACTTTTGCTGATAAACAGCTTTTATCTGTTTTGTGTTTTTTTTTATTTTCAGCACAATTCACTGTAGAGGTTAAGCCTCTCTCAGATTTGCAATCAAACCATTGTATTAATATGAAAAACTTCCATAAACAGCTCAGACAATGTAATGCCCTATATTCAAGTACCTTACATGCACAAAGCATATCAAAACCATATTTTGCCTCTAGTACTAATTATATATATATTTTATTATATATATTTGCATACATAGTGCTATATCAAGACTATAGAAATATATTATTTAAGGGACTAATTTTGGAAAAATCCATTATCTTTACTAGATGTGGACATACTGCTTTCTTTTATGAACATTTTTTATTTAAATTTAAAGTTAAGTTTTGAAGAAGTAGTTCTAGTGATGGGATAACAATTTAATATTTAAAAGGAAATGACAACATGGCATTATGAAAAAAATGTATGCATGTTCAGAAAGCATGCGTGCATGGATGCATGAGAATGGCTACAGTGTTTTAAAGCTTTTTTCAGAAGTAACCATATGAACTCAAATTCCAAAAATTTTATTTCTTGCGCTGCACCTTATATCATGTGATGTCTAAATTTTATTTTATAAAGTTATTTTAAGTTCTAATTGACTACGATAATAACCGATATTTTAATTAAAAGTATGCAGAATGTAAAGCCAGACTGACAACATGTAATCACATAGCAGTCTTAACTTAGTTGCTGCTTTATTCCAAGCTACATCCCAAAACCAAGTAATTCTAGACAGAAAAAAAGTCCATTTAAAAAAGTCAATAAAGAAATACAGGAATGTTGTCTGGATTTGGAATAATAATTGTTTATATATGTCTAGGAAATGTATGTATTTTTGATTTAAATAAGATCTTGGAGGAAACAGTCATTTTACTAATAATGAAAGAAATTAATATGGCAGCAATTGTTTGCTCGGTGTAGGTATAAATGATGTTTACCACAACCTCTAGTAAATGTTTTGACAATGATTTATAAGTATGTCTAATAAAAATGTTATATTTTTCCCATTCTAGCAGACAGCTAAATATTTTATAAATATAATTCAAAGTAATGTATTGGTTTATTTTGAATACCTTTTTTTCCTGATTTTTTTCACTTAATAAAAATGCCTCCTCTCCTAAGAATACTTTAAATTAAAGCAGGTAGTTTATTTTTGTTGTTGTTGCTGAAGTAGGTTATTCTTCTTTCTCCCCTAACACTAATTTGGTAACTTAAGCAGCTCTTGAACATTTGCAATATATGTTATTAAGGATTATGCCTTAAATTTATTTGTATAGGTAAAGAACCTGGTATTGCACAGGTCAAGTGGTTTCATCATGAACAATAAAGCAATATATTTAAAGAGGTGTTAGTGTCTCCTTTCTGAATCCCTTTTTTATTTCAAAGTGCAAATATGGTTATAAATCACATTACTCAATGCATACAAATGATCTGAATTACAAAACAGACTGGAATATCTGCATCTTCTGTTTAACCTGTGGAAATGACTCATATAATTGAATAGGAATGTGGATACTATACTTCTGTATAAACTTTGACTAACTTGTTTTAAAGATAAGTGCTTCATGGAGGAATGAGGAATGTGTCTGAGACACCAGCAGGATTAGCTCTCGGTATGGCAACTGATCCACTAATATCTCTCCCAAATTGCTCACCCGATTTATACAGAACAGACTATTCTAAAGGATATACCACCTCTGCGCTTCTCTGTCAAATTCCCCTTTTTTGTTTAGGAGAGAGAAAGTGCTTCTCTCTTCAAGTATAATTAGAAGTATAATTAGGAAAAAGTATGTATTTTAGAAAGGTTATGATCAGCTCAACTTATTTAAGCACCCATTTTCCTTTGTGTATAGTTCATGCCCACCTCTGTCCAGAGAAACATCTGTTTACAAACATCTGCAAACATTGACCCCCCCTGCCCCGAACTAGTGGATGTAGCCAGAAGGTTCCCCTGTTTCAAAAACTGCGCTTCCAGGAATGTGCACCATTTGGATGCTCTCTGGAAAAATGTAAATCTCCCGCGTACAGCACAGGCACCCTTTTTCTGTGGTATAGACAAGCACCTGCTGTGTGTGTTGGAAGATGAGATCTGGAGGGCAACCTGTGGTGGTTACCACTTTTTGAAATGTATGTACCCTACATGAAAGACTAAAACCAAAAACATGTCCCCACTTCACCCATGATTTTCCTTTTTTTAAATGCATTCAAATTTTGATTTTTGATACATGATATGTGACACTTCTTACATGAAAATCAGATGGAAACCCAGACATTTTAATGCCAGCTGCTGCACAGAAGACAGCTGCTCATCTTTGGAAACTTATACTTTCCCACTGAAATACTGATCCGGTTGCAGGGAAAAGTGATTGTGATCCCTTAACTATTTGGCAAAATAAATGCACGGTAAGATTTAAGTACCCCTCAAATATAAAAGAGTTCTGCAGCAAGTATTTAGTCTGGCTCTGGTACTAAAGGACCACTTCTGCCTACTTCTGCCTCTTGCTTCTATTGCCTCCTGGAGAGACGCAAAAGTAAGTTCTGGAGAGTAATGGCCTGGAGGCTGCTCAACGCTGCTGACTTCCCATTTGGAAGTATCAAAGAAACACTGCCCTGTCATTTTGAAAATATTCTATATCTTATTGGCCTGAGATGATCTGGCATCGTACCCCACACTGCAGCATGTGGGACTGAAAACCACCTGAAGTAGCCTTGCAGAGCCCTGTTAGAGATGTTGCTTGGCCATGAACCCTCTGCTGCCTATTGAGGTCAGTGAGAGCATCTGGTGGGTGCTCTCTGTTGCCTTGTGGGTGTCAGGTTGGGGGTCCCCAGGGCAAGAGAAGGGCTGCCAGGGACCCTGCAATGCTGAGCACGTGGCTCAGGGGCTGTCCCCACCTCTTTCAGCCTGATACCTACTCTTGCCATTACATGCAGACCCTACTGTGCCCAAACTGGGAAGAGCCGGGTCTCACACCCAGTCTGCCTGGTAATGAGTTTTTTAATAGAGCAACAAAAAGGAAAAACCTTTTCTTTGTGAAATGATAGGGAAAAAAAGAGGAGTGGGATTGGGCTTCATAGGAAGAAGATATAGTAGGAAATCTGCTTTGCATCCAAAATTCTCCCATTAGGCCCAAACAAGGTAATATTACAAGTGTATGCCACAAAAACAATCAAACAGCAGGGAAGGAAACACACTTGAGGCTGTTTCCATGACAAATATTGCATGAACTTCTTATCCTTTTCATAGAGAAGAAAATTGGGAGATAGTGTCCTGGTTGTGACTTTGCTGAGGCATAAACACTTGCAATCTGTATGTAGATGTGCCTTTAGATACAAGCGTGTGTGTGTGTGTGTGTGTGTGTGAGAGAGAGAGAGAGAGAGAGAGAGAGAGAGAGAGAGAGAGAGTGTCAGGTCAGGTTCTTGTTTATAACATGTGAGAGACAGAAACAAGTATATTTACGTGCAAGTCTGTAAAGGACATCAGTGGAAACAGGATTAGGCCTGTAATATTATTCCTTGGTCAAGATCTACTCTAGACAAGGTCAGTTAGGTGAAAAGTATGTGAAACTGTTATGACAGCTTTTTTAGTGTTAATTTGATAAAAGAGATATGGTGCAAATAAAATGGTACACACTGTAAAAGGCTCCCAAGCTGACTGAAAGTCCTTTAGTACCAACATGAGACTCTCTCAAACACTGAAGACCAAATAATTTAAAATTATTCTTAGAAAGGGACATGTTTTTTGTTTTTACAAGAATTTTGTGAGCTTTAGAAGGAAGTCCCCGCGTATTCCAGCTGCCTGATACTGCTCTACTATTTAAATCTTGAAATGTCATATCTATTCAGAGTCTGGTAGGATTTACCCTTTTCTGCAACAAAAGAACAGGTCAATTCTGATGTCTGAAAAATTATTTTTTGCTCATAAACTTTATACTGACTTCTGTCACTGAGAGAGAGAACAAAAGGATATGCTGGGGACAGTGGAGGCTGTGAAGAACTTCTAAAGTTGCCTTGAGATGTACCACCACTCCCTCCATGCCCCACTTTTTGGATGCTGCACTTGGTATAATTTTCTAAGGGAAGTTAATTTCAGAGATAAGTGCTCTGCCCCTTGCCGGGAGTCACATCCAGCTGCAACCCCAAGCCCAAAATAAAGGCATTTTTAGTTACTAAATGTTTCTGAAAATGTCACAAAGCTGATTTTGTTCTTGCTTTCACTAAATAATTCTGCAGTAAGTCAGGTGTTCTGATCTGTACATAAACACTCATTTCTGTGTTTTAATACACTGAAACCATCAACACATATAATAAATACAAGCTTACCCATAGGTTCAATTGTATTGACGTAGCTTTTCTTTTCAAATCAAAGAACATTGGAGTTCTTTACTATGAAATCTTCACGCAATATTCTTTAAAGTATAGTATATCAATGCTTTAGAAAGAACATTTTTAAAAATGAAAGATTTTGTCTATTTTGTTCAAATGAATATGCCCTAAGTTATGCTTCTCAGTTGTCCCAATTTATTTTAATATGAAAAAATCTAATCTCTGCTTGTAAAGCAGATTATGCATGTATTAAATTCTTTAAAATTAGAATATACTTAATGCCACATTAGTTCCAGGCATGCAAAGCAGAAGAAAGAATTATACACCTAAACAACAAGAATGGTTTTTAAGCTTAAGTTTCTACTTTGCTCCAATTCTCATTTGGCAAAATAAAACAATGTACAATCTGCCATTTAATGAAATGCACTGATGAATTAATTTTTTCCCAAATAAATCACAAAATAAAACATTTAAAACAGCCAATATTATTAACTGAGAAAATAAGCCAGGCCAATGCTTTGTTTCAGCTCTCTGTAAAATTTGTACACCCAGCTCCTTTTCCCTTTCTCATCCTCTTTTACCTCCAAGTTGGTAAAGTAAATTCCATTTTGCACTTCTAAGCATGCATTCTGTTTATGATCTCACAATAATGCTGCTGACTTCCTTCTATCCAGGAAGAGGTCAGAGCTCATTTGGACTGGGGCCTAAAGCACACGAGAACTGTGGGCCCTTTGTCCCTCAAGGTCCATGACTATAAGTTCATTTATGGCAGCTCACCAACAGTCATGCTTTGAGGTTGTTGCTCCTGGTTTTCTGCCATGCCACCAGAAAAGTACTGCCTGCACAGCTGCAAGTGTGTCATCTCCCACAGGCATTGTTTTTCCTATTCAATCCTCTGCAAATCTTGTTTTCTTAGGACCTGGAATACAGTCAGTTTGTTTCCCTCAGTTATTATTCTTGCTCTCTGAAGACAACAACAATTAGTGATTACCAACTGCTGTGGGGATGGGTACATGAACTCTTAAACCATAAATACAAAAAAAAAACCTAAAAGAAGGCAAATGCAATGGAGCTATCATTCATTCATCAGGAAGGGGATCTATTGCCATAACAGCTCTCACAAACCACGGAAGAGACAATGGATGAGGCTCAACTGACCAAGTTAAAAGGAAAGAAAGAGGAAGCAGAGCATCATACAGAAAAAAAGACTGAACTGAGGCATACAGCACAGGCACTCCACCTGTGCTGCCCATCCAATATGTGCAGCTATGGTTGGATGAAGTACTGCACATTGAGTAAATGTCAACGGATGTAGCAATTTTAGCTCACGTAAATGTTTAAAGGAATCTGCTGCTGAGTGCACTGAGGTTTACACTTTGCCTGGAGAAGCAGAGAAAGGAGATGGCATCTGCTCTTCTATTTTACCATGAAGAGTTCTTGATGTAATAGATGAGATTTGGCTTCAGAGAGGACAGCCTTGCCCTTCAGGCAAAGCTCCTCCCGACCCCAGTGGAGACATGATTTGATCCACTCACCAAAGTCTGTTTTATGGGATAACGTTGGGAAAGTTCTTCCCATTACCTTTGCTGGAGTGTTGAGGTTGTGGCCTTTTCTTTATAATTGATACAGTGCCAGCATTTTAAAGGACAAACTAGAGGCTATGATATAGTAAACAGACAACTCATCCTGAAGGAAAACCAGAAAGCTTTCTTGAGTGTTTGTTGTGTTATCCCTTATTTTAAATTCTGTTTATGTTGCTAAAAATTGCATATATTCTTTTTAATGAATACTACTCAGCTGAGAGACAGTGAAAGATGCAGAATGTGATGCTTGTTAATATCAGTTCATTAAATTAAGCCAGACCTGATTTGCAACAAAATCCTATGTTCTTGAATTTCACTGACAGCCTGTGAAATAATTTTCACTGGACCCCTCAAACTATTGGATTGTGTCTATTTAGCTGAAGTACTTGGGCAGCCTTCACTGTCAGGGTGTTAAGGTACCTCATGATCTGCTAATAGATTTAGCTGCACAATGTCTTATTCATCAGATTTCTCTGTCAGCTGCCTCAGCCCTCAGTGCCTTTGGCAGGATTCAGTATGGTGCTTTTTCAGGTTGGCTTTTTCTGCTGCTGAGGCAGGAATTCTGTGTCCATGCCCAAGCCACTGCCCTGCATCAGCTACAAGTGCCTCCTTCTCTACAAACATCATTTACTAAATTCCAAGGTGAACACCATGGGAAAAATACAGAAGGTGAGTATTTTATGTTTGCATATTGTTTTCTATGCCAAAGCCTACACTTATACATTCCCATAAGATTTGGTCCCCTGAGTCGTGTGCTTCAATGGGCACTGAGAGAGGAAGCCAGGACTAAGCTGTCAGGGCTGCTCAGAGGGGCATCTCTAGTCACCTCAGAGCATCATTCGTACTCCACCTGAACAGAATGCTAAATCTTAACTTTGACATGAATGAGAGGCAATGGCAAAAAGTGAGACATTTATTTTTAATAACTTGCTTCCTTTATAACCTTTCCCTGGATGAAACATATCTGTCTACCTTTTAAAAAGTTGGCAGCCTGGGATCTTCCGTATTTTAATGGAGGATGTTTGCAGGACCGAGACAGAAATAGAAACACAACATTCACTTGTGAATGTCCAACCAAGTTTTGCTTTGGTGTTTTAAATTCTTTTTTTGATTATTGTACCTCAGTACACCTATGGAGCAAATTATGCAGTAAAAAAAGTTCTCCTTCTAGAACTTCATGTACTCTGTAATCCAATTAATTAATCATGCTCTTCAACATGTAGAATTAGAACTGGGTTTTCTGCCCTGCTACTCAAAGCCCTCTTTCCGTGACCGTCATCTACCTTGATGGGCACCTTCTGCAATAACAGCCAATCATCAGTCAAGTGCAACAGACTCATGCTTACCAGCAAAAAACTGTAACAGAAGCTGAACTGTAAGGACAGAGATTCTCCTGCATGACAAAACTGGCCAAGGATCTCCCCTTGTTCAAAATTTTCTTTGAGTGTTCCCAAAACATTCATCACAAGATACCCAGACACATTTCCCTCTCAGCACACAGGAGATAAACATGTACCACGATCCTCACAGGTCCCTTCCAACTCAGGAAATTCTATGAACCTGAGCTTTCTTAATCAAAATTCCCTAAGATGTGGAAATTTATGCCTATCCTAAAATAATCTCTATGTTTTCAATCACAGCACTTCTAACAAATAGTCTGTAATGAAAGACAAACAAAACCAATTTTCTCAAATGGTAATTATAATAACTTTTTCTTTCATCACAACTTATGAAAACTTAACCTAAAAAGTAACCAGTCACCTGAAATAAACATGCACAAACCACTGGCTTCCTATTTCACTTCATAACATTAAATGTCTGCACTCCACCCTATCCATCCTGAAGAAACTGATGGTGAGATTCACCTTTCTTTTATTTGTGTTTTCAATAAACCCATTCAGACATATAAACATTAAAACATTCTAGGCTGAGGATATTCAGTTTTGTATTTGTAGTGTCACCAGTGGCCTGTTCTTCCTTTGGACTATACTTCCCTATGTACCTATCCCTAAAGAGTAAAACAAAATAATGCTGCAGTGTAAGATGGAAAAACAAATGTGGTCATTCTTTAGGAAAAATAGTTTTAAACAGAGCTAGATATCATATGTCCTTCTATTTACTAGGACAAACAAAGAATATTGCTGGATTCTATTAGTGCAAACTGCTTTACGACTTACATTCCATGTATCAAAAAAAAATTCCTCTAATATGAGAAATAGCTATTTCCTCTCATTCCTGCTATAAAATCATAACAAACTCAGTAAGATCATACCGTATGGCAAGATGAGGATCTACAAATTAGTCCTTATATCAGCTATTTTTCTAATTTCTTTGTGTGCTTTCATATTTCATATGGTTCCAGAAAAACACCTATACCTAGCCATAAATGCTCTCCTAACACAAATTCTAGAATGGCACTGGGGAATCCAGCCTTTTGCTGAGTCAAAAACTGTAGTAATATCCCAGAACAACACAGCAATTTAATGCTAGTTATTTTTAAAACCTTATTACATCACAAATTTATATAACGTCAATGAATTATAAACATCAAGGGAAAAATAAGATTGTAAAAAACATGCTAGCAGTGAACAATAACAGAAGAAGCAACAATGGACTTCTACAAAGGCAAAATGGAAATGTCTCAATGCTGTTCTGTAGTACAGTCATATTTTTTTAAGAAGAGAAAATCTTGGTAGGATATCTTTTCTTAGAACTGGGTCAGCAATAACATACATGTTAACCTGATGAATGTCTCGCTGAATTCAATTGGCTATTCAAATGCACACTGTCACTTACCTCAGATGCATTTGCAAACCAAAGTCACATGTCGTGGTAGGTAATGTAGGTAACATTCTTAAAATTGTCTGGGTAATTTAAATTCTCACAGTCTTTGACACTGCCAAACTCTAAGGGGAAGGAGATAAAAAAAAAAAGCTCATCTTGTCAAAACATTCCGTGACCCCCCGAAGTTTTCGGCCCCAAAGTGGGGACTTCTATTCCCATTTAGAGCTGAGGGAAAGTTAAACACCTTGGGAAAAACTGTAGTAAGAACTCACTGGGGGTGGCAAGAACTAGAAGACACTGATGGAGGGAAGCTTGGGCACCTACCTCTACTCAGAAAGGTAATTCCTCTACTCTGTGCATGGTCTGTAGCAATGCATGCTCTTCTGAAGGTATTTTATTACAGTTTTTCCATTGCTGAAAAAGTAGAGAGGAAAAGGCTTACAGTGAAATATCAAAACCCAACAAATTAAAGCAAATTTCAACAGAAAAAAACATGAGCTTGGGATGTCTCTTGTACTTTGAGAGCAAGGTCTTGCACATGGATCTGTTAAGTTCCTGAAATACTTTCCCTCTGATGGTTTTTAGGATGTGGTACATGGACACAGCTACAAAGTTTCTGGCTTTCTGCACCTTGGATGCAGCCTCTGTTTTGCCTTCACACTCCTCAAACATAATCCAGCACAATAAGAGTAAACTGACTCATAAAACTGACTCTGCTCTTAGGACTAGGTGCTCTAAGTGGTTTCCTTTCTGTGGCAGCATGAGTGTTCCTTGGCACAGACCTACTATTAAAACCAAAAGTGGGTTTTGAGCAGAAGTTTTCTGCATGTCTTCTAAATTATGGGCATAGGCACCTGAAAAAAATACCTTTTTTGGAGATCAGTACTAATTCCCTTGTGGAAATTATACCGAAAAAAGTCTGAATTTCTTTTGCTGTGATTCTTCCTCTGACTTCAGGGAAAAAATATCTGTCATCTGATGCACAATATTTAAATACTCTTTGCATGAGATGAATATAAAATGAATAAAATAACCCAACTCTGAACCCAGTCTTGTTGTCATGTCTGTGACACAGACCTTTGCTACCTTCCTTCTCATAAGAAATGAAACAGATTTCTATTTTTATTTCTGATGTTTTAACTCTGTTAATACAGTTGTTAAAATGACTGCAAGGAACTGGACCTTTCAGCACATTAAGGAATAAGTCAGATGAAGTATTAAGATGTTGGCTTGTTCCATGTCTCTTAAACAAGAGTGGTTAACACTGAATTCCTTGTAACTTAAATACAAACATGGGTACTGATGAGCATCACCCACGTAAGGACAAGAGTCTGTTCTTGATGGAAGAAGTAGTGCAAAGCATCTTTTGTCACTTGCATTGGAAAGCATTGACCTCGTATCTTGATGAGAAACATGATGAAAGATGATCCACAATCACCTCATGATCTTAGAAGCAGGATGTCCATACACATGCACACACACTCATTTTTAAGTAGTCTGCTAAGGGACTGAACTCTAGGTAATCCCTGAGGACCACTGCATGATTTGTTGATTTGAATTTGCTTGTCGCATTTAGGAACTATCTCTCTTTTACTTTTCCTTGCTGAAGCAGACCCATATAAAAGAGAATAATAATAACATAAAAACATATATATGCATCTTAAACACCAGGATAAATGCCACCTTCACCTCCTGGCCAATGTCATGTTTTCAATGACATTTCCTATCATGTCACTAAGGCCTAATTCTGGTCTTATACATTTTTACAGTGCCATAGTGCCAAATGTTTGTACAGTGCTGAACTTCTTGCAGTATACATTTCTATCCACAATGCAACAAAGTGAATTATTGTGCTCAGCATGTACGTTCACTTCCAGCGAGTGCTCCTCCATACCTTTTACCCTGTCACAACCAGCCTGCTTGCACAATACCCATTGCTGTAGTATTGGAGCACCTCCTCAAGTTCAAATGACGCCTGTCCTATCTGTCTCATCACCTTTCCTCTTCTGCTACATGCTGCAAGTGAGCCCCTATTAGGTATGCAACATGCATCACCTCTTTTAATACACTGTATATCATTTCAGTATTTACTACTTTTTAAACACATGTAGATGGAAAGACAAACAATAAAAGAGACTGACTGCTGTCAAGTGAGAACCATGGGTGTTACTTGATGAAACAGGGATGAGGACACGAGTGATGACGAACAGGAAACCTTTAGCCAGCTTTCCAGTACTAATGGCTTGCTTGTTCCTTGAACCCACACATTTTAAAGAGTGGCTTGAGAATATAGGTCCCCTCATTTTATCTGTTAGGAAACTCAAGTGCAGAAAGAGAAGGAGCTTTTCCCAAGATGAACCCATTCAGTACTCTCCCTGTCATCCGAGTTTGAGAAGTCACTGTGAGAAGTCATTAAAGATAGCTAAAATATTAACCAATGCTACTTTAGACAGAGTAATATACTTAACTTGACTCTGCTGGTTTTGGCTGCAGTAGAGTTAATTTTCCTCATAACAGCCAGTGTGGGGCTTTGTTTTGTAATTGTGTTGAAAACACTGTTGGTAGCTGAGGAATGATTTAGTTATTGCTGAGCTGTGCTTGCATACAGCATTAAGGCCTTTCTTGCTTCTCATCACACCCCACCAGCAAGATTGGTGCTCACAGATATTCCAGCTGTAGTTTTGGATGTATCTTCCTAAGGTAGACGTATTCCTCTTCACTGGTCCCAGGCATGATCCATTGGCCCTGGTCAGTATTAAGGACCGTAGTCTGAAATATGACATGGCTTCTTTCTGGTCCTTGTGTCTGTGTCTCTTGCTATGGAAACCAGGATCTGGGGAAAGACAACATGATGACTTGCTCGTTCCTGGATCTTCCTCTAACCCATATTTGGACTTGCAAATTAGAAAGTACTCTGAGGATTTGCAGTTTAAATACACCACTAGTGAACATGAGGAGCTTTAATAGAGCACAGTGGTGTCTTGACTCACAGTTTCACAAACCATTTCCTAATCTGAGCTAGCAATAAGCCATGGACTCCAGATGAATGTTGCCCCTTGGCTTTTCACCCCACAAGTTGTTCCCGTGTGAAGCTGCCTTCCCCATGGCTGCAGGGGCAGAAGAACTGGGGGTACAAAGTGCAGCAAAAATGTACCATGGAGGTTGGGCCCTGCAAGCAATGATTCATTTGACACATTTTGAAGGGCTTTGGCATGCTGAATATAAATCTGTGTCTCCAAAAGTGTGGTTCCTATTGGAAGGTCTACAGCAGTTTTAAGTTCCCTTGTCAAAATGCTTCTAAACCAAACAGCAGAAACTTCTTAAAATAAGCAATATTGAGACAGCTAATCTGCAAGATTTCTTTATGGGCAATCTTTCTGAGGTTTTCCTGTTTTAATAATTTTCATCTTTGGTGATACTGTACCTTACAAAAAGCTGGAGAAGAAAGGAGTAAATACCTGAAATTTTTATCCCCCTGCTTAGATTAATTTCTCACAGCCTATTTCATTTCAGCAGTCTCAGTTCAGTTCTAACAAAAATATGGCTTTTTTTATTAGAGAGCTTTTATTCCTTACAACAGTTGGCTCTTAAATTCTTTTTCTGTAAAAATAATATGGAATATTTTGCTGGTTTGCACTTCTGAGAGCTATCTCTCCATATAAAAAACAGTTGCCTGTTTGTACATATAGATGTGCATGTATGTACATAAATTAGAAAGCTGCAGCTCTGGATAACAGCTTTATGTGGACTTGGATTACTAGATCTAAATCTTTTACATATGAATATCGTGTGGGCATTGTCATATTAAATATTTAATGCATTCTGGAAAGAGTGCTAAAATGAATAGTATATAAAGACAAATATGTCAAGTTACAGTTTAAAAATAAAGTCATTACTTTCTATCATTAGACACGGTTACTTTGTATCTCAAAGCAGTATGTCACACTTGTATTTTCAAAACTGGCTTTATTCTTATCACAGAGTTATTAGGAAAAAGGAAGTAAAAGTGCATGGTTACTATCCAGAGCTTTTATCCACACCTGCATTCTTACATCAAAGTGGATTCTATTTTTCAAACACATCACTCTAATGCAATTCTAAATTCCAAATTTATTAGAAACTAAAAGAAGCATTTTATTTTCAGCCTTGAATAACTGTGTCTTTAAAAAATATTAAAAATTTTTAACTAAGCAAGATACATACCTAATTATTTAAAAACTATAAACTATCCTGTGGCCACAAAAGGAACTCATTTTCCCATGGCATATCAGAATAAAATTTTTTTTTAATTAATTCATAATCAGTATAACATTCCCGTCTAAAAGAAGTTGGCAGATTTTTGTTTATAGTTTCAACAAAGAGCGCATGTTGTTTTCATCAAAGGCTCCTCAACACGTAGAACCAGACAGTACAGCAGATGCTACTGCGTCTTCATATTGAATTTATATTTTGAAATAAAAGATGAACTTTGGTTACACATTCTTTTGTGTCAGAAATCACCCTGAAGCTCTTCCTCTGAGCCTCCCCTTCCCAGCCCTCCTAGTGAGGGAGCAGCACTCGCTGTGGGCCTGTCCCAGTTAGCACATGCTACTTGATATGCATATGAGTCACCACCACCTAAAGTAGCTCATTTTAATATTAGAAACTAGTACTACAGGCCATTTAAAAGAGAGAATTATGCTACAACCTATCCTATAAACAGAGAAGGAATAGTAAAAAATGTGTAATAAAAGTAGTAAAAAATGTGTATTTTGTCACAGACTTTAGGAAGACTGACATAAGTACTGTAAAATGTTCATTCATCAGGGACTTTATAAACCAAAATACTGTTATTTTCCCTGTACCATCTCTCTAAAGAACACTGGAAAGAGAGTGTAAAAATAACATACAGTCAGACATTTTTCCAAGTACAGTCTAAATACTGTGCTATATCGCCTCAAGACTCACTTTGGACAGTGGTAAATATTACAATTTGGCCTAAAGGGAAGAAAAGGGATGATAGGGATGATCAGTGTGAAAGAGCAAGGCTGAAGTTAATTATGTGTCTTGTTTGATCTGCAGATCTCATTGAGATTTCTTCTTTTACTTCTTGCAAGTCAAAACTGATTATGCAGTGTGCTGTGAGTTGATGAAGGCTTGGACCACAACACAGCTAGCAGTCAGGTAGCCAGTGCTGTCACAAGTAGCCAGCAGCTACAAGCACCCTGTGATTCCAGGGTGGAGCTGTGTCCTATGAGGGATTTTTCTAAAATCACCACTTTCCTCCTCTTATTCTCGCCAGGCTCCAGACAAGTGACTTACACAATATTTGTGGCTGTGTTTGTCTTTACTTCTACCTGCTGTAGTTACTGCCTCAAAGAAGAGATGTTCAGAATTCCCCCCAAAGCTGTGTTTTCTGAAAACTATCTCTCACCTTCCTGCCTAGCTTCGAGTTCTGCTCTCTTAGTTCACTAAGAATCCCCTTGATTTGTACTCAATAATGGTTTCACAATATAGTCATAGGCATCACACTATGGCTCCAGAACGTGGTCATCTGCCCAAACGTAGGACACTTGTGCCAAGAAGAGAGAACATCCACTTAAAATGTTAGGGAATTAAGCATCCAATTAGAGAGGGCCCATCTCTCATTTTCCCTCTGTTTCTCTCCCTCTTCTTCCAGAATAGAGTTCTGAAGAGTGTATTGCAGTGATTGAGGAGAAACAGAAAGCACATCTCACCCTCTCTCTCTTCAAGCAGAAGGAGTTCTGCTTTTACGGAGCATCAGTTGTGCTGATGCTCCCTAAAAGTACTTACTCGAACAGAAGTATGGCCCTGGCTGTGTTGCCTGTTTTCTGAAGTGTTAGAATGTGTGCACTGTGCTGTGTAAGCATTCTGCTAAATAGATAAACCAAGATATAGAAAATGTTCAGGAACTTGCCCAAGGCCATATGGCAACTCAATAACAATGCTGTGAATTAAAAACAAGGTTGAAGTTTTTCAAAGAGAAATATTTTCTCACAGGGAAAGACGGCTTTTATCAACAGTCCTGGGGAAAGTGGAAAATTGTGAGCTCTTCAAGTGCTTCAATTTTGCAAAGTTGTTCCTGAACAATGCCCAACTTTTAAAAAATAGCTTGTTCCAGAAAGGGAAATTATTAACTAAAAGTAGAAACATACTGATAACCTGTTCAGAGGTATTGTGGATGAAAAAGCAACATCTCCAATGATTCTCAGTCAATTACTGAATACAGCACCACCTGAAAATCTTGACGTTTGCACGGAAATATGTTTTTGCTATTTGTGTGTTGTGTTGCTCTTTTTTTTCTCTCAAGAGCATGGCCCAAAACCACAAAGGTCACCTTCTGGCTTGACCCAAGAAGAGGACACGCGAGTGTGTTTTTTCTGGATGCACATGAGGCTTCAGCAGAGGTAGCTGGAATTTGTTCTGTCCTAGCTTCCTCTGCCACAGCTTCAGCTTCTAGATTCTATCCTACACATGAAGCTCAAACTCTCGCCACCTTACTCATCCATTGTTTATGACTCATATTTATCATGGCTCCTTCACCGGCAGAACATTTGGGAAAGGGCTCTACCTGTGTTAAGTGTGTCGACACAAGGATGAGCTCCCATAGCCACAGCTGCTGGAGCTGGATGTATGGTGCTGAAAGAGAAAACAAAGCACAGTGTCTCCTTCCACTTTGGGGCATCTCAGGAGACCCATCATGTTAAGAAGGTGATAATTTCCCACAGACCTAAGAGGCTGTTCCAGACAGATGTTTGACGGGAATAGCCACAGCTATAGGGCTGTCAGCTCTTAGGAAAAACCTCCACCTCTGATCCACTCCAGCATTGGAGAGAGGCCAGTCACTTCTGATGTGATTTCCTTCCAACACGAGAAGAGGTCTGTCTCTCTAGTAAAGCTAATAAGAACACTTTGTGGCTGGACTGATGGTGACATAGAGTTTGTCTTTCTACTAACATGACATGTAAATAAAACCAGAGCCTTCATCTTTCTCCAGTTTTGTATATTCACAAAAGTTCTGGGTAAAGGAGCTTATCAATTTTAAAGAAACTCTGTTTTTGTAGGTAGCAAAACTTTTAAAGTTGCAGCACATTTAGTTCCATTTTAAATTAGGGCTTTCAGACAGCATTCCTCATCAACTATAGTTGGTTGTAACAGGCTTAAACCATTTCAAATACGAAACAGAGATGCATTCTTTACATTTGAAAGTAAATTACTTAGCAACAATTATAGCAAATATAATTCAGTTCAACACTATGGTTTAATGAAGAACCAGCAAAAGAAATAAATTACACGTTCTATGGTTAATCTAGTAAACATACACATTTGCAAAGATAGTCTCATGGCTGACACACAAATGTCTTTGCATAAGCTTTGCTGTGGGACTTAGAAAATTATAATGGTCATTCTTTTTCCCTTCAGCGTGGGTTTTACTGTACATGGCCATGTTTTAGTGTTGCTCACACAGATTATGTCAGTCCCCTCGCAGAGGTGCTCTGACAGCCAGTCAGAAATGTCACACCTCCATCCTGGGTTGAATCTCTCTGTCCATGTCATCGTCACCATGTAATGAGTGGGCTGTGATGCCCAGAGCTGCTCAGGTTATGATCATGAAGGAGGAGACCATTCTGCCTATTTTCCTGACACATCTGTTCAGTTCTCAAATGCTCACAATGACAGTTTCTAGATTTCTGTGAACTAGGACAAGGTGTTTTCTGACCTCCATGAAGAGCCAAACCACCAGCACCTTGGCCTTTCTGGCAGTGGCAGCTTTCTGTGGAGGGTATGGGTGGGATGAAGAAAGATTTTAGGGACAGAAGTTCTCTTTAATATTGCTAATGAGTTGTTTATGGCTGTAAGATCTGCATTTTCATTCAGAATTTATATACTTGAGGATTTTTTTGAGTTCAGAATGCTGAAAGAAAAGTTTGACATTTTAAGAGATTATTCACGCGCTCTGAAGATATAAGGCATTAGCTTTTCAAGAAAACATCTCTCTGTGTGTAAGACATTTTGAATATGTATATTGGAGAAATGATGTGGATGGGAGGTGGAAGAACAAATGGATGGCAAAACTTCTGATATTGACCAAATGTTCCTGCTTCTGCTTCTGTAATGATTTGTGACTACAGTTGGCTTTGTGACCTCCCTTACACACACGGGTGGATACTACAATGAAACATCTCATATTCCTTTCTGAAGAAAGGAATATGAGATGAAAACAATGGTGAAAAACAATGGTGTGGCATGGTGACTTTGAGAGAAAGTTTTTTATAAAATATTATTGGTGCTATAAGATGAAAGAAAAGCCTTAAAATCCCTAATATTATACTCCTACAAAAAGAATGTACTCCTCCACATTTATCAAACTCTGTCAACTGAAAATTTTTCCTTTAATAAAACTTCATCCCTGTACATTGTTGTTCACATTCCATAGCAAGCATGTAAATGCAGTCAAAAACATGAGTCTTTCACAATAATAAAATTGACAGCCAGATTTATCTGAGAGAATTTGACTCAGAGGGAGCACAACAGTGTCACTCAGAGGTATCTTACAGAATGTTATTTTTCAGAATAAATACTTCCAAAAAGTGAAGCAAGATCATAGTGTTCCTAGCTTTCAAGTAGAATCTGAGCTATGGGGAAAACAGAAATTAGTTTATATGAGTAAAATATAAAAATGGTGCTTCTCCAAAACTCAAAAGGGCCTTATGGATAAAATTTGGGTGTTTATTTTTATGCATAAAGCATCTGTAGTAAAGGACAATTTGTACAATAGGATTTGGGCAATGTGCACTTTCCCTGGAAAGCACACATAGCAACAAGAAAGCACTTCCCATAAGGGGCATGCACAGGCTATAAATGTTTATTGTGTTATTGACAATTATCTGTTTAAGACTGGGATTACTCCATGAGTAGTTCAGAAAATACTGCATTATGGCTTAATTGCTTCAATATCTAATTCATTTTTAAAATACCCTGTAGATAAAGAAGATACGAAAACTCTGGATGCATATTTATGAATGGGAATTTTGCTGTAGCTGCCTTCCTTTTATCGAGGGACTTCATGTTTGTTTCAATAAAAAAATTTCTATAGTTGTCCTTTCTTTTCCTCATATCTACCTAACATGTTTGAATTTTAGCTTACAAATTAAGAGCAGAATTGGCTGTGAGTTCACTGCCCTAATAAAGTGATGCTAGGTGATATTTTTTATATATTTTTGTACAATTGACAGCTAACTTACACAGACTAACAAATACTAATGGTAACATTGTGGTAACCCATGAGATGTCTGTGACCCCAAGACTATCACCAAAGGAGAGCCAGCAAGTGTTCTAAAGCTTTCTGGAGAAAAGATATTTCTTTTATTGTAAAAGAAAATTATCTTGTGAATGGATATTCTACAGATTCAGAAGTCTTATTAGGCAACCTGCTTTATTCACAAACCAAGGAATAATCATTTCCTGTAACAAATTTTCTAGAGTAAAAGTTAATTATCAAGTCATCGGCTTCTAGCACTTCTCTTGCAACTATTCCAAAGACAAATAGACTTACCAGTCAGGAAGCTTTACATATATTCAGACTATATTTTAGTCCATTACACTTAATTCTAATGTGCTAAATAATTTCTTGTGAAGGGCTGACCCTCTGAATATTCTCGACCAATGTCATCCTGCAGTTAAATTATATATTTTTAGGTTTTCCAGCCTATCACCATGATAGACACTATTTCTCCTGTCCCCTTTTCAATTTTTAATTTATTTCTATTAAGATTGTGGAGACAAAAATGAGAAATCTTTTATTCAAAGGATAGGTTGCAGAAATCAAGAGCTCCCGAGCATGATTCTGCCTAGAGAGGCAGTGACAAGGTATGTTTTTGAAATATGAACAAATAAACCATTCTTAAGTAACATATATGGAAAAGCAGTTCTGAGGATGTGATTGAGTTAGAAGTTATACCATGGCTCTTCTTCTCTCTCTGTATTTGCCAGTACCTTCCTGACAGTGAGGTGAGATCAGTGTAAGGAAAGAATCATTGTGTCATTCCTCTTTGAAAAGGTACTTGTGTTAAAGAAGCGCTAAAGTATAATGAATTTTTAACATTTATCCATGTCTAGTGAACTAGTCTATAAAGGCAATATGCTCTTCACTTTCAAATCCCTCATTAAAGGATATTTAATGTTATTTATTTGTATTATTATAGTGCCTATCTGCCCCAATAATAAATTAGGTGCTTTTTGTAGTAGATTCCTCATTCAAACATTCCCCACCATAAAGAATATACTGCTGAGGTATGAGACATGACAACAAAGTGGATACAGCAGGGGCAAATACAATAATGCCTTAAAAATTAACAAGTTTCTTGACTCAGGCTTTATGACCCTTTTCATCACAAACTGTGGCATGGAATGTTACAAAGAAGAGCACATTAGAAAAATTCCCAAAACCCATTATATTTTAATGGCACTTCAGACCTTGTAAAGGTTCAAAATTCAAGAAGCAATAACAAAGCTACCTGAGACCCTACCACAGATAAAAACTTCATCCTCCAGATTTCCATGGCGCAAGGAGTCTCTTGGGAAAACCTGGCCCCCAAAGCCCCTTTCAGACCAGGTTCCTCTCAGACTCAGTAGTCCCAGAGCTCTCAGTGTCTGTGACACTAGCACAGCTACTACATGATTTGTTTTAAATTAGGAATTTAGGAATTTGTTTTCAGTCCACAAATCTGGGGTAACCCAGAACCAGAATTCTTGGGCTGTTTACACCTGTTGCTCTTTTCTGCCAAAAAGCTACTTCAAAAAACTGGAAATGAGTGAAATGAAACTCCATTTTCCTATTTCTGTTTTATAATACTATCCATTGGCTCAACTGCTATTCAGCTTGAATAATTTAGAGCATAGCAAAAAAATCAATAGTATGAAACAGAGGAAAAAACCTGACCATTTTCAGTCACTCTAGTATTTTCTTCCATCCAGCAGTAATACTATTAAAAAAAAAAAAAAAAAGTGCAAAATTTTTGGCATCACTAATTATAATTCTTTCTGGTTTTTAATTCACAGTGAATCATATGAACAAGAATAATTGACAATCAAGGGTTTATTCGTGCCAGATTTGAAAAATTTACATCCATTTCAGGAAAACAATTATGCATGTACTTAAATTTTAAGCAGTTCAGGGGTCCAAAGTATAGCAACTTGATAAACCTCTTGTAGAAATACCTCATACATTATAGAACATTCAGCTAAAATCCTGACCTTTAATTCCAGTATTTAGTTTATTAATCTCCATAATATAAACCATTCAGAGATATTTTATAATTGCGACATATGTGCCTCAAAATGTGCATATTTTTTCCAAAAGTCAACCGAAGGACGCCACCTTACTTTTCAAATGTTGTTTTGCCTATGTACTGACAACAAAAATACTATATATGTCTGCCTATTTCATCTGTGCAGCACGTAGCAATTGACAAGGAGAACTCAAAATTCCCTTTCCAGCCGCCTCTGTTAATCTGCCAATTCCTCTGCGTGATTGCTACCCAGACGGTAACGTCATGTCAGCCTCTCAAAGGATCACCACCAGAAATCATTATACCACTGAAAGGACTCTTTCCTGGGGGAAGGAAGGAGGGAGGGGAGTGAGGAGAAGCTCTCCTGCTGCAGTCCTGTGGCTGCTGGGCATATGGGGAGAAGGTGGGCATGAGTGTGGATGGGGTGGGCTGCACCCATAGTGCAGAAAATGCATCTTGCAGAGATTGTGGCAATATCGGCACTTATTGCCAACTTCTGTTGTAAACTCACTCTGAACAAGTATGCTGTGTACAAAGAAGCATGACTCTTTATAAAGCTGTTGTAAGCTTCCAAAGTGAAAAAAAATACTCATAAAAAATACAGGCACTTCTTTAACTTTTATATCTCGAGCGGGTGGTCTTTGGATTTGTGTTTTTACTTCCAGAATTTCTGTACATAACACAGTCATTATCAGTTCAATGGCAAATGGAAAGGCATTTATTCAAGCTTCTCTACCGTGCAAGCATCACTTAATGAAACAGTATTTCTTTGTATACAAAGGAAAATAAAAACAACAAATCCAATTTTTTTCAAAGTCTCTTTTGAGGACATGTACATGTCTGAGCCCAAATCCTAAATCTTATAATCTCTTTGGAAGGGTGACATCAGAGCTTCTAATCTTATTTGCAGAATACTCCAGTATCTATAGTTCACTTAAAAACATTAAAATTCTAAACTAAAAAGTCAAGAAAAGGTAATTTTTATCACTAAACTCTTTCTGAAATAAGTCCCCACAACCTTTAAAGAACAATGCATCCATTTCCAGTATTGTGTAGGCTATCAAGAGAAAATGGCTTGACTGCATTTTGGTTTGATTTTGTTTGGGTTTTTTTCAGAAATAACAATGCAAAAATCTGACGCACAATTGCTCAATAACCCCACAAAAACCCTGTTCTACCAACATGAGATTTTTTTTTCTCCAAATGTCCTTTAAACCACCTCAGAAGTTACTCAAATGAAAATCTCACCTTCTACTTACAGGGTGAGAGCATATTAAATAAAATGCCAATAAAGTTCCATGCATTTTTAATTTCATACTTAAGTTAACATAACATTGGCATTAGATTTTGTCCATGAAGAAGTGGCCTAGCACTGGCAGAAATCAATGAAAATGCATACAGAATTTTCCTAAGCCAGCCATCTAATACTTTTTATCCATAATTATTTGTGTTACCGTATTCCCATACAATCTGTTCTGGAACAATGCAAGGCAGAGAGCACTAGCTGAACAAAATAGTCCAATGAAAGTATTAATTTTTTGTTTCCTTCTCAGCCATTATAATAAAATAGTGGATGTAGAACCAGATTAGCCTGCTTGTTCAGCTAACAATTATTTCTCTTTAAATTCCAAAAAGTTTAATGTCTGCCTAATCTTGAGTGATAGCCCTAATCAAACTTTTGTTGTCTCTTTCTCCCAGCATCTGAAGATTGCTTAAAAGTAAACAGAAATGATGGAAAGGGAATCCCTATAGCAGAAATTAAGAAATAAAATACAGGGATTAACCTCCAGCCTTATGTGCCTTTATCTCTTCTCTGCTTTGCAACTAAAGGGAGACTGTTTAACCATTAAAAAAGATTAAAGGTATTAATTAGACTAAGAGATAGAAACCTATCACCCTTCTGTCAGAGCAGACCAGAAATAAACCTTCTTCCAGATAAAAAAAAAAAATCTATATTTTTAGAGTTTGGTCAAAACAAAAGTCCTGTTGATCAGCTTTCTATATTCCTATTGTTGTCTAAAAGATTAAACAAATGAGCCTGAAATTGAATAAACATTTTGACAAATTTGTGTATGAGGGGCAGAGCCACTACTTCCTCTTCATATCAAAGTAGCAGCAGTACACACAAACAAATATAATTCTGTTGGGATTTCATAAATCTATGTAAATAAAACAATGGAAGAAGATTAACAGACAGCCCCCAGCAGTGGAACTCTGAATTGCCTTCTTTTTTTCTCCCCAAAATGAGGAAACTACACAGTACATTTAAATTATGTAGAAAGTATTATAAATGTCTTTTGCAGCAGAAACAGATATTATGCCAAACCGCAGCTATATGCCATGTCTAAGGACAGATTAGACATCTTTTAGAGTCAGTTGTCAGTAGAAGATTACAAAATATTATTCAAGACTGAAGACGACTGGCAGAAGAGAATATATTTTTATCCAAGAATAACCCATTTTTGAATTTTTCAAAGTTGTGTGTGATTCTTTTTTTAAATCTTATGGTTAAAAAAAAATTGCAGCTTTCAATCAGACATCCTTATAAAAAGAATAGATGTTAATAAAATACATTCATCCCATCATATGTTAAAGGTGACCCTGTTAGAAAAATAGATTATGATGAGGTTGGAAAATTGTAATGGGCTGTATTAAATGGCTCTATTTGAAATATGTTAAAGTCAGCTGCTAAACAGCAAATTGAAAAAAATTATATTAAAGGTCACAATCAAAGAAATACTTTGGACTCAGTTAGCAAACAAAAAAATCACTATTTTACTGAAAAGTCCTTCTTTATATATTTGTATATATATATGCACACAAATATTGAAAACAGATACACAACTCACAAAATATTCATACATAACTACCTTTTTCTTTCTGACTTAATTAGTCTGTAATTAAGATTAGAGTAATCACCCTGGGGCAGAGTACACCGGATTTACATTGCTCTGAGAAACAAAAGTTTGGCTCCCAACTTTAAAACTTAATACTTCTTTACTTATTTAACAGTTAATTACAAAACAGTTTCAGAAAAATTAAACTAGAAAGAAGCAGAACACTAGAAGAACTTATTGTAGTGCTTTTTATCTGCTGAATGAACCTCAGTATTTCATGATATTCCCACAGAATGGGAATGAATTTTTTAAAATATTTTAGTTTCCAAACAAGAAAAGTTACATTCTCTGAAACCACTTCAGGATAAATTTGAAACTCTTTGGGGAAAAAGGGAAAAAAAAAGTTAAAAAAAATTATACTTTATTTTTTCTTCATCTTATAAGGTGATCCTAAAATGTGTCAGAGAAGACAAATAACTAAATAATGATGCTCATATGCAGAGCTCAAAAAAAAAAATAAAATTAAAAACCCAACCAAACAAAAAGCATTATCTTTCGGATTATTAGTCAAACAAGAAATTCTGAAGGTGCCTCACCACCCTCATATTAAATAATTTCTTCCTACCATCTAAAATAAATCTGTCTTCTTTTAGCTTAAAACCATTCTTTCTTGTCCTATCAGTCTCTGCCCATGTAAAAAGTCACTTTATCTCTTTTTCACAAATCCCCTCTATATACTAAAATGCTGCAATGAGGTCTCCCTGGAGCCTTCTCCTCTCCAGGCTGAACAACCCCAACTCTCCCAGCCTGTCTCCATAGGAGAGGTGCTCCATTCCTTCTCCCAAGCCAGCCCACTGAGTGATGCAAGCCAAAGCTGTAACTGGTAGTAAACCCCATGGAAGGAGCCTCCATCTCCTTGTTAGTGACCTTGCTGATAAAATCCAAGTTTTCCCTAACTACTTCATATGAGTGTGTAAAGTGCAGTTTTCCAAAAGCACAAAATTTGGCCAAATATGAGAATGGCAGGAGACACAGCCACAAAACAGAGCACAGAAAGCTCCTTTTCTACTAAATGCCTTGCTCCAAAGCAGAGGGATGCTTGAGCTGTTCAAAGAGAAATGTACCAGAAATTTCCTTTGTTTTCTTGTATAGGGTTAAAAGGGTATTTCTGCTTCTTTTCGATCTTGCTTACTGAAAATAACCAGATTGTTTTTGAAAGGAACTTCAAGAGAAGGACAGAATAAAAGGAAAAAAATCAGCTGAAGCAAATACCCATTTGGGAAAACTTTAACCCATGTACTTAAAACATAGCAAAACCTTCACAAGCTGAAATATTTTTCATAATATGGAGTATATCTAATACAAAATATCAAACAATCACAATATGCATACCAAGAAAAATATCAAAGACCATGCCACAGTAAAGTATTCCAGCATCTATGTTGAACAGCATCCAAGGCAAGGAGATATCTCTAGCAGCAGCTTGGCTTTGGTCACTCCAGCACTCAGGGACCAGGGCAGATGGTACCACCGTGACCCTAGACAAGGCTACAACTTCTGAAGGGAAGCCTTAACCAAGCAATTACTATGTAAAAACGCCAACCAGAAATATGTGGATGTCCTCAGATCAATATTCTTCTAGCTACCAGTGTGGGCAGCATTCCTCATGAGTGATTGTAGGTGTTACCTTGCAAGTCTGAAAGCTTGCTGGTGAACCAGAAGAGTTCAAGACCAGCACAATTTTTAGTATGTAAACACTGGACATTGCAAACATATCAAAAGCATGATTCAAAAAGAAAGTGCACACAGAAAAACCCTGAGTGTTTTCAGTGACTTCCACAATCAGGGGCTTTCTACAGACTTTATTTTTTGTTTGAAAAATTATCATAGCATATATCAGAGAAAATACCTGACTTATTATAAGATGCACCCAAAACATTTTAGTCCACTTAAGATGTAAGAAGAAACTAAAATTTTCGTTGTTGATATCATAAATACCTCTTTTCTTGATGCCTCTTTGCACTTCATGCAATGAGAAGTGGTGCCTCTTAAAAAATTGTAACATTCTCAAGACATTCCCATTGAAAAATCGTTATATGGAAAAGTCCTTCATCCTTCACACAAACTGTGGGCCTTCTTTCATTCTCATAATAATTTTTTGGGCATTTGTTTTCTCTTCTGGGGAGCAAAAAGCTTTTCAAGTCCAGGTGTCACAATATTTACAAAACTAAAACCTCTCAATTTCACTATCTGTAAAAAGGGAATGGTTGAATTCCACCATGTCTTCAGAAGGTCAGGAAGGATTGCATATCCAGGATTAAGGTACAAATCAAGTTTCAGCTTTGACTTGAAAGGCAAAACTGAACGTGGAATATTAGGGGTGATCTGTAAAAAAATATTACTGTGAGTATTTTTGGCAGGGGAAATAGTATATGAAGATATATATTTGTATCACAGATCAGGTTTTTTAGTTTGTAGGATTATAGCATTAGTTATTTTAACCTCGGTCTCAACATTCAAATAAGAAAGACATTATGCATGTTATTGCACACATCTTCAGCTACAAGGGCAAAAAAATTTCCTCTGATTTTTTAGATTTAAGAAAGAAACAAACAAAAAAGGTAACCAGACTTCCATGCCTTTTGAGCAGGAATTTACAAAGGCTGCAAATTTGCTGTGCCGTCATCCAAAGCAAATTAAAATGGTTGAGTTACTATGGAAAATGCTCCAAACAAAATTCATAATGGACATTCTAAAGGAACATTGGCTCTGGCAGTGACAATGACTGCCTCTGTAATAATGTATTTCAAATTATTTCGCTGACTAAATGCTTCAAAGAACACAAGAAAATATCAATTTTTAAGTGCTGGTTCAGCTGAGCATTTTAGGTGAATGTAGCCTCCAAAGCATTTTAGATGGCTCTCTTTCCCAGACAGAGATGATCAGCGTTTGACACATGGAAAGCCTGACTCTTCCTTCACATGTACCAGTACAATAGTGCTGATTTCAGCGCTGTTACTCCTGTGTTTGAACAGTGTACATGAGAGGAGAATCAGGCTCAGCATGTGCAATAACCCACCAGAACACTTTGCATTCCTGTTCGCCATCCTGTTGATGAATGAGCTGCTGCACGGTTCTCTGAGGGCCATTGACTTTTGAATCAAAATGATGATACGATTGTGCTGCTGCATTTGCATGTTCTTGCACCTTCTAAATTTAAATGAAAACAGGGCCCACAGAAACAACAACAACAAAAAAAACCTGGCAGCATTTTTTAAACACGAAAAGTAGAATGAATGAATCCATTCCAATAGGATCCAGTCTAGTTCATATGACTTAATCATATTGCTATTGTCCTACCTGATAAGTTTATCTGTAGCATATAAACTACAGAACAGGACACTCAGGAAACTTCCTAAATCCTGACTATATTCTGCTAGAACTTTTTTCCTGTCATCCCCTGTTTTATATCATGGGCAAATGTCCAGGTGACCAGCCCCTCAGGTGAATGATCTGATTACTCAAACACAGCTGTAGTAGGCCTATAAGCTTGCATTTCACTCTCTCTCCCATAGATCCTACGGGTAGGATTCCAGCTCCCAGTTTCCTCTGACAGTGACACTTCTAAGGGTGTCTTAAACTCACGCTTCTGCTGATCTGGGCAGGGCCAAGAACAGAACAAACCCTGCACTGTGACCATTCCCAACCAACCAGAAAAAGCAAACTAAGCATAAGTACTATCTGCTCAGCTCTGAAAGTGCCATGCCACTGTGAGCTCTTCAAGCTGCAGACAATTGATAACAAAGGAATTTAATTGTTTTTAAAAAGAATGCAGCTATCTATGATCAGCAGGTACAGTAGAGAGATTTAAATTCAAATTTATACCAATGCCCCATTGTGAAAATGTGTGTCAGCCTATATGTGTGCAAGATGCTCAGTCCTAGGGAAAGACCTTGTTCTTAAACCTAATTCTGGGTCAATGAACCTTAGTTCATATGAACAATACTATTTTAACAATAACCTGGGTTTATTGCCCTAGAAATATAATATTAATAACCATCACTGATGAATGTGATAGTGCACTCAGAACTGCTAGCTGATCACATTTAGTACCAGAGAATGTTTCACTATGCTATGGAGGAAGGACTGTACTATCTATTAATTTAAAATGTCTTTTTTCCTTCTCCTCCCAAGATTTGGAGCATCTGAATATAAATGTTGGCACAGCCTGTCATGCACAAAATCTTGGCAGCTGACTATGCTGTGCAATAGAGATATTGAATTCAATATAAACAATATTGCAACGTTTCAAAATGCTTATGTATTTTTTTATTATCTTGTCCCTTTCTGTTTACAGTCATTCTTGCACAGTCTGTCACCAATAGAAATTTAGCAGGTTTTGGGATAGGGTGTATACTAGCACTTGTTCTACCTTATGAAATGGAAAGCAACAAGAAATAGTCTGGCGCACATGTACTAAAGCCATTTATAGATTCCACCTTAAGATCTGACTTGGTACAGCTCCATAAAAACCAAATGCACATCTCAGGCCAATAGGCCATCTCATTTTCAATTATCACGAAGCCAGATTAAGTGCCCTGTCAGCTTTTTCAGCCCCACAGTTTCAACAAAGCCTCTCCCTATCAAGGAAAACGGCTGCAGTCATTGCCCTAACCCTAGGCCACTTATTGTTATACTCTTTAATTTAAAAAATAAATAGAAGTTCTTCATGCAAACGTTTGCCAAATGGGATAAGATTGCCTTCAAAAATAGCTTTCTACAGGGAAGCTTCTGAAGGAACTGAAATAGGGTTTAGGCTGTATTTTTTTTTTTTCCCACCAACTAATTTACTCTTAAGAGAGTCCTATGTGCATCTTAGAGGCACTGGGAGAAGAGATCATTATATTAGTATAATCTAATGTTCTGTCATTTTTTTGTTTTCAATTGCCATATATTATTCTCCTACTTTGTTTTTAAATATAAAATGAAATTAACTATATCTGTGAGATTTTTTCCCAAAGATCAGTTTCCAGTTGATAAAGCAGAATGTGATAAACAGGTTGTATATAACTTTTTCTGACATTACTTTTTATGCCATTGGCTTCTTGAATGTCTTATGAGAAGTGATTTAGCCTCCTCGAGATACAGTCCCTGTATCTGCACTGCTATTGATCTGCTTTTTTAAATTTTTTGATGAATATGCTATGTAAAAAGTAAGAATTAACGGGATTAATAGTCTTTGAGGGCCAGAACTGTCTAGTCTGATCTTGTATATATCGTAGGCCATGTTATATCATGGCAGTATTATTTGTGCTGAGCCAAAGACCTTGTGTTAGACAGAGAGCTGAGGACTTTGAAGGACGCGGAATTTAACATAGCCTTGGAAGTTTGTTCCAGAGCTTATTAACACCCTACTTCTACCCCATTATTAATCTGTATCTCATACTAATCTGAGTTCATGATAAATCCAAGGCAAATCATTAGTTCTCACCTATCCTTTTTTCTACAAGATTAAAAGCCTCTTTTGTACCTGGCATTTTCTCCTTGCCAACCTCCTTACACAGTATGATCAAGTAATTTCTCAGTCTTTTTTCGATATTATTATTATTACTACTGCAAATGGAGTCAGACGGAAAATCTCAGCCTGAACATTGAAATCCTGTGCTTAAATACAAAATGAGAATAGCACAGGGTATCAGCAGTGCTAGCTCTCCTGTGGTGCCCTGCCAATGTTCTTTAATCTTGATCAGGAAAGACCACCTGCAAGGCTAAGCTGATAGTCTCATTCTTCCTGTCCATTCATTCCTGGGTCGCTGAGCTCAGTCTGCCAACATGGGTATCAATTAGTGCAAAAAACATCATCAGAATTTCAATTAAGCTGCGCTAGTGTCCCTGCATTTAAAGTACTGTTGTCAAAATTGTGAAAATTGAGACAAAAAAGCTATGGTCTGTAATTAAGTCTGTCCTTTTTTAGCCTGAGATCAAGTATTTTTCTTAAAAAAAAGTAGAAGAAAAATTAAATTACTTTCAAAACAGTAGCCAAAAAAATGTAAGACAGTCAATGATGTTATTCCTCCGACTCAAACACATCTTTTATTTTTAAATGACATTTCACAGGCCATTAGTTCATAATGTGAAGTACTGTTCTTGGACATTAAGAGTAATAAAAAATCTTTCTGCAGAGAAACCCATGTTCAGGTTACTTTTCTTCTTAAACATATTTTTAATTTGTAGGCTTAGTGTGAAATTGTTACAGAGACACCCTTGCAGTGATTTACTCTGGCTTGCTTTGAAACAGAAAAATCTTTAGACACAACATGTACGTAGATAAAAATGCTAATGAAGGCCAAGGTGCATAAAATTACACAGAAATATTTATACTAAATATGGGCAAAAGTGAAAATTTCCCTGTCTAGCTGAACTTGAGCATGATTTTGGAATCTAGAAATGAGGTGGATGTACCCTGTTTATAGGGCCTGGTTCTCATGCGGAACTTCAATCACCTTGATATTTGACGGAAAGCAGAAGCACAGCTCGGCACACACAGTCCAGAAAGTTCCTGCAAAGCATTGATGAAAACTTTTTGACTCAGATGGTGGAGGATCCAGGGAGGAGAGGTGTGGGCTGGACCTTGTACTAGCAAACAAAGAAAGACTGTTTAGGGATGCGGAAGTTGGGGACCGCCTTGGTTGCTGTGCCCAGAAGATGGCAAGATTCAGGATACTGCAGAGAGGAAGCAGGACAATAAATAGCATTAGAGCTCTGGACATCAGGAGAGATAACTCTGGGGTCTTCAAGGACCTACTCAGAGGAACACCTCAGATTAGGGCTCTTGAAGGTAGGGGTAGGTCCAAGAAACTCATTAATATTCAAGCATCACTTTCTCCAAGCTCAAGATCAGTGCATCTCTGAGTAAATCCAAGCAACGTAGGCAGCAGACTTGCATGGACGAGTAAGAAACTTCTGACAAATCTCAAATGGAAGACAGAAGTTTTCAGAATATGGAAAAAAGGACAGATCCCTTGGGAGGAATGTAGGGTAATTTATGCAGGGATGTGACAGGGAAGGCTAAGGTCCACTTGGAATTAAATCTGGCAAGGAATGTCAAGGAGAACAAGAAGGGCTTTTTCAAGTACATCAGTAGCAAAAGGAAGACTAGGGAAATGTGGGTCCATTGCTGAATGAGGTGGGTGCCCTGGTGATGAAACATGGAGTTACTGAATACCTTCTTTTCTTCAGAAAGCCAGCATTCAGGAATCCCAGACTCTGAAGGAAAGAGAGAAAGCCTAGTCTCCTCCCTTTGTTGAAGAGGATCAGGATAGAAATCATTTAGGCAAACTTGGCATCCACAAATCCATGGTCTCCAATGGGGTGCAGCCACTGGGTGCTGAGGGAGCTGGCAGATGCTATGGCTAAGCCACTCCATCATATTTGAAAAGTTGCGGAGAACAGGAGAGATGCCTGAGGGCTGGAGGAAAGCCGATGTCAGTGCAGTCTTCACAAAGGGCAAGAAGGAGGACTCAAGAAACTAGAGGCCAGTCAGCCTCACCTCCATCCCTGGAAAGGTGATGGAACAGCTTATTCTGCATCTCATCTCCAAGTATTTGGAGAAAAAGAAGACTGATGGTAAAAGGCTCTAGCAACTGTCTCATTCGCCTCACAAACAGTCCAAACTCCAATATTAGTTTTGTTCTGACTGATTACCTGACATGTACACCCAAGTACAAGTGAAATAAGTACTGTTCCTCTAAATAGCTCAATATAGCTTTTTTTTTAAATTTTATTTTATTTTTTTTTTTTTTTTTTAAGTTTAGTACTTTAGTTTTCAAACACATGCATTGGTTTGTAAGAGAACTCTGGTCTCTTTAATCTATACCTTGACAACACGAACCTTCTTTTTCTTTTTGATAAAACTTGTGTCTATATTGCAGAACAAAAATGTGTAAATCCGCATAGCAATTGGGTTTAATATTTTGCATCTTTGCTTTTGCTAGTTTTCCAGAACATTGGCCTAGTGTTGTCATATTATCACAGCATCTCAGCTACTTGTCATGAAACATCATATCCTGGAAAATAATGAGTTTCAAAATAAAGATGAAAGGAAACTTTCTTACAAAAAGCCTTTCTGTGGATGCACTCTTTGCTTTGGGAAATCTGTGTTTCAGTGTCTCTCCTTGGTATCCCACAAAGGTAAGACATCACAAATCCCAAATTTGATTATTTTCATTGCAGTGTTCCTGCCAGACATCTTGGGGAAATTTTTGGAGGTCTCTATTTTGAGAGATTCAAGTCTCACCCACTTGTGTATCAGGTTTTCAGACAGTTTCTTGCTCAAGCTCTATGTTTGCTGTGCAGGAAAGTTACAGAATTCTCAACCCTTGTTAAGAAAAATGTCAGATTTTAACAAACATTTAGCAAATACAGCTTCCTGGTTATGGAACCATGTATATAAAAATTCTATATATCCTTAAATATACACTTCTCTAAATTATTGGAAATAAAACTACATGAGAAAAATAAGACTGAAAACCTGTTGACATAGTAAATATCGTTTATAGACTGTAGATCAATAAAACAAAAACTAAGATTTGTATCTTGGCAAACTTACCATTTCTAGTACAATATAATGCTCAGCTTTATAGATTAACCAAAATCTTACCAAGGGTTTATAGCTCCACCACTTACAAATAAACATTTAAATGTCAAGAAACTAAAGGAAATGTTGAATATATTCTATATTCTACCAGCATGGTCCACAAGGATCTCCCCCATGATAGCTGTCTGGTTTTATCAATGGTTTTTGCTGTTTTTCTAGTAAGGCAGTCTTCAATAAAAAGACTTTTAAGTCAGCATTGAAAAGGGCACTGAAGCATTTTTGAACAAAACATGAAAAGCCATCCACTACAACCAGGCATATATTATTTGGTAGAAAATGTAAGACCCAGCTTCCTGCATTTTAAGATTCCTGAGTAAATTTCATGTTTTCTAGTGAACTAAAGGCTGGAAGAGAGCTGTCAGCTACATACTGTGGTTCAAGAATTGTGATGATTACATTTAGTATCTCTCTCAAAGACAGAGCACTGTCCAAGCATTCAAACACAGAGGCTGAGAACCACAGATGTAAACTGTGGATGCACAAGATGAGAAATTTGAACTCTGAGGCTACATAAAACTTTTTTATGACCTTTATGCATTTATAGTGCTGCTGTGTTCTCAGTCATTAAACAGAGTGAACAAAGAGAATATCCACAAAACTGTCCTTTGCCAACTTTCCAGATTTCCACACAGAAATCTGCCCAGGCATTCAAGCAGCTTTAACCTCTGCCAAGATCTCTCAAGAGCTCCAGGATCTTCAGCCAACAGTTTACAAAGGCCAGAGAAGGAGCGGGGGCTGGAGCGGGGGTTTTGGTAGCTGAGAATGGCACTGAAGCTTACAGAAAGATACCAAAGTGTATCTTCGGCCTTGCACATTTCATTTAATTCTCAGATGTAAACCTTTCTTATCATAAAACCATCTCACCTCTGTAAAGTGCATACAACAGCCTGTCATCAAGTGGAACCTGCCTAATCTATATCTTGGCCTCAATCCTCATCTTTGCTGTAGCCAGATTTCATTGCACTGTGGCCAGATATAAAGTGGCCAAGGCTCAAATTTGAAAGCCAACAGCAGGAGAACCCCAGGAGGGCAGGGAATGCCTCTGGTGGCACACTTAAAATGGAAGGATGAATTTCTATCCACCTCCATGAAACAGGTGTCTCTAGGGAAATGTGGTAAGTACAAACTGCACCCCACTCTAGAAGAAATAACTTTTACTTTTGAACAACCTCAGATACATAACCAAAAAGGAGCTAGCACAAAGCTTTCAGCATAATCTGAGATCAAAATACAAAACTCATAATGGCATGGCACACCACATGCATTTGAGAAACCCCCTATAAAGCTTCAGTTCAATAAACTGATTAGTGGATTATAGTGATAAAGCTGTATGGAGGTCCTTTTTTTGTTCTTTGACAGGTATGGTGCTCCTAATATTGTGCATGCTAATAGCTGACAGTCGACTTCATACTGCTTAATGAAACAGGCAGGACCCAGACTCCTAGGGCCCAGTGCCCATCAGGCTATGCCCCATAATCTGTATCTGACAGGAAGAATCTAGTAGATGTGTTCCACCACTGATCATTTAATCTTCAATCCAATTGTAAAGATGCAGTTTACTTAGTGAAAACTTTTTCGTTTTATACAACGGGAGTAAAATCTTAGTCTTTATCATGGAGAAAGTGTATAGGCACATGGAAAAACTTTGAAGAGGCGTTTCCTCAAATATTTCAATTCAGGCACATGCAAAGTATGTATATGTATGTGTATAAATACAGTGAAATCATAGACCCAAAAACATTTATCTGAGTTCCAGTGCCAGCAGGTGTGGAACCCACCCAGTGCCCACCTTTGTGGTTGCTGCAAGAGCTAAGGATTCACAGGCACAAAAGATATTTCCTACATCCATAACATAAAAAGGTCTGGTTACTGCTACAGAAATAGCAGCAGGAGTCACAAGGTGTCACACACCCCCAGCACTCTCATGACTGGGTTAGAAATGCCAAGGTTACAGCTAGAACCAGCACTTGAAATAAAGCTTAAAGAAATAGCAAGCCCAGTATGAATGGGGTTTAAAGCTATAAGCAGAAAGTTTTCTCTTTCTGCTTGGTACCTGCCAATGTAGGAAAACATAGGTTTGATTGTCCTTGATAATTAAATGCACTCAATTATCAATTACTTCTCTGAATGGGAACCATCTGTAAGATCCTGAGTATTTTATCATCCTCTGAGACAAAGCAGACTCCTGAGGAAATATACAGTGCTTCAGTAAATATGATCTCCGGATATCATATCATGCTTACAATGATGTGTGTCAGGATTTTTTATACATTATGGTCACAAAATATACGTACAATTTGCAAGCTACCCACTCAAACACCCAAAACAGTTAATCGGTGTTTTAAGTCTTTTGTGTCTTTTTTGTACTTGTTGCCTGCAGGTGGACAGGCAACTCACCCCAGGATTGCCTGGCATCTCTTTGCAAGCTTTTTTTTCATTTACTTATAGTGTGGTCCACTTTCACCTTATGCACTGTCAGCTTCCTGATCGGTATCCACTTCAGCCTGAAAATCTAGCATGTACTAGAAGATTTGAATTGAAAATTATATTTTGTTTCTGAATAGGGAAAAAAGATACAGTTTTGTTCTCGTGGAACAAAATTTACTTTGGTACCCTTAATGTCCCATATGCTAGCACAGAGACTTGACTTCAGGTGGTCAAGTGACAATATTGGGCTTCAGTAGCTTCAGAGCTCTCATGAGGAATTTCCTTTCACGGTGATTACTGGTGGATAAAGCCTAATGGCCTGTAATTAGGTCTCTCACCTGACATGTAGCACCTGAAAGAGCTACAGCTTGCCTGACCTAGTTGTCCCTGTTCCAGTAACAGCCAGTGAGGAAGGGTAGCCAATTCTCAAGGGTAATTCACCCCAGTCTAAGTCAGGTGTCTAGTGCAGGTGGGTTGAATTATCTTTGTCAGGTTCCTTTGTCTTGCACTGATTGCCTTGCACTGATTGAGTAATCAACATTTAACTTCCAGAAAATTAACAGGATACACAGTCTATCATATCCTAAATGTTAACTGTGGCATATGCTATATTCATTCACTCAGGTCCTGTGCAGATGATTTTTTTTCTTCCATGGAAGCTACAGATAAAGACAAGGATGAGATGATCTAACCTGCTACTGTGACATTGAATGCAGAGGCTCTCCCCACCAAACTTAGGAGCTCAGAGGCACTGGATGCCATCAGCAAGGTCCCTCTGTGACAATTCTTCATAGATTTTCAGGCAGACATCAAAGAGCTAAGAGGTTGCTATAAAAATCAATAGAATTATATTTTTAACTTTTTTATGTCTCATGACTCACTTTTCTATCTTAAGCCTTCTGGGATCCCATTTTCCAGCTTCTTCTTTACAACCATGAAGGGAGAATTTTTTTCCTACTTAAAAGTGGAGATTTTGATGATTTCACATTGCTGCAATGGCACAAATTTCAAAGAGCATATACAGTTTCTCTGAGAAGGCTGTGGGTAGGTCAGTCTAATTCCTCATTAAAAACAAGTAACAGTTATAATTCTCGCGGGGAGGGGTTGGGTTTTTTAAATGAGCTTTATTTAGAATACGCCTTTATTTATAGCTTCCTCACAAAATCTTGAAAACCAAATCTTCCCTTACTGACTTCCCCATCTAATCCATGTGCAAAAACACTTGCTTGTTTCAAATGTTCTTTGATATTTGGTCACTCCATCACTGTTTTACCTTGACTAAAATGATCAGCAACCTTAGTATAAATTACCTGGTAGCTACTTAGAAGGAAAAAGAGTTTTAGCTCTGCAAAACCATTCATTTTCTTTTCAACAAGCTTTTCCCTATTCTCCTACATGGCACTGGTATCACTCAGATCTGACACGTTCAGGACTACATGGTAAACACTGATACTGGCTTCAGTGTTTCACACAAACCATTTGTATTCACACATTTGCCTTAATATATTTTCAATCACTCCAAATGCCTTATACACATGAACTCCAGCCACCATGGTATGATCAGCATTTTCTGTAAATATAGCCTATGTGGAGAAATTAAATATTCAAAGTGCACTTCGTTCGTAAACTCTATAATTACAGATTGAAAATCTCTGTGATCCATTTACAAGAATTCCTTCTCAAAAGCCCTGTAGTCTTCTCTCTCATTGAATTTGGGAGACTTAACACATAAAATAACAGCAATGGTAATTTTGCTGAAATATTGAAAGATTTTACTGATAAAAAAAATCAAGACAGACTCATTACCAAAATCAGAAACTCCAATACTTGAAGAAGGCAGATGATTCTCAAAATCTCAACATTTAGTCATCTCTGAAGCTACACGGAATGGGCATAGAGGATAAATTTAAATACGGTAACAAAATAAAAACAAAGGAAAACCAAAATGGAAAACTGTGTAGCAAATATGAAAGAACCTTTTGTTTGTAAAATGGAGATGCTCTCTGCATAAAAATCAATGTGTGGATAGATCAAAAAACCTCACAAAAAGGGGGTTTTTTTTACAATTATGAATGATCGCTCAAGGGAATTTTTATATGTCAGTTTTATACTTCCTCATGTTAAATGAAGTGAAACCACTGAGACCTCAGGCAGCTAACTGCATCACCAGGCAAGGATGGAGTTAGTAATTTCCTTTTTTTATCTGGACAGTAAAAAATATTGCTGTGCCACCATAACTTATAGCTTGTGACAAGGCAAAACTTTATGACTTCTGGATTTCTAAGTGGGTCGTAGAAGAAAAGAAAAAGTCCAATGTACCAGAATCTTGAGAAAAGAAAAAATTCCATTGTATCAGAACCCTGATTTTTTTTTTTAGCATAACGACTTGAAGATGAAGTTTAAATTAATGGATTAATTCATATTTTCCCATCTATCTCTCATTCTCTGTATTGATTTTAGAGTCCCATGAAAGGCAGTCTGAACCAGTTACTGCCTAAAAAGAAGAGTTCAACTGGGGTAACATTTAACATTTCAAAAGCAAACTGTTCAGATTTGATAATAAATGAATAGGACAACATTTTTTTTTCCTAAGCCTGCACTACAGAAAAAACAATGTAACGCTCTTCATCCTGATTTCACTAAGGCCTGGAAGTCTGATGAATAGAAGCAATCATCCAAAAGCACTACTGTCAGTCTAACTTTGCAATTTCTGTTCCAGATCTTTCCTGTAGGCTACAACAATACTGAGACTCAGTTAAAGAATGTATCTTAGGATCTTTTTTATTTTCTTATAGAATGCTATCATTATGGTGTCTCTGCACTGCAAGTATAATTTCATCCCAAACACAGGGGTCTCTCCAGTCAAAATTTGCCCCTGTGGAGCTGAAGGAAGCTGTAATAATTTTGTGGCTAAATCACAGATAATGCATCCTAGTCTGAAAGAAGTACTTTCTCTTTGGCATTGTCCACTATCTGTAAATCTCAGATGTTTATTCATTAGGGCAGTGATTAGAAACCCAGTCTTCCAGGCAGCAGCCATTGCCATTAAGCTACAGAGTCTGAATATTTACTATGAATATTTTAAGTATTTTATATTAAGTAGATTAGATTCAGCAAGAAGGGATGAGGGATTCATCTTAGAGCTTGCTATTGTGTGATAGCTGGTGAGCTCTTGGTCTGGGGGAAGATTTTCTCTTGGGAGGGTAAGATGTGGCTTCAAATCTGTGTTCCAAAGCAAGCCAGGGAAGAAAATGAGCCTGTGTATTATGAATGACTGTTCCATGCACTGGGCTGTTGAGCATTTGAGATGGGTCATTGAGTTTTGTTTGTGACCCAAACTGATAAAGACATCCTGAAATATTTTATTACATCAGAACTTGCCAAGAAGATCAGAAAAACACACCCATGGTTTGTGAATCTTGCTGTGGTTTTGGCACTGATCAGTTACTTTGGCATTTTCAGGTGCACTGCTTGAAAGGGATCATGCCAAACAACAGAAATGAAGGCCACAAGGAATTCTCTGACTGCAGTCTCATGCCAAGGTGCCCAGGGCACCAACAGGGTTAGGAAATAGCTAAGAATCCATTTTAATGGAATTAGGTGCTTAGATGTCTATTAAATTAGGAATTTTTGTGAATTAACTCTTCCAGGATCAAATCTTCATATATCTGGTCTAAATGATGGGTCACACAGGAAAACCTGAAATACCCAGACTCCCTAGAGTCAAATATTTGACTGGAAAAAGGGAAACATTGCACCCATTTTTAAAAGTGTAGAAAGGAGGACCTCAGGAACTACTGACCTGTCAACCTCACCTCTGTGCCTGAGAAGAACATGGAACGGGTCCTCATAGAAGTTATGCTATGTCACATGGAGGTCAGGGAGGTGATTTGAGACAGACAGCACTGCTTCACCAAGGGCAAGTCCTGCCTGACCAACCTTGTGACCTTTTACTATGGAGTGACTGCAGCAGTGGACAAGGGAAAGGATACTGTTGTCATTTATCTGAACTTCTGTAGAGCCTTTGACAGAGTCCACACAATATGTTTCTCTCTAAATTGGTGAGGTCTAGATTTCATGGATCGAGTTTGGTGAATGAGAAATTGGTTGGATGACTGCATCCAGAGGGTAGCAGTTAATGGCTCAGTGTCCAGGTGACAAGTGGTGTCCCTCAGGGATCCATATTGAATAACAATGTTCAATGTCTTCGTCAATGACAGAGACAAAGGGATCAAGTCCACCATCAGCAAGTTTGCAGAGCACACCTGGCTGAGATGTGTTGTTGACACACCTGAAGGACAGGATGCCATCCTGAGGGAGCTGGACAAGCTCTAGGAGTGGCCCCTGGGAGACTCATAAAGTTCAACAAGGCCAAGTGCAAGGCCCAGCACCTTGGTCAGGGCAACCTCCTGGTACAAGTTAGGGGATGAAGAGATTAAGAGCGGCCCTGTGGAGAAGGACTTGGGGGTGTTACTGGATGAAAGGCACAAGGTGCAACGTGTGCTCGCAGCTCAGAAAACGAACAGAATTTTGGGCTGCATCAAGAGCTGCATGGCTGCAAGTTGAAGGGGGTGATTCTCCTCTTCCTCTCTGATGAGACCACTCATGGAGTGCTGCATCCAGCTCTGGGGTCCTCAGCACAGGAAAGACATGGACCTGTTGGAGTGAGTCCAGAGAAGGCCCATGAAAATGATCAGAGGGCCGGAGTACCTCTCCTATGAGAGAAGGCTGAGAGAGTTGGAGTTGTTCACTCTGGAGAAGACTCCAGGGAGACCACAGAGCAGACTTTCAGTACCTGAAGGGGACCTATAGGAAAGATGGGGACAAACGTTTTAGCAGGGCCTGTTGCGATAGGATAAGGGGTAATGATTTTAAACTAAAAGAGAACAAAATCAGACTAGATATAAGGAAGACATTCTTTGCAATGAGGTGGTAAAACATTGGCACAGGCTGTTCAGGCAGGTGGTAATCTCCCATCCCTGGCAACATTCACTGGATGGGTCTCTGAATCACCTGATCTAGTTAAGGGTATTTCTTCTCACTCCAGGGGGGGTTGATCTAGATGGTCTCTAAAGCTTCCTTCCAACCCAAATTATTCTATGATTCTATCTTTTACTTTTGACTTAATGAGCTCAAAAGGAACAAAAGGAGTCTTGTTCAATATTCAAGGTCATATTGTACAGCAATGGCAAACAGTTTTTCTGGCTGAATGAGCCACCTCTTTCTCTGCAACCATCAACAGACATAATGTAGGTAGACCTATTCAGACATGCAGCAGACCCAGTGCTTTCTGGAACTTATGCTGAGACCTCCAATGAACCATACTCTTGTGTTCAGCAGTTGACTCACAGCACAAGTGTAGTCAGGAGTGGGTCCCCACTACTAATTAATACATGGGGCCTGTGGCCCGTTTTCTTGGAGCCCTACTGCTATCATGTGGCCAGAAAAGAAGACAGCTGGGATCATGCAGCTGCCACCATCACTAGAATAATTAGTTTAGCCTGGAGCAAGCTCCTGTGCATCTCCAAGGTGCCCTGGGAAAGAGAGCAACCAGGATTAGCTGACAGAATCTCAGTTGAACACTTGAGAGATGAGATATCAAATTGATTTAATTCATATGTTGGATGTTTTCTACAAAGTCCTTGAAAAACTGAGTGATTTGGGTCAATGCATGTAAAAGCTTCAAAGGAATCAGGATATTTTTGTCTTAGTTACTAACAGGCGTCCCACTGCTACAAACATATGAGACTTTATAGGTGATGTCTACCCTGATAAACAAAACAGACTAGGGAACCCTAAAGGCAAATATCATAATGGCTCACAGCCATCTGGCTAGATTGCCTTTCTTCCTCCCCAAAACAATGTGGTCTAATCCAACCTGCCCATGGAGAGCAGGCCCTCACTCGTGTTATTCTCCCAAACATGCATAGGTTTTATCTCAAAAAATGCTATTTGGCATAAGCCTGATTTGTGCCAAGGACAAGTGCTAATGACCAAACACTGTGAACATTCATGGTCTGGCACCCAAGCCCCTACCCTGACTTTGCTCCGTCTGCTGAGGCAGGAATAGCTGCAGAATCCTCTTGACTTCTGTGAATTCCTTCAGCCCTTGCAACAAGGTCTGCAAAAGCACAATTACATCCAATTTCAGGGCCTGGAGCTCTGTATTAATAAATCTTAATTCTCCAACAGCTTTGACAAGTAGAATCCAATATGTTCCATGTATAAGAATGGTTATGACAAAATATTTCTCAATTGACAGATGTTTTTCCTCAATGCTGATCTAACCTGCCATAATTCTGGAAGGATTTCCCATAATGTCATCTTTTGTAAGAATGTACTCAAGGTCCCAGAGTTTCTGCTCTCTTTACCAGAACAACTTTAAAAGATCATTTTAATAGACAGTTTTGGCTTTTCTAACTTGAAGGGCAGCTCATTGCAGGGGGATTGGACTATATTACCTTTAAAGGTCATTTCTAACTTAAACTATTCTGATTCTATGATTAGTGTCAAACATCAAAATCAAAGCCTTTTTTAAGGTTTCTAAATACAACAAAATATCTTAATATAAAATATTTTGGCATGGTTGCCTTTTAAAAATAACTCCCAGAACCTGTCAAAACTTTAATCCATTCATAATGGAATGCTGACCAAGAGTTCAACAACATGCCAGGAAAAGAAATAACAACAATAAAATGGTATGTCTATTTTAATGTTATAAACTGTGAAATTCTCCAGAGTTGCTCAAATCTGTGTGTTTTCCTTGATCTGATCAATGTAAACAATCACATTATTGGTAATGAAGCTCATGGACAGTAGGCGACAGAATGACGAAACCTGTCCCCTCACTTGTAGAGAATTTGTGCCAGATGTTGCAAGTGCAAACATTGGACCTCAGCCAACATGCCAAGCTGCACACATGTTCACACTAAATTCTTGCTGGCAAAAGAAAATAGGGAAGGAATGTATATTCAAGACCTTTTCAATGTTGCCTTTGGCGTTCAATTCATCCTTATTGCTTCCTTCAGAAAGAATAATTTTGTGATATGTTTTGAATTTCATCTTTCCTCATTTTCAGCTTATGCCAATTATTAAAATCCTTTGTTGAGTTCCAGCCATCCTGCTGGGATTACAGAAACTAGATAGTGGAAGGCATTTAATAGAAGACTATTTCTATAGTAAGATCAGCTATAGCTGTAAGATTTGGGCATAAAATTTAATGGCAATATATCTGCGTATCATACAGAACTCGAATTTTTTAGCATGGTTTTCTGTTAAATTCAAATAAACCTGTCTGCCACTTAGAAGTTGCCTGCCTGCCACAAAAGATATAAGCCCTAACATAACTATCATGTCTTCAACCTTGTCTGCACTCACTGGGTGGATCTGCCCAATTCACATTAACATTAATGGGAATTCCATGTATGCATCACTTGGAGAAAATACTCCCTAAGATATTTTATCATTATCTTTCTAGGCAAGTAGGGATGGCATCAATCATGCATCCAACACAGTTGTACAATGTGCATTATTAAAGCATCAGAGCAGAAAAAAATAAAATAATAAAAAAGCATAGACATTTCCAAAGACATTCTTCTTAAAATAGTAAGGATCAAATGGAAAACCTTTGAGAATCTATGACTTATTTGCAAGTTTTCTTGTAGTTACAAAAGATCTAAAACCTAACTTCACTCTTTCTCCTTCTAGAGAAAGCAGCAATGTAATGATAAAGACCAGCCTCATTATGTAAGTAACTCACAGATAAGATGCATTCAATTTATCACAAACATCCAGCGGGCGAAGAAAGAAGGGGGTAGTTTACACTGAAACTGATAGATCTTTGCGAATTTTCTTTTTTTCTGCCTTCTTTTTCTTTTTTTTTTTTTTTTTTTTTTTTTTTTTTTTTTTTTTTTTTTAAACAGATGATGACTCCTTCCCATAATTTTAATGTTTTCGGGAAAATAAGGGTTGTGAAAAACAGTACTTGCAGACAGCCTTATGAAAGTGGTATGTACTGATCAGGAAGCTTGTTTTCAACTCACAGCTTCTGCCTTACTGTGAGCAGGAGCAAGCAAGAAGAGGAGAGATCAGTAGATGGTACCACTGCCTCAGTTGTTCCCTCTTGTCTCCCTAGAAAAATTGCAGCAGAAGAAACGCAGCCAAAAACCTTTTCTGTGACAAATGCTAAGCTGATGATTCTGGGCATGTCCAAACCATGATACACAGAAGAGAGGTAGCATGAACCAAATTAGCTCCAGAACCAAAAATATGCTGGAAGCACCTGCACAATGCTGCACTCAAAGCAAATTAACTTTTGGAAGCCTACCCTTCTTTCAGGATACCATAGCATCGCACAACCTAGTGCATGGATGTATCTGCAGCAAGCAGCAAAGGAGCAGCAGGAGAAAAGAAAATACTGTCACTCAAGGATAATCAAAACATCAAGGTCTACTGTCAAGGTAGGCATCCTGTCACTCTTCCCACCTCTCTCTCCCAAATGTTACATTATTCTGCTATTTTCTCTGGTAAAAGAAGTTCTAGGAACAAACATCCTTCATTTCAATTTAAAAAAATAAGTTGCTAGTTGTGAGTGAGAGTTCAGCCTGGGGAACCTCTTTTTCCACGCTTCCTGTGGAAGGCGATATATGCAACACTTTTCTGCTTACCTGCTTTGATCATCAGGCACAAATTTGCTTACACTGCCACTCTGCCACTCGGATCACCCAGGCTTTGATAGACACTGAGAAATACTAAGCAGAAAGAAGGAATAGGAGAAACCCTGGCAAGCTACAATGAACTCAGCTCTTCAGCTACATTGTCAAACAAGCACAGCTCACTGACAGCTGAGTTTTCCCTGATACAAACCTCGTGAAGTTCAACAAGGACAAAAGCAAGGTCCTACACCTAGGCTGGGGCAATATCCAGCACCAGTGCAGACTAGGGGTTGAAATGATTGGGAGTTCTGTGGAGGAATTGGGGATCCTGGTGAATTAAAACCTGGACATGAGGTGGAAAAGAGCACTTGCAGCCCAGAGAATCAACTATATCCTGGGCTGCATGAAAAGTAGCATGGCCAGCAAGTCAAGAGATTCTGTCCCTCTGTTCCACTCTGGTGACAGTTTACCTGGAGTACTGTATCCAGCCCTGGGGGAAACCAGTATGAGAAAGACATGGACCTGTTGGAGCAGGTCCATAGGAGACCCACAAGAATGGTCAGAGAGATAAAACACTTCTCCCAAGAAAAGAAGCTGAGAGTTAGGGCTGCTCAGCCCGGAGAAGAAAAGGCTATGATAAGAAATTGTTGTGGCCTTTCAATATATAAAGGGTCCTATAATTAGATAGAGAGAGACTTTTTACCAACACCTGTAATGACAGGACAAAGGGCAAAGGTTTTAAAGTGAGATTGAATATAAGGATGAAATTTTTTATGATGTTCCAGAGTTGAGACACTGGAACAGGTTGCCCAGGGAAGCTGTGGATGCACATGGCAGGAGATTGGACCAGATTATCTTTAGAGGTCCTTTCCAATCCAAACCATTCTGTGATACTATGACAAAAACCTTCTTCCTTTTCCTGCACTGCCATTCAGTCTGCAAGCAGAGATGAAAAGGATATCACCATTGAGTTAAAAATCAGGTTTTTCCACCTCTTAAGTTGGCAGAGATGATGATAAAGACATGCTGTTAGAGCTGTTCTCAGGTTGGCTCCCTTTCTTCCTTTACCTCTAGAGCAGGACAGTGGAAGGAAAGAGTAAAAACAAGGAAAAAATGACCTGGGCAGGCACCAGAATAAGCCTCTAGTTAAAGGCTTACTATCATTGTGTTGAGCCCAGGTCATAAAAGGCTGAAGCTTCCTAAGAGCTTTGCTCCAAACTTCAGCCCATGCTGAAGGGCTGATGCTTTTAGCTTTTGTGTTGTTCAGTTGGTGTCACACATATTCATGCCTGTCACATGAGAGAGCTGCTTCAGGGACGTCACAAGCACAGGACGGTTCAGAGGATTAGTCCCTCTATGTGCATATTCAAGACCATCAAGACTTATGCTTTAAGAATCTAATTTTGAGAGCCACCCCCCCTTAAAAATTAACATATCCATAGCTGAAACAGAGAAATTAAAATATTTAATACCTCCAGAAAAACTGCAGGCCTTCAGTTTAGGAAAATAACATTTCGGATATTGATTCCATCTAACAAACTGTCATTCCAGCAAGTCATAGAAGAAACAGCAAGGGAGGAATGAGAGAGTTACAGATTCTTTGGTATGCTTCATTTCTGTGTTTATACACCTGCTAGCACATTAGTGAATCACCAGTGCTGCCACACTGCAAATAATAAATAATATTAACAGAAGAACTCATATACAAATTCCCTTGTGTGCCTATCACAAACCTACTTAAAGATGTTTCCAACTCTCTCAACTCTGAATACACTAGAAATTATTTCAAACAGAAAGTATTCTTTAAAAAATGGAACAGTTTCAAATCCTGGAAACATAGTGGGGAAAGCACAGAGTAAACACAGACCTGAGAATACTGACTCAATAAGGTACATTCAAAGAGTTGCAAAATGACGTCTTTTCAAGTCACCCAGACTTTGGGGGACAAAATTTTAGCTTTTGTCCAGAAGTCTTGCTTGTGTTATTGTATGTCATAATTATTTGCATTAGGGCAGTATCAAGTGAGAGAAGCTTGTATTTATAAAGTCTTTGTGGGACTGAACATCCTTTTGAACTAAATCTAATTTACATTTCTAACATAGGTGGTCAGATGTTATCTAGGACTTAACAGTGCATTTGAGCAGTTTCAGTGCTTAAAGAAAGCAAGATTTACCATATGGATAGGAAATTCAGCAAGTGTTGAAACCCAAGTGCATGAACAACTTTCTGACAGATCAGAGTGACTGAGCACGTTAGTCAAGAAAGATGAAGTCTTTTGCCATAAAAGTACACATGACCATGCTTTTGTCTCTGATGCCTCATGATTAGATGACTCTTTAGTAAAACAAATAGCAAAGCATATGGAGCCAAGACAAAAGAGTCTAGTAAAGATACCAAGAAACTGTAGCTTTTTATTCTGTTCAAAGAATCCATTTGTAATTGGGACATTTTCTGACTTATTTGTTATTTGTCATTATTCGTCGGCACATGTGGGCCATTATTTTTCTCTCAATGGATCAATCCTGTACAGACTAAAAGCTTTGTGTAGTTTCTAGTCAAACGACACTGGATAGCTGCAGTTATTCTAACCAGGATGCTCTTTTGGTTTTCCAGTTCAATCGGGCAGAAAACCTGCAGCAGGAATATGGCAACGTGCACACTCCTAAACTGGTTTCTGCAAGAGAAAATGTTCACTTACTCGTTCTAATTTTGCTTTACATGGAAATTCAGTCCAGTGAAAACTCACAGTGATGGATATGTAAAACAAGAATGAAACCTGGGCTAAAATCCTTCCAGCTCATGTTCCTCAGTGTATTTCCCCAGCTATTTCCCAGAAATATGAGCAAACATAGCTGTTTGTATTCCCCTGGTTTATACGTTACCACAAAATCTGCAGACTAGTAAACCGAGTAACCTCATCAAGAGAAAATCTCCCAGGGATTCTGGGGAAGAGCAGAGGGCTGAAGGCAGGAACTGTGCTGCCAGCAGGGCTGGGGAACATCCCTGGGCATCTAAGTGGGATGCTACAGCACCTAGTCATCAGAGCAGGGACTCAGTGGAAGAGGTAAAGAGAGTGGGGCAGCAGGGAGAGGAGCAAGGACACAGAACTTTGCTGGCAAGTTAAGGGGCAATACAGCAACCAGAAAAACAGAGGCAGCTCTCTGGTTGCTATTTTACTCCCTAAGGAGATGAGCCTGCCCAGGAAGCAAACATCCTGGAAGTATAGCTGCGGGTGTATGCTGCGAAAAAGAAGTGGGCCTTACCATGGAAAAGTAGCTTTAAGGGAGGTTGGCACAAGAACAGCAATCTCATTGTACACCAAGGAGCTTTAGTCACTACTTAACTGGAAGCCCATCATAAATTTGGATCCCTAACCTTCAAGCCAGGCCGCCCACAGAACATAATGAAAGGAGGAAGGATGAGCTGGACATGGTGGCCTTTGCATAGGCACATATTTAATTGCTTAGAAATAATTATTTAACTCTAATTTAACTCAAAAGTCACATCTCTCAGTGACTTATGAACTTGTTTCTCTGTATTATTTATCTCCTGAAAAAGAATTTGGAGGAAGAAGCTAATTCAGGCTCAGGTCTTTCATAACAGAAGGGAGAGTAATATGATTCAAGGGGGCTCCAGTTGCACCACTGTGTGTTTGAATAGTCAAACCAATAAATTTAGATGAGTTGTAATACCTACCACTGTTATGCTGTTGGTACTCTACAGAGAGATGTAATAGAACAACTACTCAGAAGCTTAACAACATCATCCAGTTAGATAACCAGTTCAAACTTCCACCCCGTGGGGGTTTTTTTAGGGAGGGAAGAAAATTAATATTCTTTTTACATGGAACTTAAAACAAAGTGTAATTTAAGAAGATTAACTGACAATTTAATGGATTGATCCAAAGATTGTTTTAATTTGCAAATAATCTCCTAAATGTCATAAAATCTCCGAAGCAACATGCAAACTATTCTGAGTCCAAAAATAATGAGCTATTGATTCTTTTGTTATGAAATCACTCTGTAGGTTGGCAATATACCTTTGGGCCACAATCTATTACATGAGAAAATTACAGTACCTGATGCTGACAATGAAGAAATGACAGCAAACTTTTTCTCATTAAAATATAGGTTAGAAAAAAATGTCAAAACTAACTTTTTTTTCCCTCCACCAAATAAATAAATAAATAAGCACTATTCTTTCACATACTGTATTTCTGTGTATAGAACTTGATCAAATGCGTTACCCAAAATTCCCAGAACTGATTTTCTACTGAATCTAAACCATTTCCATCTGTAGACTAGAAATCTGTATTTATCTATACATAGGTACATGGTTTTAAGGAGTTAAACAAATGCCTAAACCCCTTTTCAGAGGCTTAAACTGCCAAAACAAGGTAGCACATGAATGAACTGAGCGCCTAAAGGCACAGATGACAAAGGCACTGAGGACTGAAAGCACTCATTTATTTCAAGGAATATACTTCATCCCCAAAACTTGGTAAGAAAAACTTGAATATATGAGATCCACTTAGTTCAGACATCAACAGAGCACCAAAACCTCTCAAATCATGGCCTTTAGCTTTTCTTAGACCACCTTTATATGAACAATAAGTGTAGCTTAACTACAAAGCAAAGCAAAATGCAAACTTGGAGTATTCAACAAAGCCTAAAATTTAAACTGGAATCACACAATACAATCATTATGATACTTTCTGCTTAGAACCAGAAGCTCCGTGCAAAAAAATCCTCAAGGTCCTTGCCAAACACAACTGGGGGGGTCCCTGAAGCAGGTGCAAGTTAAAGAAAAAGAACACACAACATCAGTATCCAAAAGAAGCAAACTTTGAGTCCAAGTCTAGGGTCAACAAAAGATATGAAATACCATGTACCTGTGTCTTTATCAGCATAGTGTCTCAGTGCGTATTCCACCAGCCAAAATTATACCCATAGGAGCCTGTGCTATCCATTCCTGTATTAGGCAAAGCACACTCTGGGGACAGAGACAATGGTTTCTAATAACTTGCCCCTCAGCCCAGCCGTTGCCGTGACCTAGTTTTGCCCTCTTTAGTCTAGTTCACCACAGAGACTGGTTGCTCTTTTTCCGCATCTGAGTTTCTGGTGAGATAATGGTACTCAGCCCTCCCCAGGGTCTCACCACAGCTCCCACCAAATGCATGCACTTCTCAAAAAATGTTGGTTTTGTAAGGATACAGGATGAGAGTAGAGGAAGAACAAGGCTAATACCACACAAAAAAAGGGTCTGTGCAGAGATCTAGGGATTTTGCCTGTGGGTGGAGAGGTTGCCTGATTTTTTTTATTCCCCTGGTAGAGGCTGTCTCTACTTCAGTCTCTGTCCTCGGCAGCTGTAAGTCTTGAAAAGGCCTAAAACTTATCAGTCAGGTATTCCTACTGATGTCAAACATGAGTTAAGCAGAACCATGTTTGTCCCTAGCTTCACAGCCGACATTTTCCTTCTGAAAAGTAAAGTAGTACAACACTGAAGAATTTTATCTTTTGAATACAGTTGAGAGAATATAAAAATGCTAGATCAAAAATTGTTGAGGTGGCAAAGGAGACAAGAATCTATTCCCTGCATATAGATTACAAAATGTTCCAGGTTTGCTTTTAATTAATTGCTTTCCTTTCTTGTGGTTTTTTTAAGAGTTTTACTTCCATTGTGGAATTATTTTATAATCTGCCTTTCTTCACTAAACAACTAAAGGTTAGTTATAACAAATAGAATGTGAAATCCATTGTATTCATCCATTGTTTATACTTCTTGCAAAATAGTATAAAGACAATACATAAAGACAAATCTTTAAAACTGCTTCAGGCTCCAAATTAAAAATTATTCCCTTTTGTGCTGATTACCAAGGGATATTTGGAGAATCCCCTGTGATCACAGGACATTTCCATATTGCCTGTCACTTTAAGGTGAAAAATTTGCAAGGACACTCTCACCATCTGTCATCAACTTGCTTTAGGTGACAGAGAGGACTGGTCTAAAATGGCCAATAGGCCTCATGCATAACAAAGCCCTTGCACTTTTGCATTGTTTATATTTTGACCTGGGCAGATAATCCTTCAGAATGGAGACTGTGTTTTGTTACTTCTTTTTTCCTCACACAGTGACCATTTCAGTGCTGTCTTTCAAAGAGAAATCATCCATCCATTTAGAAAGTAAATTTAGAGAACTGTCTCTCTGTTACTGTTCAACCTAAACAACTACATTGCAGACTGAAGGCATTTTATTAACAGCACCATGTTTCATGAAAGCTAGTGAAAAACTTGCTTTTCTAAACGAAGGGGCTTTTTTGAGTGACATAGTCACTTCATTTAAACTGTAAATCTAGGTAGTTGTGAATGCTTAATGCACTGTCAAGGTTTGTTGCTAACAGTCTCTCATTAAATGGATAATTTAAAAGCCGACAGCAATCTAGATGGAAAAAAATAGCACCTTTCTGCAGCTTGACAAAACCATGTTAGCCTGTTTGTATAGTCACTCGTATAACAAGGACCATTTCTCATAGCAGAAGTCAAAGATAAACTGTTCTTACCACTATGTCAAGCACCACTTAAGACTTGCAAATACCATTTCCTCATACAATAGATGCCTCTCCAGCCTATCAGGTTTGTAGCTACACACTTACAGCACTGGTTAAAGGAGTTAAGGAAAAAAAGTTGGAAAAATAAACTCCTGGAAAATGTTTTCATCTTGTCAATTATCTATCAGAATGACTGGAAAATAAAGGACTAATAGAACATTCATCCCAGGGCTTTATCTGCCTCAAAGTCCAACAGCTAAGAAAATCATCTGAAAAAGCCGTTTTTAGAAACAAGTGAATGGATGAAGGGAGGAATGAATATATGATGGGGACATCCCTTCTGTCAGAGTAACAGGATAGTAACAGGATCCTCTAGGTTTTATTTCATCTTCAACACATACGATATTTGCATCTATAGAAGTAAGTCTGTATTTAAGGCACAGGCAAGTCTTCAAGAGATGCATTGTACCTCTCTAGGCTTATTTCTGTTATAATTGGGGAACATTTGTTATTTTTCAGTCCACCCTTATATTTTAGTAATAAACAAGACCTTTTAATTACAAATGAAGTCAACTCTTTCCTCTGCAAAACTGGCTCCACTGATGCTAAAGGGAATTGCACTGAATTCTGAAGGATAAATAAATCCCTTGAGGTCCACTCCTTCTCTCCCACCTGCATCATGCACAATATATCAGAAACACAGAGTCACTTAATCATGGGAGCTCTCCTTAATCACTCCTAGCTCCCCTCCTAATTCTGAATTTCACTGAGCATGGCTGCCCATAAGCAAACAGTCATTTATTGTTCTATTACTGTGTTAGGTTCTGAAAGGATTACCTTTTTAATCAAATCTCCGTGCAGAAAATAGGATCTGTAAAACCATGAGCTAGACAGACTGAGTACAAAACCTTGGTGGTCTGTGAACTCCTGAGTTTCTGCTTTCTCTTGGGTTTAGGATCTAGAAATAGGCAAAAAAATTTCTACCAATATTGATTCCTTCCTCTCTCAGACAAAATTCTTGCGATGTTCAAAAACCAGACTCCCTGAAAACCAGGTTTGGAGCGAGAATTTCGACAAAGCTTTCAGCTGTGTAGAGATAAGGTGTCACTACAGATGCTGAAAACTCTCACTGGGTTCCGCCTGCAGTATGATATTAGCACTTTTGCTTGTTGAAGGTATAACCATGATTTTTATATCTATTTGACTTTTCAAAACAGCATGACATGCACAAGAGGATGAATAAAAGAAGTTGCTCAAATTCAAATGAAATTTTATCTCAACAACTTTGCTGTGTTTTAGATGGCCCCTTTCAATAACAGCTATGCATCACACATCTGGCTCAGAAGTTCCCAGACATCTTTTCCTGCATAAAATTAATCATACACAGGTCATCTTTATACATTTTTGAGCTATAAATACAAGTTCATGTATTCCAGTCAACCTAGAACTAAATTATTCAAGGTCTTTGGATAGTACAGCTTTATGGTAAATATTTGGGGGCAGTTTGTGGTGATAAACTTAACAAGTAAAGGATTCTACTTCTTGGTGCTTTTCTTTGAAAAGCAATAACAGAAGGAATTCAGGAACAGTTGCAGAGCTACCCAGTAACCTCTGTGACAAACATTGGGGACTCCAGGGTTGGTGGAAGCACAGTTATTTGTGATAGAGGGTTTGCAGTAGCCCACCTCAGTGACAAAAGCTCTGTGATGCTAATTCTGAGAGAAGCGCTGATAATCTGCCAAAACATAGATTACAAAAGCTGCACTTGCTTCTGATTCTGCAAAGATCCCTTCATAAGGATTGCTTAGAAGGTATACTCTGTCACCCTGCCTGGTGTTCTCCTAGCCTCCCCTCAAAGTGTTTGGCATTCTTGGCACACACTGCCCGGCATAAATCCCTGCAGAAGGCATCACATCTCCCTTTGGACCTCTAGGGTAAAGACACAAAGATCAAAATGTTTCAGGTAACAGTGTTCCCAGCCTCCAGAGAAGAGAGGAGCAGGGACCCATTCTGTTTTTTGGGAGACATATAGAGTTCAGAAAAGAGATATGCATAGAAAAGAGTATCTGAAAGCTATGCATATAGTACAGAGCTTGATCTCCAAACAAGAAATTTATGGAAAAACAGCAAGGCATAATTTAGTAGGTGTGTCAATGCCCCTGCAGTGTGCAGAAATCTGCTGTTTGATTTAATAATTTCTTTCTTCCAAGGGCACCATTTGCCCCAAGAAGTTTTGCCTTTATATTTTATTAACGAACACTAAAAAGCATTTCTGAAAGCATTGTCAGAATCTGACAGGCACCCTTGAAGTTCAAAGTAGAGAGAGCACTTTAAAAGTAAACTTTTACTTGGGGTTGGAATAAAAATTTATAAAAGTCTTTTAAAATATATTAAATATGTTTCCTCTTACAATCATCTCTCTTTTTCACAGATTTGGTATTTGTATGACCATGTCGCGAAGAAGCATTTTTGTGACACGTAGACATAGCCTTTAAATTGCTTCCAAAATACTACAAAGGAAAATGCAAACACTATATAGAAATTAAGAAATGCATGTTTCCATGCTTCTTTAAGCACATGAAAATGCCAGATTTTAGAAGCTAATCTTCCAATAAATGATATGTTATATTTAACTGCGGAGCACTCTGGAAAAAAAAAAAAAATAGATAACAATGTTCCAATATATCAAGATTCAGTTTAGTAGGTGTAAAAAGTATCTTTCTAGTATTTCAAGTGCTGAAATGGCATATCACATTAGCTCTTCTGACGTCTGAAGCTGTGATTTCCTTGCTTTAAAAAAAAAATAATAGGATTTATTTGAGTTGCTATCTTCAGTTAAGTATAGGGCTCACTTTCCCTCTGCCTCACACATGTAAACACAAACAGTCCTATCACAAAACAATTGGCAGTTTTCATTGTCTTGTTAATCTTGCAACCACATCTTTCTGTAATTTAACAGACTCTGCAATTTGGAATTCATTATAATTTGCATTGTTAATTAAAATTGTTTCTGATGGATTATTTCTGTATTAAATATTATTTCTGTACAAAAGGTTTTGGTTTTTTCTAAAGTGGTTTAGTGAAATATTTTTAAATCAACATTAGGCCTGTCTGGTAAAGAAAATCACTTCATGGGAAAGCTCATGCAATAGCATCTATATAAATACTATAAAGATATTCCAAATCTAAAAGATCTCTATGGAGAACTTTTTATTAAAAATACAGATAAATGCATCTGAACAATATAATTTTTAAAAATGTTACTCTTTTCCTGGAAAAAAAAACCAAAAAACAGAATGGTGTTTCATAAGCATAAAATTAAATTATAGGCTATAGTACAAATAGGAATGCTGAGGGAAAAAGTACAGCGTAAGAGATGTTGAAGAAATATGTAATATATTTAATGATTCAAATATATATAGTTGTTGGAACCTATGAGAAATCACTGTGAAAAGTGGTTGCTTTATTTACTAGTCACTTGCTACCACTATTTCATTGCATCACAGCCTTTCTCAGCAATCCGAGGAATTTTGTGGCTAAAGAGATTTGAGTGTTTATGACAAGCCATTCTTTCTTAAGTACTCAGCAAGGACTAACAATTTTCTTTTGTGGTTTAAGCAAGGATAAACCTTCCATTTAACCTTTGAATCTGAGCTAAAACCTCTAGTGACATTATGCATGACTTCATGGCCAGCAGTCAGAAGTGAAAATGTAGTTCTTGGCCCTGCCTCCAACAGAATAGGGAGCCTGGGAATAGGGCTGTGTTCTCATTGCCAAACCAGCATTTTGACCAGGGGCTGAATCCCTGTCTCTGAATCCACGAGTCAAACCTAGAGAGAGGTTTGATCAAATCAAATCAAAGAAAGGCATGCAGCATTTGGTCCTCTGTGCTCTACATGTGGATGAGCGCAGCTGCAGAGACCTAAAGACACTCTTGGATACACAGATGGACCTCCAAGGGCTCCTTTTTGGGGAAAGTATGTAACTACAAATACTGCTTTCCCCAAAGCATACAGTATACATTTGTATGGCTACCCAGGTACTCTTTTTTTTTCTTCTTCTTTTTTTTTTTTTTCTTTCCCCAGAGAAAGAATGAAAGTAACAAAATCTGTAGGATTTTGGAAACCTCACTCCATCCACTGAGTGATAAATTCCACTTGTGGCGCATTTGCTGAATATATGAAAATACTTACAATCTGTTATTCACACTTTCAGTCAATTAAGCTATTTAAATGATTTGTTTTAATTTCATTCCCAAGTCTTCCAAATTCTGTCATCTCATGTGTGATCCAAATAAAGACAGAAACTTTATTTGTCTGATATATTTCTTGTTCTTTAAACAGGACAAATGGTACCTTGTTCACATTTATTTGTAGCAAGAGCTGAAATGGAGAATACTTCCAGGTAAACAGTAAATAAGTAGATTCTAATATTCCAGTATGTCATTAAATAAAAACTACATAATTTTCTTTCTTTGAAATGGACTATTTTTGCTAAATATTTTATATTTATTTCCAGCCTAGACTATCAACTGAGCTATAACATCCTGAAATGCTCAATGAAATAAGGTACTATTTGTAACTTTTATATCATACTGCATTATTAAAAGAAGTGGTGATTTTTTTATTATTTCTGATTGTTTTTTCAAGCATTTCATGAAATTAAGTGGCGACATTATTTTCCTCCATTGTCACATGGAATGGTGGCAAACCTGCTCAAAGGTATTTTAATAGATGGAAGATATTGTATGTAACCATAAGTTCAGGTTCTAATGTTAGAATGAGCTTATTTCTGAGCACTGAATATGTGTTTCTAAGTAATCTTTAAGCACCAACATTATCTGTGCCAGAGAGGAGCATTGCCTCGTCACTCCTGTGGAGTGTCCCTGCCTCTAACCTACAGAAAGGATGACTTGTGTGTTGAAGGTTAATATCATGCAAAAACATTCCTGAGATAATAGCACAATGCTGGATTCCAATATACTGGTTTTTAAGATGTGCCTGTTATGGTTCATCACATTTATGCACTGTGCCTACACTCGCTTAGGCTTATCCAATCCCACTTGAGTATTGTGGTTGGTACAAAGACAACACTACATATATCATTTTAAAAATGAGGTAGTAATAGAACTCAGGTTCATGTAAAATCAAACTTGGTCATACCACAGAGAAGTACTCCATAAATATTTTGAACATTAAGTAAAGAGATTACAATGCCAAACAAACATTGCAAGCTGTCTCTGTAGGACCATAAACACTTTGTAAACATGGATTTTCTTACAGCATGGGAAGGGAGCAATTACCAAGGCATGGTTGAAGAGGTAGATATGTGCATCAGGACGGACAGATGGGACTAGATCTTGCCTCAAGGCTGAGAGAGCAGTTCTGAGAGAGAAGAGCATAAGGACAACTCCCTAGGAGAAGATCATCACAGTACTTTATGGGACTGACCAGATTTCATCTCCTTCCAGAACTGTTACCATGCACCCAAATCCTGAATAAGAGCCCTGGAAATGAATGAAGGTCCAGAGCTTGGAGAAGTGTAACATCGAATCTGATAAAACAAGGCTAACAAGGCTTTTGTTCATCACTTTAGACCTTGCAAAGTGTGTCACAAAGGAATTTTTATAGTTATTTCTATTCTTTACTGAGCTGCTTCTGTAGGAACCTACATGGTTAAATTCTCACAATAGTTACTACTTTTAGTAAAAGTCCAGCCCAAAATCCAAAGATCCAGCACATCCAAGATTCTCAGGTATAGCTACAGCAGTTAATCAAGCAGGGCCCAGGTACAGGTTCAGGCACAATCCACCATTTTCTTCAGTGTTTAGTTGTTTTTGCTCTCCCAGTTACAAGGGACCACTGTGAGTTTGGTTGCAACTGCCACATTATTTGGAGTTTTGAGTGCCTGGATTCTAAAATATCCTGTGGATTCCAATGTAAAGGCCATAAGCATGCAGCAGAAATGTCCTTTCTTGGGATATAATATTCACTGTGAAGAGTGAAAAGCAAGCAACTCTCACTTCTTGCATCAACTGAGTCTTTCTTCAGGCATCCAAATTAAAAATCTCGTCCTACTGGTGTTTGCATGCCTCAAAAAGCAAAAAAATCCTGGAGTAAATTATTGCCTGGAAGCGACCAAACAACAGAGCAATACATTTGATGTAGCATCTAATGCCTGCCTTCCAGTGGACAAAGGGAATTAAATGAAAGAGAAAATAGAACCATATTTTGGAAAGCTGCATAGTGGAGTCTGTAACCCTTCTCCTTTCCTTCCAAGACAAGTGCCAACCTGTGTTATATTTCCACTGAGGCTTTCCACGCAGAAACCACATGAATGAGGAAAATCCCTGCCATGAGACTGTACCTACCTCTCTTCCTCCTGCACTGGAGTCCTCACCCGAGGCAATCCAGCAACTGTCTGTGGACAGCATTCCTCTTCCAGCAAACGCATGCCCCTCCCTCTCAGCCCTCCTATGCCCTGTGCCACTGTCGTGGTTTAGCTTGGCCCAGGTTTTCTAGTGGGGGGGCACAAAGATGGCTCCTCTGTGAAGCTTCTCGAAGCCTTCACCATGTCCAGCTCTGAGGTGATGGACATGCTGCTGGCCAAGCCTGGGCCAATTAGAGATGTTGGTTACGCCTCTGTGAAAAACATATTTAAGATGAAATCAAAACAATGGGTGCACGCACTTTTCCTTAGCCAGAGGAGGAGGAGTAGGTGAGAGTATGTGAGGGAAAACAACATGGAGAGACCAAGGTCAGTGGAGAAGGAGGGGGAGGGGGAGCTCCAGGCGCCAGAGCTCTGCAGCCTCTGCAGGCCGTGGTGAGGCCCATGGTGAAGCAGGGGGTGCCCCTGCAGCCCATGGGGGCCCACGGGAAATGCTGAGATCCACTTGCCCCAAAGCGAGTAGATACCCTGAAAGTGGCCGTGGTCCAGAGGGAGTCCTAGTGGAGAAACAGGCCTTGACTTGCACCCTGAGACTGAACTGAGTGTCCCACATGGAGTGGGTGGGTGCGAGAGAGAGAGAGAGAGAGAGAGAGAGAAGCCCAGCAGAAGTCCGGTAAAGAGAAGAAGCCTTGCTCCCGAGATGGAAACGGCCCGGCTCAGAGGTCTGTACCCCGTGGAAGATGGACCCCACGCCGTAGCAGTTTTGGGGAGACTGCTTGCCTGTGTGGGGACCAGCGTCACTGCAGCAGTGTTGGGCGGGCTGCCAACAGTGAGACCCATGGCTACGCAGAGGGAAAGAGCCTCTCCCCCAAGCAGGGGAAGAAGATCTGGGTGATGAACTGACCTAACCCCCTCCCATACCTTGTTCCCTTGTGCAGCTGCTGGGAAGGAGGGAGCGGGGTGAGCAAAGAAACGGTGGCCTTGAAGGGTTTATTTTACCTCTCATTTACTCCTCTGACTCTGTTAGTAATAAATTAGATCACTTTGCAACCTAAGTTAGTCCTGTTTCTCCTATTCTAAGTGCGTCTTCTCCCAGGTTTCCTTATCTCAACTCATAAGCCCTGGGTGTGGGTGTGTTCATTTGGGGGTACCTGGCATTTGGCCAGGCTCAAACCATGACAGCCACCAGACTTCTGCACCCTGACTGGCACAGAAGTTGCTCTCCCCGGCTGTGACAGGGAGAGAGGCTGGCAGACACACCCTGAACGGTGCTCTTCAGGACCAGGTTGAGAGCTGGTGACTCCATGCCCTGCCCCAAAGGGAGGAGAATAACCACAGGACCTTGTCCAGAAAGTCTGTGGGGTTCCCACTCCTAGGTGTTTACCCTGCAGAGTAAAGCTTTCCCATTGAAAAGGGAGGTGAAATAGGGCATCTCTATCACTCTTTTATAAAGCTACTAAAGATTATTAGATTACACTTTCAAGATCCAAACACAAGGGTAGCAGACTGCACTCTGAATTATATAAAGCATATAATTCACTACACTTTCACTAGAAAACCTAACAATGTGAACAAAAGAACGCCAAAGCAGAGTTTGAGTTATTCTTCTTACAAGGCAAAGGCAAAACAGTTGCATCTAGATGCATGAGACAATTAAAAATAGCCCTCTCATGTCAGACAGCTAATTGTCAGGTCCAAAAAAGATAGCTTTAAAGTTACTACTTATTTTCAGTAAAGTTCCACAAATCTGTGTCCCAGTGTTTTATTGCTTAAGTAGAGGAAAGGCTCGGGCACTATAATGTAATTCCCTTGTTATTTTATTACTTTTCCATGTAAAATTGTGGGATATAACAGGAGTATGAGCAATTATGTAGAGTAGGGTTATTCATCCCTACATGTTTTTACTCCTTAAAACTGGGTAATTCCTTTCCAAAAATTGGTCCTAGGCATAAAACGCCTTGAGCAGCTTTAATTTCAGAAAAGAGCAATAAATCACTTTAATACAAGAAGCAATATTTGATTACTCTGCATTACCCGGTAGCCCCTTTACAATTATAATCCTTTACACTCTTATCAATGAATACATCACTCCTAACTCTAACCCTTCAATCACCCTCTCCCTCATCCGTGCTCCAACTCTTTGGCAACAAGCCTCTTACTATTATTTAATATTAAATTATATACCACGTATGTGATGGTGATAGTCATGTGATAAATTGCATTTATCATGCACCTTTTAATGCAGCTGCATTAATCATGTCTCTCTTTCACCATGCCTGCTAATCCATCTCTGTCCAGGACTACTCAGTCCCATCCAAACCTTTAAGGACACTTGAATGTGCACTGTTAAAAGTGGTGCCCTTTCCCAAACACAGGGTTTCATCACAGGAATTGCAGTGTCCCAAAGTTCAGCACGAATAATTTTGAGTCTATGAAAAGTTTAAGAGTGAAGCATGAGACTCTTTGGAGCAAAAAACCAGAGACTTACATTTTCTGTTGTTACAATGCTCTCCATTTCTAGCCTGGGGTTATTATCCATGATCCTAGACCTTAAAATGGAAGCATTTGATGTTTGTAAAATACATGCTTCTAAAGGTCTTTAATATGTGTCTGCTGCTGTTTTCTTTCCCTCCTAGACCTCTAAAAATGGAGTTCTAATAGAGAATTTTAAAATATTGACCTTACAAGGCATTAGATTGCCAAAAAGAAACCAAAAAGTAGAACATTTCAGATTATGATATCTATGAATTATTTGTCCCATATGATGTGCTGTCTGTCCAATGATACAGGGCAGCAGATGCATTTTTTTAGCATCCACTGGAGATAAGCTGTCAGATCCCTATTGATCTGCCTATGTTGACTTTATTCCACACCACTAAATGTTCTTTTTTTGCCTTAAGTCCAATCCTTAAACATTTATTTAGAACTTAAACTCATTTTTAAAACATTTTATAGTCTTTTACAAAAGAATTATTGAGATTCCAGGTGTTTCATGAATCTACGCCAGCATCACCAAACTGGTTTGGGATAAATTGTAAGGGAAAGCAAGGAGAAAGAACTGGGCAAGAACCAGAAAAAAGTGTTGAAAACTTTGTTCCAAGATATTAAAATGTTTCAGTTTGCCCAATTAAAAAACTTTGTGTTAGAAAAGTCCGTTCATATATATTTTTAAATCACAAAAATGCTCTATACAAAAAAATATATGTTTATGACACAAATATCATTGATGAACACCAAATAATTTTCCACATTTTGGGGATGACTTAGACACTTAGAATGTGACTAGTCACAGCAGATGGGAGTGCTTATGCCATTAGAACTAAACATATGGGCAAGTGTTTTGTTGGATCAGGATTTATACATTTTGTGGATCTGTAAAGTTAAACTACTGGTTTAGGCATTTATACAGCCAGAGCTGAAAGGCTGTTCTTGAAATCCTGTCTGTGACAGAATCAAGCCCTAAAAGAATACTGTGCTCTTGTTTGCAGCTGTTTTTTTTTGCCCCAAACCCATTACTGATGGGACAGAAAATGTATAGGCACTCTGACCCCCTCACTGACTTGTTCCCGTTTGCTTTTCTCCTCCTCTTCCTCCTCCTCCTCCCTAATTTCTCTTCCTGATTTTTATTCTTTTCCTCTTTTGCTCTCTCCCTCTAGCTTATTCCCTGAGACTCCCCAGTGAAGTGTTCATCATTACAGGTTGGGATTGAAAAGCAGACACTGGCCAGCTATTGGAGCACCTTTCCCTCATCCCCTTGCCCTCTTTTTCTCACCATTATAAATTACAACCATTATTAACCCTTTTGGGTGTAGGTGCAGAGGGAAGGAGGCATTAAGGGGGCTGTAGCCAGTCAATGGTACTCCCTCACACCCATACTCAGAGGAGCAATCACACCTGTCTCATGCCCTCCTTTTTGTCCTCCTGACACTTTCTCTTGATGTCATGGAACCCCAGTGTTTGGAAAAACTTCCTCTTCCCAAGTTTTGGGATTTTTTTTCTGTGCTTCCAGGACGATTTTCCTAATTTTTGTCCATAAACATGAACAAGGAATCCGAGTAATACCTTACTTTCATAAAATGGGGCAGGAGTTTAAAAGGTTTGCTGCTATTGTTCTCCTATGTCTCCACTGGCTTCACTTCAAAATGTTTCAGTTTTTCCTTTCACTGAGGCAAAAAATCCTTGAAGTTTTACAGATATCTTTGCTAATCCCTGATTACCTCCATATCTCACCATATTTTCCTCCCTGTTCTATCAAACAATGACTGCGGCTTCTGCATTGGAAAATTGTTCACTCCATGACAATGTCAGTCAGCCACAGAAAGCAAGTTCTCAGGTCAAAAAAACTTTCCCTTAGGGGATCCCCATGTCTCAGGAAGACACTTGAGAGACCATGGGAAAAGGGTTAACTTGAACCCCAGTTCCTCCAAGCTCTGAAATCCCTGCTAAACTCATCTGCAACTATAGAGCAATTCAAATAATACTTCTGGTTATTAACTCTCCAGCGACTCAAAGTACTGATATTCGGTTCATCAAGGACTTGCAATGAAAGGAGGTAGGAAATTTAAAAAAAAATTAAATAAATAAATAAAATCCCCAGAAAACATTGATAAATCAGAGGACCTCTTTTCTACAGCACAACAGAATTCGCTGTTGTCCTGATGCTTTATGGGCACTCACAGATTTAATCATGTGAAATCACTTCAAAAAGAATTAACAGATTTAACTAACAAAAAAAAAAAAAAAAAAGGCTTCAAAGCTTTACCAACAGCAGGAGACCTTATTTTTAATTGGGAGCATATATCTGAGCAAAACTAAAAATATTCAATAAAAGCAGATTTCAAAACTGCATAAATAGCAAAATGATTGAATTATAATGATTAATATTCACATTGTTCATTGTTTTTAAGCTAAAAAACCTAGTCAAATCTTTATGCTTCTTTCTTTATTGCTATACATTTGGACTGAAGAGTTGCCTAGGCTCCCACAAAACCAGATCCTTCCTGTTTCAACAGTAAAAATATCTCTGTCCCCAAAATCTTGCAGTGTAAGCCAGGAGACAACAACTAGATAAAGACAGAGAAATGGAAGAGCATATGGAAACAGTCAGCATGACAAGTGGCAGTCTCAGTTTGGCTCCGCTCTCACCGTTTGCAAACCCTTTTCATCTACCAGCCTATCTTTATAGCAATAATAGGAGGTATTATTAACAGGATAGCATCCCCTACCTGCTTGAATTTATCATCCAGGGATGAGAAAGAAACAATGCCAGTAACAACCTCATGTCTCTGTCTTTGCAAATTTAAAATCTAAAAAAAAAAAA
>VZRN01004397.1:1362779-1382815 GCA_013397935.1 Dasyornis broadbenti
AGTTGAGAAGTCCCAAGTCCCAAGACAGAAACTAAGACCAGAGATTTAAAAAAATGGAGATCAAATTTATGTGAAATTAAAGATTGATTCTTGCAATTACAAGAAGTGTGAACTTTATTGAAAGAACACTCCGGTTAAAAATATTCTGAATAGTCTCAATGCAAAGTGTAAACTAACACACAAATGAAATCAGTTTCATTGCACTTAAATAAATACCTTTTTCTTCATCCTTTAAGTCAACTGGATTTCATGCTACCTTAGGGAGCTTGCATTTAGGAACCACCAATGTTTTAGAGCTATAGGCTTACCTAGTTACTCTAGAACAAATCAAACGCACGTGGATGAAAATGCACATGGATAAATTTTCATGAGAATCCAAGAACAATACAGGATTTTTCAAGCAACACAACCTCAACCCTGACGATATGAAACATTCTTTTTTCTGTGTGAAATGTATCACAAGAAAATAAACCATTAGAAAAATAAAGACTTATTCTATGTAACAATCACAGTGAAACCCATTTAATGAGATTTCACAGCACGAAGAAAGTTGGCTCATTCCAGTTCAGTCAAAACATGCCAGCCAATCATGAAAAGCTATTAAAGAAAGTGAAGGTAGTGTCATTTTATCCCACTACATCTCTGAAAGCTGGCATGCCTTTCTCTTCCATTTTTGGGAAAAGAAAGAGAAATTAGAGGTACCTAACTCTGCATAAAACTGATTTGAAAATTACATCTTCATTAAAAAGAATGAAAACTTTAGAAATTTCCGAGAATTGTAAAATAGAAAATAGGTAAATGCTCTTGTGATTATGTTATTGTTAGCAGCGCTGTTAATCATAGTTTTATTAATATATTAACAATGTGGCTTTCGGTTTCCAAAGTGAGAGCATTCTAACTTCCCCTTCAGGCAACTATTGAGGAAAAATAATTAAATGTAAATAAATTACTAATGTGAAAGGATTTTGTTTTGCACTTAACTAAGGATGAGGTGAAAATTTCTGTCTTTTTCCTAATGAAGGATTCATATCTCCTTTAAGAGTAGCCCCAATTAAGTTTTACCTAACCTTAGAACAAGCAGCACCACTGACTATAGTTGAGACTGAAGTGGGTGGCATTATACATGTGTTTAAAATTAAAAATATCATTAGCTTTTTTCAATCAGGCTAGCTGTGTTGTGATCTATACCAGTATCCTTATTTTGTGTCATTACTAACTGTCTGCTTTCTTTAAGTAATGGTGGAGTAAAATACACATGTCCCAGCTCAGCTACATGGAATTGCTTTCATTCTCTCTAATTCAAGAAAAAATATGAGACCCTTTGACATGAGAAATCAGACACCACTTCAATAGCTGGGTTAATATCTGGATCTCTGAAGCAAGGAAGGTGTGAGGAGAAACAGTCAGCTCTCTGCAGGCACAATTTCCCAAGCCTTGCCTTTCATCTGTTATTTCTGCTTCCGCATGTGCCCTTCTCAGGACAGCAGGTGAGTCAGTCAAACACCAAAGGACAGAACCAAGGACAAACTAATGTTTGCTTCTGCTCACTCCGTGTAGCCATGCAGGACTGGTACATCATGGCAGGAGAAGTGATGGCAACTTCTCAAGGGACGTCTCCAAGGACTGTCACAGTCCTGTCACAGGCCTCTGTGGCACAGTTTAGTTTTATCCTTTACTTTTAGATGTTGTTTTGACCTTTGGAGAACAGTGGATGAATCTTTGTCACTCTTATACAGATTTGGAAATCTAAATTATCCACACTTGAAAAATATCCTTTGTTTCAAGCACAGGTTGCTTCTGGTTATGCTTCTGAGATGCTCATGTGAGAGCAGTTTGTTGCACAACATAGATAAATGACATCTTCAGACTGGTTCCAGGCGAGGAACATATTCCTTGTGTTCAGCTCTGCACTGTGAGGAGTGCCTCCTGCCTTAACCCTGCTCCATCTTTACCACCACATAAAAATACAACATATCAGCTGTGCAGCTGTAACCAGGCATCCTAAGTGACAGCCCAGCAGGAAGAACAGCCTTTATTTGTCACCTAAAGTTAATGGAGTAAATTCAGAGACCCCCTCCTTCCTGCCTTTCTCCTACAAAGAAGACTCAAGGCCCTGATTAATATGCAGCCCTATTAACTGTAGTGGCTCTAAGGAGGTGGTGACTGAACGGGAAAATTAATGACCTCCTCTCCAGGACTTGCCCTTATTTCAGAGTTAAAATAAAAACTGCATTCAGAAGGGAGGTAGAATTATTAAATCTTTAATTGTGAACTGGTGCAGTAAACACATGCCAGAAATGGCAGCTTTGATAAAATTTAATTTTCACTCCTCTTGTTTAATTCATCTTTATTTGGTAATGTCTCAGCCAAGTTGTTGTCACTTTTACCGTCATTGATCAAATCTCAAGCATAGATAATATACTTTTTCTTTACCCACGCCCTAGAGAACTGGGTTTTTTGGTAATGTCACACCAACCAGAAAATAGAAGAGACCCTAGCTGAATAATACCTATGGCTGAATAATACTTACCTAAAAAGCACTTCAAAACAAAAACCTCTAAAGAAAAAAGAAATAACAACCCCCAAATACCCATCTCATCTTCTAAACCACATGCTGCAGGCCATAAAAACACAGCAACCACATTTAATTCGCTTGTTACAAAAGAGGGACCTAGAAAAAAGAATCTTGACTCGGGTTTTTTTGGGAATCCTCCTAATGTCCTGCAGCAGAGTGGGTACCTGCACATGTAAACAGAGAGCTACCAAAAAAAAAAAAAAAAAAAAAAAAAAAAAAAAAAAAAAAAAGAAAGGGAAACATTGCCATTTTAAGCAATTTTATGAATGGTGGCTAGGATGGCAAGCACACGCTACTGTGCCTCCTTCAGAGGATTCTTAAAACAGCATATAGTTAGCATCTTTAATTTGATGCTTAATGCTTTTCTCTAGCTCTCAGGCAAAATGTAGAGGCCAAATAAGCTTCCAATCTGGAGCAGCCAGAGATTCTGATTTTTTTTTTTATAGATTAACACCAAACATAAACTTATCTAATTTTCTTTCATTCTGTCCCAGTCTGAGCACTCCAAACCCAAAGAGTGAAAGAAATTTGCATGGAATATTTAATTACTAAGTGGCTGCTCTTCTTTAAATTGCAGTATCAAACCCTCATCTACACTCAACATTGTGATTGTCTGACAGTCTGAAGCACTGATTACCCATTCCCATACATTCTGGGATGTCAGAACTAACTTCACAAAAATACAGGAGAGAGTTACAGCCCCTTACTCATTTCTCTCCAGGTATCACAACTTAAAGTCAGATTTTCCTCTTGTAAAGTTAAATCTCTCCTCTTTTCACACACCAGGCTTACTTCTGTTCATCTTGTTTGTTCCACTGGTACACATTTCACCCATTCTTCTTCATTGAACTGTGTTTTCTACTTTTGTTCTGTAGTGCACAGGTGACATTCATTTGCCATCTTTCACTTTTCAAGTCTCACATCCTGCATTTTTCTGGAAGTAGTGTCTATAGGCTACTCATTCACTCCTCTTGCTTGACAAGGCACGCTGGATTTCTACTTTCATAACAGTACACTTCACATAACTCTTTAGGGTTTAATAAATATCTGAAGTAGATCATCCCCAGTTTCATAAGGAATCCTCTGCACTATAATTGGTTAATTTGCAATAATTAGCGCCTATGAAGGGTAGAATAGACATTTCTTCTATAAACTTCTCTGGGAATAAATCACCATCACTTACAATATAGCCTCAATAACCTTTACGTACAACTAAACAAACTCTATCAGCAAGTAATTGACTTGCAACAGAAAACTAATATATGTGTGCACTAAAAACAGTAGCATAAGCTCCTCCATCCTTACTTCAACTCCACCTCATGCCAGGATTCAGCTGTGTGAGATATTGCAAATCATTTCCACTTCCACATTACAGCTGTGCTTGGAAAATGCTTTACATTTACTGTTAACTCACTTTTCAGTGTCACTTAACAAATACAGAGAGTAGCATTATTAGGATGGATAATCATGAAAGATCTTTGGTTTAGGCCAGCCTACTTTTGTTTTTCTTGAAACCTCAATTTATTTTTCTTTATACTAAAATAATGAAATTAAGAGAGATGTAATCATATGTAATAATTCAGAGATTCTCCATGGTGCTAAGTAAGCTTTAAAAATATCAAATATAAAATGCTTAATAAAATAATTATTTTGAGGCAAAAAGGTGTTTTGGAACTAACTTCAGATAATACTTCCATGGTGACTCTTCATCTAATCGTGTAGACTCCAGGGCAATACTAAAGCAATTTAAGTATGGCGATGTTTGTAGCTCTACTCATATTGATTGCCTTGGTGCATTTTAAAGAACTGCAACATGAGTAGCTAAATCCTCATATTTTTCTTCCAGCCCTTTAAATAAAGCAGGGAAGTATAAAAGTTCAACCCATGAAGACAGATACCCCATTCTTCTTACACACTCATGTAAAATGCCGTTTTCATAACAAACAATTATTTTCTCTCTCCTGCTTCGTCTAACAAGGTGTGCTGGTGAGCTATGTTCTCTCCACCAGTTTTACAGTGGTCAAACTCCTTGAGCTGTGGTGTAAGGAGAATCTGCTTTGGCAAGTTTTAATGATACATGTAAAGGGAAAGATCTGAGAGGAAGGGAAAGCGCTGCTTTCATTTCTTATCCATGTTTCATTATATAGTTTAAACACTTAAATGCAAACAAATCCAAACTGCCCTGTGTTTGGCAAGAGAAGAGCTTGTGAACACTATGGACTCTCCAGAGCAGAAACGCCTTTTCTGGGGCTGCTGGGGACCACAAAGTCCCCACCTGAAAGATCAGCTGTTCCTGGCTTAGGCTTCTGATTCTTAACTGGACAATTTACAGAGAAAACAAAAATTATTCAAATACCCTGACAATCAAGAAAAAGGTCAAAATTAGTTCTGCTTTTCAAATTCATTTCTTCTTCTCAGAGTCAGAAATTCCCTTAGCCTTCCTCCTGTTAAGGAAATTTTTTTTCAGGTTCAGAAAGAGAGCTTTCAGTGAAAACCTATTCACTTTTCTTTTACTGTGAGGCAGTTAAGCAACCATCTGCCCATCCTCTATTACTCATTTAATTTATACAGCACAGTACATTTACTTATATCTTTTCTGTCTGAACAGTTTTCATTTTAATGTCATTAGAACCTTATTTTTGCCAGTCATGAGTTCAGTCTCAGCTGGAAAGAATGTGCTTTCCTCTCCTGTTGCCTGTTATTTTCCTCATTTCACTCCTCTGTCAATGCTATTTTACTAACACACAAAACAGGATATATGATTAGAATTAAATAGCAACATTTTAACATTTGTTTCACTATTACATAAATGTTAGGTACATCCTAGAATTCAACTGACAATATACATCACCTGCAGAGCCACACATTTTCTAAATATTTAAAGGAGAAAGTATTACTTGCCTTTTAAAACATTTTTTTTACCTGTGTGATTTACACTCTATATAATTATTGTTTTTTGGTTTGTATTTTTTTAAATCTCATGGCTTTTTCTTTCCTTTTCATACAAATATCTCCATGTCACTCTACTTAGCAGCTGTATTCAGTCATAAAAGGGCCACTTGGTATCAGAAAACTCATACATATTTGCCTAATAATGCCTTTTAAGTAATCTGCCCCTTTGTTAATGGCTTTTTTTTTTAACCAGCCATACACTAGGAATCAAAATTAGCATCTAAATGAGGATGTTTTAAACACATGCCTAGGGGTTGCAGTTTTCACCTTATTTTTTTTAATAGTTTGCCATGTTAAATTATGTAAAGTAGAAATGGTTTTTTAGTTTTTAATGAGCTAATGTAGACCTATCAACCCTCTCTCCCTCCTCCCCCCACTTCTCTGCTTAAAGAGTCCGCAAACTGTTTTGCAGGTATGAAAAATGGCCATGAAAGAGAAAACCCAGTGTCAGCAGGCAAAACAGATCTCTTCCTCAGCAGCAGCACTGGTGCTGGCACCACTGCACGAAGGAACATTTGTTTGAAGTCCTTACTGAAATGGCCCTGTTCCCTATTAATCGCTTACAATACATAAAAAGAAGCAACTATTTTTATATTTAATTTCAGGAGAAGCAATTTTATTACAGCTCCTTTTAAACTGGCTTTTCATTTAATTATGGAGAAAGATTAAAGAGAGCTAACAATGTGTGCTGTGGCATGGCCAAACGATGATTGGAAGGAGGAAGGAGAGATGCTCACCATCTGTGAGTGTAATGCTTGCAGGGAGTAAACAGTAAAGTGGGAGGAATTACAGGGTGATAATCTGGAGTTATCAGGTGAGATAGCCCATGGGAAGAGGGGAAAGGGTTGGTGTCTGGCATGGAAGAGACGTAGCTCCCTTACCTGGGGAGGCCTACAGTGTCACCATCCACCTCTGAAGGTGGGCTGGTTCTGAAGGGCCAAGAGATTCAAATGCAGTGTGTGAGAAGCAGGGGAGTACTCCGAGAAGGATCCAGACCTGTTAACTGGACAACCCAGAAACATGAGAGCTGGAATCCAACACAAAACAAAACTCTAAAAATAACAGAAACTGTTGATATGTGGGACCCATACTGAAACTTTTGTGTAATACTGCTGCATTTAACTATTCTTGTTTTTTCCTTGCCTTCTCCAGTTTACTGAAAAGCCTTCAGTGGTGTCACATGCATAACTAAAACAAATTCCTCAAAATTGAGTCAGCAGCAAAATGTCTCTCTGGTTTTGTTGTTGTTGTTGTTGTTTTAATCTACATCAATATGATTCGACAGAAAAATCACATCCCCTGACGTCATGCCTCCTAATGCAGCCCAGGACATCATTATCCAATTTTGCTGCACATGGATATGTGGATACATGTCTGGCTCACATTCAACATGGTATCCACCCAGACCTTCAGGGTCTTTCCTGTAAAATTCTTTTCCGGCTGGGTGGCCCCTAGCATGTGCTGGTGCTTGGGATTTTTCTTCCCCAGATGCAGGACTTTCCCCTTGAATTGCATTTTTGTCATTCCACTTCTCCAGCCTGTTGAGGTCCCTCTGGATGGTAGCATGACCTTCTGGTATGTCAGCAACTCCTCTCACTTTTGTGCTGTCAGAGAGCTTGCTTAGGGTCCATGCTGTCCCATCACCCGGATCATAAACGAAGGTACTGAACAGGATTTGACACACTATTGACATCTAGGGTACACCACTGGTAACAGGCCTCCGATTAAACTACATCCCACTGATGAAGTCCTCTGGGCCCACACATTCAGCAAGTTTTCAGTTCGTTCATTGCTAATCCAATCTATCTGTTGGAAAGAGCCTGAAAGATCGTCTAGTTCCAGCCAGCCTGCTGTGGGCAGGGACCTTTTCCACTAGACCAGGTTGCTCAAATACCATCCAATCTGGCCTTGAACACTTCCAAGGATGGGGCATCCGCAATTTCACTAGGCAACCTATTCTGGTGTTTCACTGCCCTAATTTCTTGCTGATATCCAACCTAAACCTACCCTCCTTCATCTGAAAGCCATTTCCCATTATCCTATCACTACACACCCTTGTAAAAAGTCTCTCTCCGGCTTTCTTGTAGTTCCCTTCATGTCCTGAAAGGCCACAACATCACCCTCAACCCTTTTCTTCTCCAGACTGACCAATGCCAATTCTCTCATCCTTTCCTCATAGGAGAGGTGTTTCATCTAATCATGATGATCTTATGGATTTTGGAACACTAGACTACTTCTTCCCCTGGATTGCCAGAGGACAAGAGCTCAAGTCACCTCTGGACCTCCAGAGACAGACCAGATCTTTCTCCAGGAACACCGCTTCAGCGAGATCACATCCATCACTCCAAAGTGTCTGCAGCCATCATTTCACTGGATTGCTAACACCACCCTGACCAACAGGGTGGCAGGTTGTACTCTGACTTTGTCAGTTCAAGCTGGTGTTTCTGTAATATTGCCTTTATTTTAATTTTTCCTAATAAATTGTAGCTCTGACTTGGAATCTCTCGCAACATATTTGTGTGGAGTTAATTCCTCCACTGGTTTGTTTTCAAACTAGCACACTTTCCCTTGGCCAATCAGGAGCTAACTGCTCCTGACTAACGACTTTCGTGTCCTTCATGTGGCTGGAGATGGTTTCCAGGATTTCTTCTGTCACCTCCCCAGAGATTGAGAGGAAGCTGACAGGTCTGTAGTTGCCTGGGTTCTCCCTCTTGCCGCTGTCCTGTTTTCTTGAAGAGAGACATTTGCCTTCATTCAGTCCTCATACACTTTTCCATGAATTTGGACAACAACCAAAAATGACCTAGCAATGCCATTAGCCAGCTCCCTCAGTGATCATGTGTATATCCCACTAGGGTCCATGGAGTTACACGGTTTGCTGAAGTATTTGATGACCTGATTCTCTTCCACCAGGGGTACAATGATTGTTATTACCTATAAATAACACAAAAACTTTACTACAGAAAAGAATAGATGAAAAGGGGTATCTGTTCCCTATTCTCCCTTGCAATTCCATGAGCTTTTCTCATACATACTGATTTCCAAATTACTATTCACAACCTGCCATAAGAATTGTGGTCACATGATTCCCTGAAACAAGCAGTTGATTTACTTTTCTCTACTTTCTGTAGTCCCTTCAGACAATCACATGGGCTTCAGTGTTATTTTCTTCAAATCTTTTACTTTTTTGTTCTGTGTTTGGTACCCCTGATTTGATCCTAAATGTTTTCAAATCAAGGGAAAGTATTCAGATTCTGGCACCAACAAAGAGCCTACCATCCCTGAAAAGGATAAGATTTGGGAAGAAACAAAGAGCTACAGCCACAGTTTCAACCAAAATGAAAACAAACCTTTAGACTCATTTACTGACCTTCCGATAGAAAGCAGAGATCTTATGGAAGCATCTGGTGATGAAGGAATATAAATATTTCTATTTATAAATCAGACAGGGACTAGGAGAGCAGAAAGAGAGTAAGAGATCAAGACTTCTCTAAGTCCTTGGCTCAATAGTTCAAAGGGGCCACTAGTTTATAGTCATCTCATTTGTGAACATTTTCTCTTGCATAAACTAAGGTCAAAGACCTACATTATAAATAGAATATTAAAATTTAACTAAAACAACCCTTTTGAGTTGTGACTGAATCAGATATATTTCAGGAGACATCATATGGATGTGTATTTTCCTCTCTGTCCTTGATTTTTCTGCACTTGTCAAAGTGTACTTGTTCTGTGAGAGGTCTAATGGTGTAAGATGTAAATATTTCTGATACCCCTTTATGTACTGTTAACACAGGTAGAAGGGTCTATGCCCTCCTTCACTTAGAAAAGCAAGTGGAAGAGCAATCTCTGATGTAGAAGTTAGGGCCTGTCCATCTCCAAGAGAACAGGAGTGGCACAACAGAGTTCTATGATTTTTCTTTCATCCAGCGTTAAATTTTGCTGGGATATTTAGGGAAGAAGGAGTGAGAAAAGCTTTAACTGTTTAATTTTACTTTTATAATTAACGTCAAAAACACCTAACCTTTGAGGTAGGATATTCTTCTTAACGTGGCAGAAAAACAAATAAGGTGCTATATCAGAAGCTGGCAAAAAAATATAATTAGGTCATTAGTAAAACCACCTGCATAAATGAAAATATTTTGATATGTGGCAAGATTTTAATATGCAGGATATCTCCAGAAGCTCTTGAGAGAGGAATACAAGGATCACAGGTCCTCGCTGCTATTTAAAATTCATTTTTACTTAGATTTGTGGAGAGTAAATGAGCTACCAGATGTTATTCAGTTCATCTGAATTATGGAGGAGTTCAATGCTGCATGTAGTGTGTGTGTGAAATAAAACTGATGGACAGGCTATCGGGCAGGCAGCAATCACTGTCAACACTGGCTGTTCAAGGAGTTGGTAAACCATGGCAACTAAGGGCCATGAGTACGAGTGTTACTCTCCTGGTCAGTGTTCCATAATAAACACATGGAAAAAGCATGAAGAACAGAACATGTAGTAATATGTTCCCACTGTCACTTTCAGCCACCTGCAAATTAGGCATTTCGGAGGCAAAAGTTTTGTGTTCCTGTCTCAGTGTCTGAACAATTTCCAGGTAGATCAAAATGATTAAAAAATACGGTTGGAGATAATTGAGGTGTTTCTCCTCGTGCTGTTGGAGGTAGGAAACACTGATGCTATTTGCTACCACATGAAATGTGGGGTGTCCTATCCAGGCTTTGCCTAGTGATAGGAACAGGCAGGCATAGCCTTTGGAGACTTTGCTGTTTTACAGGAGCTCTCACCTATATAGACACATACTAGAGACGCATCTACTGTGACATGCAAACGATATCACTCCAACAGTGTGTCAAGGTAAGGAACTGTCGTGAAAAAGTGGTGACAGAATATTTCACTTTGCCATAGTTGTGGTTGCCAATCTTTCCACAGACAAAACAGTCTTAACAATTTCTTTATCAGACACATAACTTGGGAATGAATGATGCATTTCAGAAAGGCATCCTGTAAATTGCAGCATTTCAGTTTATTGGGGAATCTACTAGTCTCAGTAGTAAATTTTTCTGTTAGTTGACTGTTTTGAATAGCTAGGAATTAATACTTTTTTTTTTTTTTCAGTGTTCACTAGGTCTATATGTTTCTATTTTATTTTTATTGACCTTTCCTGTTTTATCATCTTATGGGTAGAATAAATCAAGTAGGGTATCACAGGACTAACCAAGAGGAACTGAAGTTTAACTCAGGAATAATCCCATTTAATTAGAGACATAATCACCTTAAGTATATGCCCTTCATTATTATGGTATCAAACAAGGCAGAATATTCCCTCAGAATTTACAACTTCTGTTGATAATCCTTTAAACTGATTAAAATTTTAAATAATTGTTAATAGCTAAGTACAAAATTTTAAACTTTTCATTTAGATTCTTACTATATGTCTATTTTTAATTTCCTTTGGGTTTTCTCTTAATTTTTTTTTTCTTATTATCTGTCACATTTTAGAAATTGTGCCTACTTATTCGTCATGCTAAGCTTTGACTTCATTTTATGTACTTCTAATATCTATTTTATGGTTAGTTTTTAATCATTCATTTTTCTTTTCTCAAATCTCTGTTCTCTATGTTTTTCTAGAAGCAAATCCACTTTTCTTCTCTGTTCATTCCCTCAATTATATTTCTTTTGATTATTTTCTTTTCCATTTTTTTTTACATTTTGTATCTGATATTTCATTCCATATTTTATATGTGTATGACAAAGTAAAATATGTAGATTCATGGAAACTATTTCACTTATATCCATCCTCATACACCAGCCACATGCTATCTACATTAAATGAAAAGTGTAAAGATGCAGAAAAAAATGTATTTTCAAAGTTACTCGCTTGGCTAGTAGTTCAGCTTTAGGGATGTGTAAAACACCAGATGTGCTGTGTGGCACAGTAAAAAAGCCTTTGCTATTTGCTCTGCAGAGTTAATTGTACTTTTCAAAGACTACTTTTTGACTGTTGGTGTTCCTCTATATTTTTCAAGGGGGAAAAAAACCCTTTCTAAAGTTGCTTTTTTTTTGCTTAAATATAATTATTTCATAGCATCCATACCCTTAATGTTGGAAACTGGAAACAAGACACAAGTCCTGCAACACCTTTTTAAAAACATGGTCTAGAGAAAAGGTTACTTTGATCCAGTGAAAACTCTACAAGGTGAAAAAGACTGACATTCTGAAAACACACCTTCATATGCCTTTTTAGTATCTTAAATCTATTTTCAAACAGTCTTTTAAGCATAATTTCAGATACAAACTTACGGTTTGTTGACACCAACTCCTGTCTTCTTATGTGAGCTGCTGACCCTGGAGCTCCCATATTTCTGCCTAGTATTTAGAAAAATTATGCAACTACTATCTAGATCAAAATGTACATAGGAAGAAAAGGGTACATATAGGAAAACCCAGGCAGGTGATGACACTGGCTATAACTGGCCATATTGTGTGCCCCCAGCCCACTCCAACTGAGGAGTAAAACATGTCAGTTTAAGCCACTTCCATCAAGGTTTAGCTATCAGGGAAGTAGATGGATCTTCAGGATACCAACAGACTTGTTTATTGTCAAGCCCAACTCCATCAGTCCGTTAAGCATGCGCTGAGCTTCAGGCACAAGCACACAAGGGTTCCCATGGATCACAGTGGGTCTATGTGTCCAGCCCAAAGCTGAGCATGTACTGAAATAGAATAGAAATATTGTTCTGTTTAAGGCTGCAGTGTGTGCAAACTTCTTAGTGAAGCTTAAGCTTCTGGTTCAGTGCATGTTTTACTTAAGAATTAAAAAACATTTATGTAGTCTCATAGATATCAATCATTCCATTCATACAATCTACTGCTAAGAATGTGTGGAAATGGTTTCCTCAGCTGCACGAGCACATAATCGAATGCAAGGTGCATCACCAGTAAGCACTGTGGTCTCAGTTTACCTGCTCAGAGCTAAGTGCTCACAGAAATACTTTAAAATTCATGTCTATATACAAACAGAAACAAAACAAGAGCAAATACATTGAGGAATCTTCGAAACACATGGAAAACTGGTGCCAGGACCTCTTTGGTCGGTGGGTCTGTGTCCGTCTATTCAAGGCAATTTTTGTATAGCACTTTTCATTAGCCCAACTAACACTCTGAGCGCATCTGATCCACAGCACACCTGTGAGGCATATACCACATCCAGCTTGTGGATATCCTGGCTGGGCCCAGAAATGAATATCCGACAGTCCGTAATGGTGAATGTGAAGTCAGTAGCTGTTCACAGGTGTTAACCTATCAAACTAACTAGTCTTTTTCATTTCCAGTGTGACACCAGAGAAGAAGCAAGAATTTAAATAAGCAGAACGAATTTTTGTTGGTACAAAGGTTGGTGAATTATGAGCACTATTAGTCCATCTGAATTTCATATGCTCTTATTCATTTCCTAACCTAGTTAATAATGTCAGATACTGCATTTGCACTACTTAGTATTGAGATTTTTGTCATGGTGAACAGTCCTGGAAGACCATGCCTGAGGCTATTACTTCTGAAATAAGAGAAATAAAAAACAACTAAGTTAGGCACAATAACAGTAAGATATACATACTCTGGACTTCATCTAAATGCGTTCACATTATTTCAGCATCATATCTTAAATTCTGCCATCTGCCTATGGTCTAATATAAAGCATTCTCAGTCAACCATCTAATGTATTAATGATTTTTTAATAGGAGGGAGGTGGCATCCTAATTTTTCAGGTAAAACTTAAAGCATAATGAGAAAAACTTGATAAGTCTAAGGTTTCATCCCAATGCTGCTTCTTAACGCAGCACAGGCCAGTAGTCAGTCTTCAGTTGTAGCCATTAGATTTCTGCCTTTCAAAGACTTTCCTCCAACATTAATTAGAGGAAGAACACGTGACCTTCTTTATTCTTTTGTTTTTTTTTTTTTGCACTAACACCCCATTTCCAGCCTTTTCTGCTCCCTCCCACCATGTCTTATTGTTTGGGGAATAATTTATATTGATTAATACAGATATTCTTCTTGTAATATACAGTACAAGGAAATCAAACTTACATTGAAGCTTCACAATATAGTGTTAATAACCCTACTGGCTGGAAGTTAGCCAACTAGCTAATCATTACTGCATGAGCTTAGGCACCTCACAGCATGTCATATCATTGAGGTAATAAACAATAGATATTTTAATCCAGTATGAAAGCATTATCAGTTCTCTTTGCTTTGCAACCACTTCAAAATCTTCTCCAAGCATTTCTACAGAACCCTCACTCTGCATATACATTTAGTTAGTTGAGGTTTACAAAACAAGAAAGTCTTTTAAGAACTGTGTAGGAATTAATGCTATTTTGCAGTATAATATATATCATTCCATTAATTCTTTTCACTGGTCTTCATCTGTGATTCTTTCAAGTGGAAAAACAAAGAGTTACAAAAATTATGGTTTAGAGCTTTTTCTTCCCACTTAATTCCAAAATGTCTCTCCCATTTATGTAGGTATTGTTATTTAATAATTTTTTTGTAAACTGAAGTTTCCAGTTTGTCATCAAGAACACTAGATGACAATTACTGGTATTTAACTATAAAAATATCTGTTAGCAATAAAACAACTTCTTTTATCCACTTACTAAATGGCATGATAAAACTACCTTATTATTCATTGTTCTTTTCAGTCATGTTAAGCTAAGAACAGTCCATTTGTACCTAGGAGAAAAATTCAGAGTGGTCTGAAAGATATATATAATTTAAAACATATAATGATTTGATTCTTTCTAATAGTAAAATTGGATGAAAGCATATTTTATAGAACTTGCAAACCAGTCATCAATGACATTTTGCTACCTCTATGGGAGAGAAGGAATAATTAACACTTTTGTTGCAGAAAGCAATGTTCATTATACCTCTGTTTTTTATTACTAATGATAGATTAGAGAAAAACCTCAGAGAGGTCACTGAGATCTATTCTTCTGATAAAGCTGCCTTTACTGCTCGCTCACTCTGTTTCAATTTATTCTCAAAAATGTTTCTCATTATGTTAGGTTGAAGTCAGTCAAAGCCGAGTTTTGGATAAGGTGGTGTGTTGGTTTTGCTTGGCCCAGTTTTTGCTAGTGGAGGGGTGCCACAAAGATGGCACATATCTGTGACTGCTCATGAAGTTCAGGATAGGGTCCATTTATACCCTGGCGGGAGGCCACTTGCCCAAGGTGTTTGGACTTTAAAGCGAGGGAGACAGCCTGGCAGCAGAGAGACCTGAGCTCCACAGAAGCACAAGCAGCCACGCTTTGGGCGGCAAAGCTTTTTGCAGTGATGCCCCCACCTTGGCCACTGCAGCTCCTTGCCAGGCCACTGGGACTGCAGGGAGCATTCATCCTGCGCAGAGGGGCAGCTTCTGCTCAGCTGGGTGTCATCTCAAGCAGTCCTGATGTGTCTCCCCTATCCTTGGTGTCCCACGCAATGAAGAAACCACAGCAGCGGGTTTCTTTCTTTGTTTCTCCTGACTTGGAATTCTGTCTCTAGAAAACAAATCTACACTTTTGCATTTCAATTCCCCTTCCTCCATTTTAATTGCCAATAATGAAAATTTTTATTGTTTTTCTATGCCAAATGCCCTACCTACTCTTATATTCCTGACTCTTTCCAACTTTCCAGGTCTTCTTATTTAATGGGCTGTTTTCTCCAGCTATGGAACACACAGATTTCCTACTTTTATGTCAATGTGCCATTTCCTGCTTGGGTTCCTTACTTCAGCCACACATTTTGCCTTATTATTTCTTTCTCTTCACAATTCCAAACTTAAGTCCTGCTACAGAGAGTGTGTATGTGCTGTTTCCCACTCTTCTATTGCACAAAGGCATTAAAATAAATGAGAATAAACACCAATATCAGCCTATCTTTTGCATTAGCTAAATCTAATGCATTTAACTCTAGAACCTACCACATGCGAGTATTTTAGAGAAAATTCAGGCTTATCTCACTTCTTAAAAATTATATATTTTAAGGTTTAAGCATCCAATGGGAGATCTGTGAGGAATCCAGACCACTTGGTTTCTGTGGGTTTTGGATGGAGCCTGAACTAAGTCACACAGAAAGTAAACAAATTATGAAAGAACATGTAGTGTTAATATTAGTATAAAGAACTCAGTCAGAAATCTGATCACAGTGTAAGGCTCTGACCAATCCTTTGAATTGCCAAAAATTGTCTTCAGAATTGGAGCTACTCCAGCTTTCCTAGGAAATTTCTCTGTTGACTGCAAAAGAAAGATTATACTTTCTCTATCATACTCCCTTAACTCAATAAGCCATAAATCATGGTAAGGTTTTTGAGGACTGATGTTTTTGCACTCTTGATTTGTATTTAATGTCTTTATTAGGGCTACCTTAGTTAACCAGGAATTATCTCCATGTTCCAAGAGTAATCTTTCTGGAGAAATGATTTAGGAAGCAAGCGACAATATGTGGAGAGGAGGAGTAGGAGGATATAGTCCTTTTATCAAGTGCCTCTGTCTGACAGGTGCTTTCTGAAGTTGTAAAAGTGAAGAATTTTAGTCCAGATTTATGTACCAATACATAACTACATAGCAAGCTGTAAGATCAGTATCTCAGATGTAGATGAACTTTGGATTATCTCATGCAATATGGCTTTGTGTTTTCTCTCTTTTTTTCCTTGCACGTACAAGGTGAGATGTTTATTTTGCCAAGGATGAGGTATCCCTTGATTTGTTACCTTTTTTTTCTTTATCATAGATGAACCACTACCAAAATAACAGATCCTTCATGCAGGTAGAATCACACTAACACTGTGTTAGGCTAAAAAATGGTGGGTTTTGATCTGTAATGCCTCCTTTTTCATATAGAGCTGCAGAAAATGTGGTGTTCTGAGACAAGATTTAATTCTCTTTGCTTATCTAACACAAATGCCTTTAACAGTGAAATGCAGAGTTAGATTATTTTCCTTGTTCTGATCAGGCTTCATCCTGAACCTGGGAAGCTTTCTGTGATGGAAAGTGGAATCCAAACTCTCAAACTGCTCTGAGAAATCTTGGGTTTGATCAATAAACCTTTTCTAATGGAATCACTGTTTATGGGTTTTTTTATAATAACACCTGAGAACTTTGCTCCATCTATGAAAAAACACCTTTGAATCTCCTAGAGACAAAGGGATAGACAAGAAGGCAGGGTTGTATTACCTTGCAATCCTACCCTTCTGTGAGAGACGCACTCAGACAATGGAGCTGCAGAGGCAAAATCAGGATAGGCTTTTTAAGAGTCTCAGCGAAAAAGAGAAGCCAGGTTGACTTTCAAAGGCTTGGGGGCATCTGCAAGACCTGCGAGTAGAAAAGTCATCTCTAAACTTGAACATGATGACAAGACTGAATGAATGAAAACTGAGCCATCTTCCCCCTTCAGGACTGTTTTTAGAATCCTCTTTCAAAGTAGAGCAAACATTCTTCAGAGAAATATAAAATAAAAGGGCGGGGTTCCACAGACTGTCCCACTAGCATGAATCTTACTGAGATCCCCTCAATAGGCCATTTTAAAAGGAATTATAAAATGCAATGAGTAACAAAAAGGCCTACTTCAAACAGATTCCAATCACGATGAGGTGTCGATTTGTTACTGTAATTTAATTCCGCCAAGTAATTAGTTCGGCAAAGACAGGAGGGACAGAATGTCAATCCTGGGGGCAGGCAGAGGTCTTTCTGTCAAAATACCAGCCATTCAAGGTTTTTTGGCAATAATCCCCTTTTTTCTTTAGAAGATGCACAGGACATATAAAATTAACATCTAATCTAAAAGAAAAAAAAAATAGAAGAATGCAAAACAGTCACCAATTAAGTAGTTTTACAGCTACAATCTACACTCCCTTTATTTTCCCCTCAGCATCTTTCAGACAGGTATTTAGAAGCTCCTGCAGTGCCAGTGATCTTCACTGCATTTGTTAACCTTCACATGGCTGTGCCTGCCTACCTGAAAGCAGACCAAGGAACACCTCCCACTTGCCTCCTTCTGTTGCAACAAATTATTGGAGTTGTGTTTGTTCTATAATTTCTAAATAAATTTTAAAACCCTACAGAACAAGCAATCAAACAAACAAACAAACAAGAAAAAAACCCCAAACAAATAACACGCTGCTTTTATTGGTGGGCTTAGACAAATCTTACGGGAGCTACACATATTGCTGAAATGATGCTCTCTCTGATATAGAATTTGATTTGTTATAATGTTACATTTATAGAGCACTGACTGCCTAGGAGTGCCTGGAGTGATCCCCAGTATAATTTGTCTGAAGTCACCAAACTTGCTTCAGAATTTGAAACAGAGAACCTAGCAAAACTTTGCTATTTCTGTCTTTGAAATTCAAGCCAGTGCTTTCATGTAGAGTGCTTTTCAACCCAAATAACTGGTTGTGTGAACGACTTTATAGAAAGGCTCTTTATAAAACTTGAAAAATATACAGGCTCTGCAGTCTCCAGATTCTGTTAATAAACAGGCATAACGCCATTTTCTTTTAAGACTATTTGCAAAACAACTGCAGCAGTATCAAATGGCAAATCTTTCAGGCAAATCTAGCATCTTCTGGGGATGGTAGAGACTTCCATTTTTTCAGGGAAAATGTGGAAAATGAAACTGAGAGTTCAGACTGCACACTGAATTTTCTTTCTCTTGCCTCAGAATAGTAAAAGCTTCTAACAGCAGTGATATGGAAGAATACCTGAGGTGTGGATCATAGGGAGCTCTGGCACTAGTCAGCCAGGATTTGTTCATGTTGTCATTGTTCTAAGTGTTGCTACTGTTAATAGCAGGCAACAGTATTCTTTTCTTAGATCTCATGATTATTTCATCCAGTCTTTGTACCTGTACACTATTAATTTTTCTGTCTTTGTTCCTACAGTACAGTATTCGTGTGTTTAATATGAGTTTTTATAGAGTGAATAGTTCAGTGAAGTTGAGATTTCTTGTCTCAGATGGATGCTGGTAAAAAATATTTTAATTCAGTGGTATTCTGCTCTTCCATCCACCAGCCAGGTGAAGTGTAAAGATAGAATTAAGTGGTTTATTTTCCATCTCAACACATATATGGCAAAAGGGATATTTTATTTTCTGTAGTTAGTGCATCTGGCTATAGTCGGAGGTGTCAAAGTGTGCCCCTGTACAGACATCAAATGGCAATTGTGCCAGTTTTTATGCCTGATGTTGGAGTATTAAATAAAACAATCCATACTTTCTACAGAGCCAAAACCACATTCTTCTCTCAATGAAATGAGCTGTAAGACATGTACAAATAAAAAAATAAATAAAAAAGAGGCTAATAATTTATTCAGGTGCCTCATTACAGAGGTAGGTGCCTATCTTTGAACTTTCATGTGTGATTATCTGGCCATTAAAGCATGATAGGCTGGGTTTTTTAGAAGCCTTTGATGAAGCACTTGGAGACATCTATGCAGACTGTTTCCATCAGATCAGCTTTGCCTGCAAATCCAATGACTCCTTTGAGAAACTGGAACAGATTAGAGAGAGATAACTCTGTTCTTTAAAAGTTGATGCTGCTTCTTTTCTGGTATTTCTCCTGTAAACAAAGTTTTTAGTCTACCTTGCCTCCTTCCCACCTTTCCCAGTGAACAAAGAAACACAGAATTCATTTTGCTTCTCTACAAGGCTTTGTTTCCTTTGAGCTTTCCTTTACTATGTCCATCATCTATTGGCCCTACAGACTATCTCTCAAGTCCTGTCTCTGATGTGTTTGAAGAGAATTCACTTTTAGTTCCTACGCCTTTAACAACCTGCTCTTCAGAACCCTTTTTTGGCTTGCCTTATTGTGTTTAATATCCACTTGCCAAAGCTTTTCTCCTTTTTTCTATTTTTTTTTCTATTTTTTTTTTTTTTTCTATTTTCCTTTCTATTTTCCTTACTTGAACAGAACTGCAGTTTGGAAGTCAAAATTCTTACATTTAATTATGTCCTTCATCTCATTGTTAATTTTCTACTGCCTAAAATGCATCAGTCTGGGAGAAAGGAATTGTCTTTCTAGAGACTGTTTTGATAGTAAGCATATATTTGCTGAATCTGTGGCAGTGTCTTTAAACACTCTTTTCTATTCACAAGCATTTTCTCAGTGTTTTGCCATTTGAATCCCTCTTGAGATTATTTTTATTTTGTTTTACCATTTATATATAATTGTTCCTTTTGAAAATACTCCATACCAAAGCTCATGTCTCTACCCTCTGAGTCTCTTTGGTCTTCTTCAAGTGTGAGGGTAAATAGAGAACAGGAACTTAGTGCATTGGGGTTGCTTGGCAAGGTTTTGGTAGTGAGGGACTATAGGGATTGATTCTGCCAGAAGCTGCCAGAAGCTTCCCCCATGTCCAATGCCAGCTGGTTCCAAGATGGACCAAGGCCAAGCCCATCAGTAATTGTGGTAGCACATTGTCGTGGTTTAGCTTGGCCCAGGTTTTTTCTAGTGGGGGGGGGCCACAAAGATGGC
>VZRN01004397.1:1383495-1422285 GCA_013397935.1 Dasyornis broadbenti
GTGGCTTTGAAGGGTTTATTTTACTTCTCATTTATTCCTCTGACTCTGTTAGTAATAAATTAGATCACTTTGCAACATAAGTTAGTCCTGTTTTGCCTATTCTAAGTGCATCTTCTCCCGGGTTTCCTCATCTCAACTCATAAGCCCTGGGTGTGGGTGTGTTCATTTGGGGGTACCTGGCATTTGGCCAGGCTCAAAATATGACATAATTGGCGTCCCAACGTGGGGCTTAAGAAAGTGGAAAAGAAACTATAACACACATCTGGGATATATTTAAGAAGGGTGGGGGAAAATATGACAACCAACTCTCTCTGCAGCCAGAGAGAGAGGAGAATATGTGAAAGAACTCAGCAGACCCTGAGGTCAGTAAAAAAGGAGGAGGAGGAGATGGTCCATGTGCTGGAGCAGAGATTCCCTTGCGGTCCATGATGAAGACCACGGTGAGACAGGCTGTACCCCTGCAGCTTATGAAGGTCCATAGTGGAGCCGAGATCCACCTGCAGCCTGTGAAGGACTGTACAACTGAGCAGGGGCCTGAAGGAGGCTGTGACCCCAGGGCAAGGCAATGCTGGAGCAGGCTTCTGGCAGGACCTGAGACCCCATGGAGAGAGGAGCTCAGACTGGAACAGGTTTGGTGGTAGGACTTGTAATCCTGCAGGGGACCCGCACTGGAACAGCCAGTTCCTGAAGGACTGCACCCCGTGGAAGGGACCCACATGGGAGCAGTTTGTGAAGAACTACAGCTTGTGGGGAGGACTGGCTTTGGAGAAGCTTGTAGAGGACTACCTGCCATGGCAGGGACCCCACAGCGAGCAGCGGAAGAGTGTAAGGTATCGTTCCTCTGAGGAGGAAGGAGTGGCAGATGCAACTTGTGAAGACCAGACCACTGTCCCCATTCCCTTTCTCCCTAGGCCAGGGGAGGTGAGGTAGGTAAAATGGAGAGTGAAGTTAAGTCAGGAAGAAGGCACAGGTGGGGAGAAGTTGTTTGAAGATTCAGTTTTTGTTGTTTTGTAATCCTACTCTGCTTTCATTGGTAATAAATTAATTTTCCCCAATTCATATCTGTTTTGCCTGTGACAGCAATTGGTGAGTGATCTTTCCCTGTCATTGTCTTGACCCATGAGTTTTGTTATATTTTCTCTTCCCATTTCAGCTGAGGAGAAGAGCGATAAAGAGGCTTTGGAAGGCACCTGGTACTCAGCCAGAGTCAACCCACCACAGACAGTATAGTCTGAATGCTGTACTTTTCCTCTACAAGTCTAGCATAGATATCCTGCATTAAATAATAAGAGTGCTTGACTTATCTGATCTGACTCTAATCTGTCCTGTATGCACAGGACCAATGCTCCACCAGCACAGCTGTTCCTACATTTCTGTACCCTTGCATTGCATGGTCTTTCTGTTTATATTCCTTCTACTAAGATTTTTATATGCATATTATGCCAAATCCTCAAGGTAAATTACTCAAAGTAGAACAAATCTATGAGACTCAACATATACAAGTATCGTTTTTCCCCAAGGTCTCATACGGATGTCAAGTTTCTTTTTGATTTTATTTTACACAGAATGTTGTTTTGTTTGACACTCCTTTTGGCTCAGAAGACAGCATTAGAGAAATTCTCATTTGTCTTGGGAACAAAGATATTGGAGAAAATGCTGAGAAACAATTTGTTTTCAAGACCTGGGCTCGAGTAGCTACTGGGATTGCCACCAGCCTTTTAAAGAAATAGCAGAACATTTCTGTTAATGGTTAGGGGTACTGAGAATGTCAAAGAAAAGTCAAAAGATTATGACTTGGTGTTGCATAGAAGGCATTTTTCAGTTGTTGTTACTAATACTACTACTACTATTATTATTATTACTATTATTATTATTACTATTATTATATTAAATATACATGTAACTCACTGGAGATTTGGGTTCTAAATTAAAGTCAGACATAGAGAAGAGAAAACAAAACAGTTCTTAAATGTTTGTTGCAGGCAACATCAGAGTAAATTCCCAATGAGTGATGTTTCTATTGAAGTGTGCATGTTTTGATCAGGGATCTCAGCATAACTTGACTCCAACTGTAGCTGTAGGCTTCTACACAGTAATGAAAAGGATTTATGGATAGATAATGCATGCAAAGGAATTTTTTTTCTGGAAACAAAAGAGCAGTGCTATATATAGTCTGAGTAAACAAACAAGAACAGGATATTAGAGACTACAAAAAAGGAAATAGGACACTGCATCTATATTTAAGTGTCTCTCATCATACAGTGCCAGTGGAATTCTAGTGTCTGATTCCAATGCGACCCAGGTGAAATCCAGATTTAATTAACTGCACCCAAATAAATCCCAACTAAACACAGGTATCAGGGAGAAAGAGGTTCTTTGAGAAAAGTAGAAAGGAGAACCACAGAAGAGTGAGAAAAGTGAGAGCAATGCTGTTAAGGAAGACTCCAGAGGCCTGTAAAAGTAAGTAATATACGTAGACTCCTTTTCCTACAAATTTTTGTTTCCATTTTAATTGTGGACTACGAAGAAAAAAAAGGAAATTTGAACAGACTGAAAAGTTTACCAAGCAATGCTTCATTTGCAGTATTTCAGACATCCCTTTCCTTTACTGTAGCAGTAGCAGCACCTAATCCATTTTCCTCACCAGTTAATGATTGAAATATGTCACATTCATGGGGAAAGGCTTTTGTCACCGACCTGATTTTTTTAAGAAGACTTTTTCATTAACAGTGTGATTTAAGGTTTTCTGTATTTTCTAATGGACCACTATGCATATATTCATCCATCTCAAAGTTACACCACCTACTTTGGTTTCTATCTGAGCCTTTTAATTGCTCATGATCTTCACTGATGTGATGTGAAGTATTTTACTGTTTGCCAAAGACTGAAGGTAAAGGGAAAAGTACCAATAGACCCTTGAAAGTTGAGGAAAGAAGAGAAATTTCAATGAGGCCAAAATGGGAAGCAGAGAAACACTTTCAGTTTAGTAGAAAACTGGCATTGTTCTAAAGACGAGTCTTTAAAACAACAGTTCTCTATGCCCAAAGTAAATACCAAATACTCCTGACTTTTGGTAAATAAATCGATGCTGATATTCTGCCCTGACAGACCTGAAACACAGAGTAAGTAATTAACCTTCAGCTTGTCAGATCTGATACTTAGTCATCATCATCAGAGTCACTAAAGGTATAAGCCCTGAAGGAAAATATCATTCTGCTCCCGTCACTCTCATTTGTGGACCAAGTCACACAATGAAAGTTTTTCTAAACTCATTTCAGATGAAGAATGGTGCTTTTACAGTTGGTTTAATGGAATAATGAGCAAGTTGAAAGGTCTTGGTGTAATATTTGAGTTTCAGATTTAATTTCAGTCGGATCATTCTTCCTCCTTGCAATTGGCTGAGAGCTTTCCAAGTTTTCCTGACTGTCATTTGAAATGAGAAGCCCTGTCAGGTTGTAATGAGTCCAGAAAAGGACATTCAGGTCCTGCTACTGTGTACTTAATCCATGCCTTTTGAAGCAGCACTTTGTTCTGTTTAAGACATTTCTCTCCAAGTTGGAAATTTAAAATAGTTTATTTCAGGAACAGAAGCTGCCTGCTTACTAGACTCTACCTGATCCAGTGGCATCGTTTAGGTTCACAGGCGTCTGTCTGTTATATGGATGGGGTAACTACCCCTTCTTAAATCTCTATCCCTTATATGTATTTGATTGAGTCCTATTTAATCTTGCAGCAGAACCCCTCAGGAAGGATAGGATTCATGCCAGTGGTTTACATGACTAATTGATTCTTGTAGACAAAACCAGTGCTAGAACAAGTACTGCAGATACCTCCCTACTTAAGGTGGAAGCCAAAGAGGCTCTGTATCACTCTTGGAGCTGTTATCAATTAGTTCCATGAAACGCTGCCAGAAATTGTTTGCTTATGTTGGGAAACAGTGAAAACATTATACATTAGGGTTTCATTAAAATATATAGGCCAGGATTTAATTTGTACTCCCAGGTCACATATGGCAATCTCACCAGAGTTTTGCAGCACTCAAAAATCAAGTTGGGGCTCAGAAATAAATGCAGTATGGGGGTTTTTTAGAAAGAGATTTTAGATAATAAGCAACATTTTCTTTATTATTTCTCCTTCGGAAAATAACAAGCCACATATAGCCTGATGCTGAATAGGGCTGGGGGCGGGGGGGCAGAGGAGGACAGACATTTTTTTATCTTGCCCCCTGTAATAGATTTTTCCTTTTGCTCAATTCTCCCTGTGAATAACAAGAGTGGCAGCCATTTTCTCTCAGCTCAACATCAAAACCCCTTTCATCTGCTGTCTAAATGCAAACAAAGCAAACCTTCCACCAGGCCTTTCTTTCCAGATAAATTAAAACTCTCATGTCCTGGGGCCTAAATCAAGCCTACAGGCCTTCCCTAGATAAATCCTTTCTCAACCTGAAATCTTCTTGCTACACGTGCTCCTTGTAAGATAATTTTGCAGTAGCTAATCAATAATGCAACAGTAAATTGCATTTAAATAAACATTAGCGGCCCTCTTAATGAATAAAACCTCATTTGCAATTTGTCAAAGTCACAAATGCTGGACTCTTTTGATATTCATTAGAATATTGGAAATTGGAGCTTTGACAGGTTTTATGTATGTTGCAATTATGATTTTTGTGAATAAAAGAAGTGCTTTATTTTCACAAGAATTCTTGAATAAAAACAGTGATATATGCTATGGATGTGATAGATCTCAATTGCCGCCTTATTAAAAAGGCAGAAAAAGAAAAAAGCCCCTGTTACAGTCACAAATTTTAAAAGGTTGAAATGTACTATACATATTTTGTAAGAATGTATTATGAAATTCCTTCTTTTATATGAAGAATTTTAATTAATTTGCTGTGATCCTAAGCTTTGGAAAAATAGAATTCTTGGTAATTAATTTTCATGTGGCAATACAGTATTACAGTTGTATGTGTCGCTAATTTTGTAGCGAAATTGCAAAATAAAAGCGTGTTTACACATCATATATTGTAAATTCACTTAATAAGGTTTTTTGATTTTATCCCCATTTTTCAATGGAAGCACTTCACATAAATGTCCCCATGTGAAACATCTGCACCATGCACATTACTGCATGAATTCACCGCTTTATAAACAAAGTCATACACCTGGGATGGAGGAAAAATTCTAATTTTGAGAACCATTAGGTTGTGGAATAGTGTCCCAAGGGAAGAAGGAGAAGCCATAACCACAAGCTATTTAAAAACAAATTGGAAAACCTGAGCAGTTCAGGGTAAAGAACAAAACGTCACTGGAATAGAGACACGACACAAATCATGTGCAAGTTGTTTTCCATCTCTTCATTCTGCGATTGCACAGAAGGGTGAGGCCAAATACGGAACACTACACTGGTTTGCTGCAGGAGTTTCTATGGAAAAATCCAGTTTTCCTTTAAAATGTGTATACACACATTTGTACCTACTCAGATTTGTGTCTTCTGCATTGACATGAGAAATCCTACCTGAGCTTCCTTTGTGGGAAGAAATGGTAAATGAAGATAGCACATTCCTCTTGCACTGAAGGAGTTTGAAATCATGCAGAGTGAGCTGCATTTATGAACAAATCCCCCAAAACATCTCCCTTTTGCTTACAGAAGAAATGCAAGCTCTTTGGAAACATCTCTGTAATAGTTTGGGTTAAATGACTAGGCCCTCTATGTGACGGTGTATGAAGAGTTGCATATATTTTCAAATTAAATAACTAAATATTAAAAAGAAATATGTTGTAGAAAATAGCTGGCTGAAGCTTGTATTATAAGCAATATCCATTTATATGCATACCAGCATGCATAAATGAGGGCCAAATCTGCTTAGCTTTGAAAATTGTGAAATACATGAAGACAAGAAAGACAAGAAGACAAATCCAGCTTCAACGAAATAAATATGTGGCTTTCTGTGCTCTCCAGAATGCATTTATCCCAACGAACTTTTAGGAGGGCGGAAGAGGCCAGATTATATCTGTGGCTCACAAAGTTGCGTGATTGGCTCCATTATAGACTGGTAAAGACGTGGGCTAAACCAAACATCACCTGGACTTCAGCACAGCCCATGCCTCTCCTCACATCCCACCACCCTCATGCATCCATTTACAATAGCCTCCAAAAAGAGTACCATTTACAATAGTACTCCAAAAGAGTGTGTTCCCAGGAAAAGGTTGCATAAGATTGATTTATTGTTTCCACCCTTAATCTCTAAGTCGAGGCCCCTCTCTTGCCACCAGCAAGTTCCACACAGGCAAAACTGTCTTCTAACCAGCAAAATAAAACAGCCCCTTTGTCCCTTTCACCCTCCTGATCCATGCTCAGTGCCATTCCTAACCTTGGCCTCCAAGAGTGAGAAGCTGCAGGAGCTCTGCCCAACTTTCGTCTTCAAACACACATAACACACTTCACTCCTGTGAGGAGTGAAACACGCTTCACTTCTCACATAAGTGAGGAGTTGGCTTTGCAGAGGCAGCACTTCAGAGTACGAGGTCAGTCCTGCTAGCCACAGAGGAGACTCAAGAGGACAAGAACTAAGCTGAACAAAGACCTGCAGATGTTATGCACCCCCCCAATGCATCAGATCAGGTGTTTCCAAGCTGAGTTACTTTGGGAGACACTGCCAGCAGCAGCTCCCATGTCCTGTGCATGCTCAGAAGGACCAATTTTCTCCACAGGCTGTACAGATTTAAAGGAGCCTGCGTGCCACTAATGGTACATCATAGTTTGTATATCTCTGCTTTCAAACTCATTACCTCAGCAAGGGAGGCTCAGGAAGAGAACCAGGAGTGGTCACAAGACAACACAACCCTGCAGGAGCCAGGGCTCTGCTCCTGTGGAAGAAAACAACCTGAAAGGCTGAAGGCTGCTCTACTCCCCACTGTCCTTCAGCTGGCACCAAGACAGCTGACATCGATTGAGGAGGGTTGCAAGCCTTTGCATGCCCAGGTGAAGACAAGAAGGCTCCTACCAGCTAAGCGCATTCTCAAGTCCCCCAGGTCTGTCACCAGATGTGCAATACAGAGCAGACCCCCTAAACACAAAGAAGTTTCCTTCAGGTGCTTCTTTGTTATTGTTCTGATCTGGTGAGAAAGAGTCCCACAGCATAACCTTGACACCGTAAACTGCTTGTTAATTGTTTTGTTAGGAAATGACAGAAATTAAATTAATTTTTTTATTTCCACACTATGTGCTATCATATTAAGTAGATGGAATGTCTGTTATTTTTGTATGGATCCTCGACCATATGTGAAACTATTTCATGGGCAGTAGGGGAAGTGGGCAGGGAGGGGCAGGGAAAGCAACATACCATAGGAAGCCAATATTATTTATCTTCCTTGAAATAATCACACATACAAAACTGCAGACAAGAGTTTAATATATATGTTATTCATTATAGCCTCCTCCATGCATTTTTGCCTCTGACTTTGAGGGTCAGTAGGAAGGAGGAAGGGAACTGTTCATGTTCTAGTTGCAGGAAATTATTCTATTTGCTCTCTATGGAAGGAGAAATTAAGTTTCTGTACTTACTGATGCTGAAGTCACTTTGGGTTCTCTCACCATGCATAACAGGATTGTTTATTTAGGATAGAGCACTCTGGATGCCAGACTTCAGTAGGTCTGAGCTGCCTTACTCTGTGTGATTTTAATCTAAGTATTGTGGATACTTTTGTAATTTATGAATTATAAATTTGATGCATTTTAACATTTTAGCAGAAACCAGGAAGATTATGCTCTTATTTTCGTTTTCTAGCCACATTCTGGATCTATTACTTGCCTCCTGCCTTAGTAGGAAGGAGAAAGAGAAAAAAACACTAAATTGTAACGGGTGTCTTGATAAGAGCAGTAGACAAACAGTTCTACAGCTGACCCAAACTCCATGCAGATATTCTCAGTACAGTTGTTAACTATTTATACTTATATAAACCCATACTTGTAAATATTGGTTCTTGAATCAGAATGAAATAGAACTATTTTCTTATTAGTGACACTAGGCTCAAATTATAATAATTACTAGTACTATCTTTAAAAATACAGTTTTAAACCTATGAGCAGATATAGATTTTGCATTTCCATTACAATACTTTAATCTATGACCTTTGTCCTTTTATTACGATACTATTGAAATTAGGTTGTTGGAACGATGATGTGGCTACTAATTTATTCATTGCTTTTTCTTTTCCTTTTTTTTTTAACCTAAGGGTAGTAGAAAGGTCTGAAAGTATTTTAAATCAGATATTTTTGTATCTGTGATAATGCTTTCCCCATGAATAAAGGGCTTTGTTGAGTCTAGCAAAGGCTATTACTTTGTCCTGAGGTTAATATACAGACATACAAAAAATCAGAAGCTGGACCTCATAAACATGATTAAAGCCAGTAATCAGAGGTATGCCCTAACATGGGCATAACATGTTCCTAAAAACTGTTTTAAAGGAAATATAGTGAAAATTATATATGTATATGTGTATGCATGTATGTATGTGTAGATATATATATATACACACATACTCAAGCAAGGCTATGTTGTTAGTACTAATATTTCCTTTCCTGCAATGCCTCCAGCGATTTTTTGGTACAAGAAGAAACACAAATGAAAGACATTTTCCCTTTCTATTTCATGTCAGCACATGAAGCTAAATTAGCTAGTCCCAATTCTCATTTCACACAGAAGTAAATCTAGCGTAATTCCAGCACAGCCAATGACGCTGCCTACATCACTGGGGTAAATCTATGAAATCTTGCCTCTGCTACTCATATTTGTAGTATGTGGTGACAGGGACAAAACAGCACCTCCCTGTCTCCTTGCATACACAGAACAGCCACACTCCCTCCCCAGCATTTCCTAACATACAGTATTTCTCCGCCTTTAGAATTTTGCATATCAAATACTAATGCTGTAAGAGATAGTGCCAGTGCCATGGAATAGACATAGTCATCTTAATCACCTGTTTCCTTGTTTAAAATATGAATGGATAAATTTCCAGTGTACCAAGATTATGCCTCATGTATGTAACACACACAACTAACAACATACCTTCGTTAGAGGCACTTGAGAGAATTTTACTTTGTCCATTTTAGCTTTATTTAACAACAATCATACACCGTTCACGTTAGCTCAGATTACTCATTTAATTTCCTTAAGTGCTACTCTTAAAACATCGCCATGCTTAATGTTGACGTCTAAATGGTACCATTTATGCTTTTCTGTGAACACCTCATTAAAGCAAATGGAGCAGGTAAGGAGGTAAAGCATCTGCCTTTGTTGAGGCAAATGGGGAATTGTGTGCCTTTGTTTGACTGGGAACAGTTGAGCATGATTTTCAGCCTGTGTAAACTGATGTAGCTCCATAGATTTCATCAGAGCTACTCTGATTCATATTAGTTACAGATAAGGCAGGGTTTCCTGTGAGCCTTGGATAACACAGTGTTCCCAGTGTCCGTAAGGTCACTTAAGAGATGCCTCCAGAGCACTGATTGTTTATACACTGGATATGGAGCTATTTTTAAAAAAGAGCTACTCATATGTAACCTTTCCAGTGGGGGGAAAAAAAATTCTTTTTTTCCTTTCCTCCTGTGAATATCAAATTTGTGAATATTTATTACATAGAGAAAATGGTACTTTTCTCCAATTACAAAAAATAAATAAATAAAATAAAGTAAAATAAAATAAAATAAAATAAAATAAAATAAAATAAAATAAAATAAAATAAAATAAAATAAAATAAAATAAAATAAAATAAAATAAAATAAAATAGAATAAAATAAATTTAAAAGAGGTGGGAATAGAGATATTTTTCCTGACTTGCCAAAATTTCTCTCTTTGCATAAATTCAAATGCAGAATATTTTGGTGCCCCTAAAGCATAAAAAAGCAGAACAATTACTCAAGTTATTCTGCATTTTTACTCTATTATTGCCTTCTGTGAACATAGGTAGCTATACCACAATTACAGATTTTTACATGTATTTTTAAGTATTGTGGAAGACAAAAAAAAACAACACCAGGGTTTGCAAAAGTAAATAAATCAAGAGATACTACTAAATCAGCCAAAACTTTGCTCCCTTTGCTGTAGCATCTGCAGTAGAATCAATGGATTACAGAGATTTCATCCCTTTCTACTGCAGCAAACTGTGACAGTGACAGATTAGACAGACAATTTTATCTTAAACATGATTTAGCCATAGAGCTGTTGTCAGTAGCTGCTTTGCTTCCTAAACTCTGCATCAATGTCCCACCACCCTATAAATTGCCTTCCATCTCCTCAGCTCCCACACCACCATGTGACCACCTTACCAACAGAGAACTAAGTGGAACATCATTAATATTTGGAAAAGCCTTTGAAAAATTGGGATAAAAGCTGTCGTGTAAGTGCAAAGTATTATTATTTTTTTTTCCTTGATGTCAATGTGAGCTGTAATAGTGGTTTTTTTCCAGTTTGTTACTTAAAAGAGAAAAAAAAACTAGCCTCAACTCTGTTTTCAAAGCCAGCAGAGGCCATTGAGGAATTTACAGCATTCTGTTTCAGATATTTCTTAACTCCTTTTGCCCCAGAATACAGAACCAGGGTTAAACACGGTCAATACCATTTCTACTTGTCATGAGTCTTGGAATCAAGGAGCAAATGTAGGCTGCAGCAGCTATTGCTTTTACTGACAGCATATGTTTGTTATGAGATGAACAGTTTAAGCCAACTGACTACGCAGGAACACTCATAGCAAAGGATGGGCTATATTAACTTCAGAAAGCTTGCATTAATGCAATGTGAAATTGTACATTTTGTGAGGCTTTCAAGTTCATTTTTTCCAAGTAATTTGTGCACGAAAGGTCTTAGAAACTTTTCTGACACAAATAAATAAATGCCTCCTCCTACTCCGACTTCTTCCTCTAATCTATTACCTAAATGGATTGTCCTAAGGTTTTTTTCCCTCCAAAAGTCAAGAGCAGAGGAGGATTAAATAAGTGAAAGTAAAATCTATTAACACCGTTTTGCAACTTTATTGATAGCACCAGCGCTATCAAAGCCATCTGCTGCCACTTGGTAGCACAAATGCGGAGAGCTCCCATCTCCTCGCCTGGCGGCAGGGGAACCCAGTGGTCAGTGAAGCCGAGTTTCCACAGCAACACCCAGTTATGTTTCCCAGGCAACCAGGATCCTCAAAATCGGGTGGCAATTGGTGAGCAGAGTAGTTTGGGGACAGTAAAATCTATTTTCCCACTTTGCCAAAGTAGGAGCTGTGCTGGTGACTGGCCCAGGCGGAATGTAAGGGAAGAAGGAGCTGCATCCTAACTACAGGATGCAGCTGCTTCTCCTGGCTCACATCTATATTCAGTTTCTTCAACGTCCCCACTTTGCCCAGCAGAGTGCTCAAAAAAGTAGCATTGTACATTTATATTTACACTTACTTTCTTCTTTTGCTAATTTCATAGTTATCACCCCTACATTCCTGTCTATTTTTAATCCTGCCTCATACATATTTTGTGCCAGCTTTTCAGGTCCCTATGCTTTGTTAAATGCTGCATTAACAGCAGAGGACCACACTTGTGTTCCATTCAGTTTTCAGTTTGAACAACACGCCACTTCGGGCAAGGAAGGGATTGTTCAAGTCACAAAATTCAGATTCTAATTAACTTTATTGCAAAAACTTGTGATTTAGGAGGATAGCCATGATAAGCTCTTCCTTGGTATTTAGACAGATATGGACCCAGAGATTTTATGAATTCTTAAACCACTGCCCTGTTGTTATTGGTATTGACCTTGATTATCTTATCAACACCTGGCTTGCTGTCATCTGAGGGGATTAGGAAAGGGAAACAAAAGGGGCAAAATAACATTTTCTAGGCAGGAATTCACTTCTCAGTGTATCTTGACCATTATTTTCAGATTTCAGAATATGACTATCTGAATATTGTCACTTTCAAGGCTTTCTTGAGCTGACTTGCAAGGCTTTGAAGAAGTTTTATTACTTCAAAGAGCATATTGACAGCTGGTCTTGTCCCTGCAAATGACAGGAATTCAGACAGGACAAGAATGACCTATCTGAGGATAAAAGTTAATGTTTCCAGCAGTTTTCAACAATGTTTTTCATAACGTGGAGAAACAACTCCAAATAAGACATACAGCATAACACGTGAGATGAAACAGCATCCTCAGATATTAATCAGTGCCATCAGGCAAGATTAAAATACTGCAGAACATTGTGTGGGTCTTGACATGGTCACAAGAAAAGATCCCCAAACTAGAATTAGACAAATAAGTTAACCTTAGCTTCTTCAGATGAGAGAAACCATCCTGGTTTTCCAAGTGAACTGGCCCTCAATATCCCACTGTACCTTCCAATGTAAACATAGCCTCTTCTCTCAAAGGCTGTGAGAGAAGGTACAGTCACACCAGGTGCACTTCTCTTTGCCATTTGAAGCTAGAGAAAGAAAAGAACTGAGGTCATGTCAGTGAAGATTTGCTTCTTCTCTCTATTCTAGATAGAAAAATAGAGCTTTTGATGCTATGCTCACATGTGCTGGGTACTTCATGCTGCCAGAAATTAGAGACTCTCATAATGTGTCTACTAACTACCATGTAGACCTGGGAGGAAAGTATCATATGTAATGTGTAGTTTTAATCTTTTAATCTTCTGTAAATGCCATTAGGAAGGTTAAAATTAGACATCTCCTGTTATTGGAGACTCTGAGACCTATGTTCTTTGTGCCCTTTTTTATGATATGGCATAACAGTTAAACAAAAAGATAAACATCACCTATTTGGTCTACATTTTAAAAGTCTATTTTTAGTGCCTGTTTAGATTTGACCAAGCACTGTTAATCAGTGTTCAGTCTCTTCCAATAGCCTCTGCTGCAGAAAGAATTTTGTCTAATGTTCACCTTACTAGAGTCAAAATGTAAGAGGAAAAAAATCCTCTTCTATCCGAATATTGTTCTAGTCTACACAAAATTTAATTATCTTAAGCAAACTTACAAACAATGAAGAATAAACTCAGTTAAAATTTGTGAAATGTGTGTCTGAAAATTAACTATCAAGACAGGTCATGTATGCATTAAAAAACTTTACAGCTCATGTGGTCTTTTAAACAACCATGCATTTATAAAAATGAGACTGTTCCAAAAAAAGAATTACTATCACCAGACTTCTGACTCTCACTCTGTCCTTCCCCTCTTTTGTCCTTTAAGAACCCCTGCCACTGAAGCTCGTGAGTAACTGTGAAAATCTCTTGCAGACATGGTGTACTCCTTCCTCCCTTCCTCCATTCCTCCCTTCCTCCCTTCTTCCGAGATGCATATGCATTAGCCAGTGTTGAAGGAGGCTCTAGGATATCACACCCATGACGTCAAAAAGGTTGATTTTTTGGGATTGCAAGCTTCCAATATTGGAAGTGCCAGGGTCTTCATGGTGTGTCTGGAGGTTTGGGGAGCATGAAGTGGGTCTGTATATTTGGGATCAAAGGGAATAAGCAGCGAAATCATCAGGAGGACCTGAAGAGCCAGCGAAATGAAAAATCGTGATCCGTCTTAACATGATACATTATCATTCTGACTTCAACACTTTAAGGCTATCAAAAAATCGAGGCTGCCGCTTTTGTCTACTTGTAAAAAGAACAAACAAGATGAAACAAAACAAAAGGAAAATGGGAAAAAAGAAAGAAAACCCAACAACTCTGACAAGGGCAAGGGTTTTTTTCTGAAACAGCTGGCTGATTCTATGTCCTTTCAATGATTCAGTGCATCTAGGCCAGAGAACATATTTGTCAGAATAATGTTGGTCTGTTCGCATACAAGATGTGCATTTTGGTTATAATCACTCTCCTGGACTTCTGAAAACCCTGTCCTAAACTGCCCTGTTAACATGAACAGAGGCTACCTGTGCTCACCGAAAGGTACTGAACTCAGGCTGCTTTTGTGAATGGCCTACCTCAACTCTTTACACCATTCAGCATGTATTTCTGCTATAGGTAGGAACCTCAAAATAGGCAGCATGGTAGAGTGAGGGACCGCTGCTGTTCCTACATTATTTTATCACCAAAGAGAAAACAAGTGCTATTAAATTCCCAGAGCAGAACCAGTACACAAACAGAATTCACAACAATGACTGAAGTCTTGAGGATGAATCTGCAGGAGACAAATGTATAACAGTGTCTAGGCAGCACAAGAAAATATTATACGGTGATCCTTTCTGAACTTTGTCCACTGGTTTTAGATAGGTCCTCTGCACTGCTCAATGCTGACATTATATGGTCCAGAAGTCTAAGATAGCTGAAAATCTCCCATGAACTTCTACTGCCTCTGCCCAGGAGTGAGCCTGAAATCCCAGCAGGGTTTACGGAGAGGCAAGTTCCACTTCTGATGAAGAGAATTATTTATTGTTTTGTAGACACCTGTTGCAAAGTCTGGCCATTCTTTGGGCAACAGCACAACTGGGAGCTGAGCTGATATCCTGCTAACATTTAATCATAAATCTCTACCATGTCATGTAGCCTACTTGAAAAATCGAGGGTTTTTTAGAGTGAAAGGTTTAAAAGGCACAGCCTGTTGGCCCAGCACAGGTAATACTGTGGGATACTCCAAGAGAGCAATGCTCTTACTGCTTTCTGTGTGATATTGGCAAGGCAAGCAAAGCAAACAAAAGGAATCAAAGATTCTCATGAAAAGGGCTGAAGAATTCTTTACCTCATTTACTAGTGCTGGTCCATTAAACATTTGAGAAACAAGTTCTGCATTGTTGCAATGATTCCTGAACCCTCTTGTTTATCCTTTCCTCCCTTCCCTCCAGCTTTGTCCAGCTCTAAACCAAACAGGCAGTCACCCTCACTCCTGTCTCAGCAAGGTCAAAATCATTGAATGTGCCTTAAAGATAGAAGGCAAGTCAGCCAAAGGAGCTAAAAGCAGCATCCATTGTAGCAATGAGGACTTTGCCCTCTACTCTCGGGACTGTCTAAAGCAGGTTCACAAATCTATGTATGAATCAGACTTCTATCATCAGGATTGCAGTTTTTATTGTGGCGTAGTCAAACATCTGTGTTATTTTTCACAGGAACAGCACAGGTGCTTTGCAACATGATCTTGTTCAAGTTTAAAGGACAGAGATTCATGTAACAACACTAAGAGAATGGAGAGAAAATATATAGTCTTGGGGGTAATCTAGCTGTGCTTAATACTTGCCTTTATTCTGATTGCCAAAAATGCCTGTTACTCTGGTGGTTTTCTATTGCTGGGCTAAAGTTGGCATTAGTAGTATTTAATATAATGGTTTTGGTTTGGTTTTCATAAAGCTTATCTTGATTTCTTTCCCTGACTTTCAAACTTTGTGGCAGATCAGGTGCCATGCAGCAGTTTCAGAGCAACCCTGTTCTTCCGAGATAGATTGACTTCTTCCATGCTGTCTCCTAGTCTGTCCGCAGTTGGTCCAACTTCCTCATACTCTTCCTCACTGCTGTCAACATCTACCCAAGTTGCTGCATTCAAAGGAAAAAGAGCTACATTCTGCTACATTGTTCAGTTCAAAGTTACCATGGTGGCCCTGAGCCTTACATTTCCAGTCCTTTTGTTCTTTTCCAGCATTGTGCTTAAGGCCTGATTATGAGTGCTCACAGATCTAGTGATTCTCATCTTAGCACACTGTCAGGTTAAATCACTGGCAATGTCCTCTCAACGGGCGATTGCAGTTCAAGGACTGCCTTTGGATCAGGCATTGCATGATTCAAATAAAAAATTCATATGCAAGTGTTTGGTACTGTAGTGACAAGGTGCTATTGCTGCCTGCATTTAGTGACCTTTTTTATGAGTGTGAAGGACTTGCTGCCAGAGACAGACCCGCACTGTGAAACACCACAAACACAGCATCCTCTCAGACCCAAGGTTCTGTGGACTTACGTAGAAGAGCAGCCCTGTGGTGCCATTATTCTTTGTTCCTGATCAATCCTGCACAACAGACAGTCCTTTGCTGGGATCTCAGTTTGTGCCTGAACAATCTTCTGCCCAGACTAGCCCCAGAACCAAGGAATTATTTAGACTGAAAAGGATCTCTGAAGGACATCCAATTGGATCTGATTGAAACAGGTTCAGATTAGGTTGTTCATAAGCTCATCTAGCTGAGTTTTAACGTTTACAAGGATAGCAATTCCACATTTCTGGACACCCAGCTGAGATTTATAACCACCATAATGGTGAAAAAGGTGCAAATCCCACCCTCATATCTAACAGGACTTCACCATGTTCCAGTGTCTGCTGCCTCCTATGCTATCACTGGGCACCTTCTGAGAGAAGCTCAGTTACACTTTCCCTACATTCTCCCATGTGGCAGTTCTAGAGAGTGATAAAATCCCTCCCAAGTCTTTTCATCTTAAGACTGAACAAACTCAGTTCTCTCAGCATCTCCTCATATGGGATGTGCTCCAGCCTATTGACCACCTTAGTGACCTTCACTGCACTCAGTCCAGCATGCCCTCTCCATCTGCTTCTGAATGCTAAGAGCATAAGACCTCCAGAAACCTTATAAGATTATTTCCTTGACTTCCCTTTCACAATTTCTGAAGGGGCTAGAAGAATCTGTATCTGATCTGCTGCAGCAATCCACTGTAGATTTTATGCACCAGATAATCAGCATGTTTCTGACTGAAAGGGTGGGAAGCAACATGTGAAAATACAGACCAAAACAAGTTTTAATTACAAATGTGAGGTACTGTCTAAGCACTGAAGAGAAAAACACAATTCAGACTATTTTGTCGTACAGTGGATAAAGATAGTAAGAGGTACACTAATTATTTCTTTTGGTCCTTTTTACATAACTTCATATACTAACAGTGGTGATGTAATTACTGCTTGGTAACTTTAAATCCCTATAATGGGGTCTGATTGGTGGCAGCACCTTGGGAATCATTAAAGAATTCTGAAAATCATTAAAGAATTAAAAACAATCTAATTACTAAGAACAGAATACATTCAAACTCTGTAACTAGGATGTAATTCTTCTGAAAAGCATATTAATTAGTTCCTAACAGAATTTTTAATTTATATTTTTTGTACTAGACAGATACGTGAGTAATAAGACCTTGACTGAGAAATCAAAAATTATTACTACCAGAGTGCACCAGATCCACTCTGATCACTGATCTGCCAAAAAATAAAAAATCGTTTATTTTGTTTAGCTGTTTTTCTAGTTCTGTTTGCGGAGTGCTTATGGGGAAGCAACAGCCCTTTGCAGTTCCTGGGGATTAAACAGAGGTATTTTAATGTGACCTTTTTTAGGTATTGAAAAATATATTTTCAGTAGTATCACTCCAGTGGATTTAATGGAATAACTACAACAAGGAATCTTCCCCTTTGTTTTGAAAGGGGAATTTCTTTGGGGATTTGCCTTTTTCCTCTTTTTCCTTTGATTAGTAAATCAGCAAAGGGCTGTGTTTCGAATGGATACATAGTAGACACTTATTCTGGGAGTACTACTTTATGATGCATTTTCCTGAGGGCAAACAGCATTCATGGAAAATGCAGAGAACCAAGTTAGGTAAGCAAGGTGGGCTGCCTCTCCTACAGATACAGAGCCCTGAGTAAACAGGAACAAAGACGACACAGAAAGATATGTACCATTTTCATAAGTTCTAACTGAAATTGTATAAACATAAGCATAATCATATTTTCCATTCCCCTTGGCGTCACTTTGTGTTTTATTTGTTTTCTGATATGCCCTACATCATCGCCTTTCGTGTTTTAGAGATGTGAATTGTCAATAGTTTCCTTAGCTGCAGTTGTACTCCTAAGAAATATGGGGAAGTCCTTCATTGCACAGAAGATCATTATGTAACAGATAACGGGGAGGGGTTGCAGGGGGATGTCTCTGCATCAACTGGTGGCATAATCCCCAGGGGAAAACAGACTTTAGTTGAACAATCAGAAAACTGGCTTGCTTTATGGTGTTTACACTGCTGCTTGCTAATGGATCACCATAAAGGAAGCAAAAGGACTCTTACACTATTGAGTATGCTATCATGGGAGTCTTCTGAGAGCGCCTTTTTTATTTGCTGCAGTCAGGTTAATGAGCTCACCAGCCCACTTGATGTCGAGGACTTTGTAACAAAGCAATCTCTCATTAAATGCTGCCTGGCACCACTCTCTTGAAGCAAAGGGACATTCAGATTATTGAATGCCTTTGTATTCCTCATTCCTACCAGGCTATGGCGTCCAGCAGTGGCATCAGTCCCGCACACTTCCTGGCAGCCATCCAGTCATGCGCCTGCCCTCTTCAAACTGCATGGGCATTTGCCAATCTAAGCAGCACTAGTAGGCAAACAAGCATGGCACACGACTGCTTTGGCTAGCAGCCAGATGTGCAGCTGTACCATCTCACTTCCCCACTACTGTATGCAGAAATGCATTCTTTCACCATTCTTTCCCATTCAGTTGATTTACACGGTGAAGTTTTGTTGCAGTACAAAGGAATGTGCATTTATCTGCATTCTCTTTCTGCTTTAACACCTTTTTTTTTTTTTAAGTCTCAGTAGTGCAGGTCGTGAATTCATCTGTGGCTTTATTTGAATACCTCCTGGCTGACAGTTTCTTCAATGAAATGACCCCAGAGCGTTATCAGCTAGCTAGCAGGTGTGTCTCTTTATTCAGAATCTTGCAGGCAATGGTGCATCCTGGGTAAAGAGCAAGCTATGCATGATCCAGCTCTTCCCTATATTACTCAGGAGATTTAATGGTTCGCTGTCATGAAAGCACTTACAAAGATTATTTTTTTTCCTAGATTGGCTTTCTGCTGGGCTTTGTGCCCTGAGATGTTTTGACACAAACATATAAAATGATAAAGAAGGATTTTTTTATGAAAGACTTAATCTCATTCAAAAAAAAAAAAAAAAAATCAGCCTTGGTCAGGCTATTGTTTTTTAGTTGTAAGATACTAAATAGATATTTAATAATAATGTTACTGTTCTGTCTGTAGTTCCACTAGTAAACAGCCTTGTAAAACATCATGTTTGCTGATGTCCCTGTGTGCATCTGTACACATACAAGTACACCCTGTTTCTATTTAGCCAGCCTCTAATGTTGAAGAAATCCTCAAAGTCAGGTTATTAGACTGGCAAGAGAAAACCAGACTAAAAAAATTGCCTCAAAGAATAAAGTCAAGGAGAAGACTTCAGACAACAGAAGGAATCCCCTTGTCCTTCCAAATAGTGTCATACCATGGTTTTAGACACAGGTTCTAGAGTCTTTTCTTATACAGGGCTACTTCTTTGCCTGCCTTGCCATGGAGCGAGGGGGAAATCACAGAACCCAGCAGTGTTTTCAAGGCTCTTGCATGAGTTCAGGGTAGTCTGGGGAATTGTTGTCTGGGGCATTCCTCCTCTCTTCCCCAGACAAATATCAGATATGATCATACCAGCAAACACTCAACCAATGTTCACCCACACTGTAAGACATTTTTCCCTTCTAGCAGCAGTGAACTAAGAGGAGGTCCTACACAGGTGATGTTTGTGTGCTCAAAAATAAAAGTGATAGGCTCACTTAACCTTTTTTGAGAAAGGATTCAGGAAATTCAGTAAAGTTCCTTGTTTGTCTGTCAGTAAAAAGACATGAAAGGACAATAAAGACAAGGGAAATTAATTTTATCCTGACATAAAGTCAAATGGAGTTTTGCTGGAGCACAATCTGACATCGGGTTTGCTCCTGCTTCCATTGAAATTAGCAAGTGAGCTTTTGTTGACTTAGTGAGCAGGACTGTGATTCACAAATTTGGCTAATCCACTCATATTTTCAATATGAGATTTTGAAAAGGTCATAGAATGCAGAGTCAAGACCGTTGTCCCCAGAAGGGGGTTGGCTTGAGACCAGGCAAAGATAATAAAACCAGTTGTCCAGCTTTTCAGTATTCAATACATACCAGCTGTATTGACTAATAAGACAAGATGAGGTTGGGCTTAGGAATGCAGGAAGGTCTTTCTTTTCAGCCTTCTCTATTCTGCTTTTAGCAAGCAGACAATTTTTTAAGTAGAAAGGACGCTAACTTGATTCAAAACCAAAAATCCCAATTATGTGTGCTTTATTCCAAAGTGGAAGAAGTACATTTATAGAAAAGTGCTATTTAAAATGTCTTATGGAATTTAATGCTAAGGGCAAAAGGTGAACCTTATTGAAAAACAAATATGTTGCTGAAAAGATCAGCAAGTCTTCAGCATCCATTTATATGCAAAAATAAATAAAATTTTAAAACATGAGTCAGTTCTTTAAATGCAATCCCAGTAAGTAATTTTAGCTCTGTTGTTGGTTTTCAGGCAGTGATTTTTTACTATGACAATAATTCTCTAGTAGTTCTTCTGAAAGTTGGATAAATTTTTAACAAGTATCTGGGCAAAATTTAAATCCATCTTTCAACCACTAGTTTCCTCTGCAACAAATGATATGCAGCAAGTTGTTCTAGCCTGTTTAATTTGCATTCTACACAACCAATGGGTCAAATACTACTTTACCTACTTTGCAGGAAGTAAAGGAAGGAAGGAAGATTGGATTTATCTCATTCTACCCTTTTTCTACCTCCTCTCTGCTCCCAAGTTGAAGCATCAGTATTGACCATTTGAAAAGACCAAACATTATAGAATCACAGAATTGTTAAGGTTGGAAGGCACTTCTGGAGATGATTTAGTCCAACCCCCCACCAAGGCAGGGTCGTCTAGAGCAAGTTACACAGGAATATATCCAGGTGCTATTTGAATGTCTCCACAGAGTGAGACTCCATGGACTCCCTGGGCAGCCTGTCCCAGTGCTATTCCACTCTTAGCTTAAGGAAGTTCTTCCTCGTGTTGAGGTGAAACTTCTTGTGTTTCAGTTTATAACCATTAACCCTAGCAAAAATATTTCAATAAACAGCTGCAGCTTGGTTTTGGATCACGTGCACCCAGATACTCAGAAGATATTTAAGAATATAATCCTCACTGATCTCCATCGCTAGAGTAAACTGTGAATTTTACATTCAGGATCATTTATAGATCAATTTCTGTACAGAAAAAAAGCATTTTGAAGTCCCATATATCAATAATTATACATATATTTTGCAATTAATTTGCACTTCCTTTGTTAAGGGACAGATTCATATTTTGAGGCCAGCATGACTTACTATAACTCTCTGCTCTAATCCCTCATACTACACAAATCATAGCATTTCACTTTGCAATATCCACCACACTGTACTGCAGTGGAGAAAGAAAACTGCTGGTCCCTTCTTCCCCACCTTCAAAGAACTGTCAGGTTTCTATTTCTAGTGCCATTAACTTTTCTGAAAAACAAGTACTTTCATCTTTTTTGTTGCCAAGCAGTTTCACCTCCCTGTTCAAATCAACAAGGATGGGGACAGCTGAGGTAGTATCCTGTGTGGTGCTGAGCCAAGGCTTGCGCTCAGGAGTGCTCAAGGGGTGAGCAAAGCTCATGGGCTGCGTGAAACTACCCTTCCCTGCTTGTTTCCTACTGGGAATGCAACCCAGGGACAGCAAAGGCGTGGTAAGCAAAGTCATAATGGCTACCTATAAATGGAATTTGCGGAAGACGTGTTTTTCTTCATGTGGACCAGTTGTTATTTGTGTTTACAAGTGTATTTTCCTTTACTTTTCCCAACAGAACTGACATAATCTCCAAAACTGTATAAAACTTGCCAAATACACCTTTTTATCCAGACAGTTTCAACATTTTGGTCTGTGTTTTGCAGCTTTTAATGTTCCTGTTCCTAGAAAAAAATTACTATCAAGCAAGAGGTTATTTACAGACCAGGCAGATGATGTTTTTCTTTCATCAGCTATCTTAGAGGGTTAATTAAGAAATAGAGCAGCAAAATGGGAATCAAGGAAAAATAGGAAGTGTGCTTATTAAAAGCACTTTTGTTTGCATTTCTAATTGCTTCCTTCAAATACTTTGTCTCGGCTATTACAGCCAACAAGGGCCCTGGTGCAACTCTGACTCCTATTCATGGGGTGTTTCATTCAGGGGGGCAACCAGGAGACTGGCACATGGGGAATTCTGCAGGTGAGGCTAATACTGAGCTCAGCAAACATGCCACATCAGCAACATGCCAGGCCTGCACACCTCGTGGCAGCACCAACCCTTTCTCTTCTCTCCATCCCTCACTCCTCTCTGATCATGTTTTGACAGCTAGAGAGGTGATGAATGATGAATTAAGTATCCGTTCCAGCACAATCCTGAATGCAGACATGTATACCATTCAAAATTTTCGGTTATTCAGTGTCAAGCTCCAAATATTAGGAGGAAGAATTTGCAGAGCAATATTAGTAGGGTTAAAAAAAAAAGAAAAAAAAAAAATCAGCCTGTCTCGTCTGCTGCCGATGAGAAGATTGGCTGCTTAAATTCTCCAAAAGCAGCCTTCAATTTTTTATCCAGCTATTTATAGAAAAGTGCAGAAACAGCTGAGCTGAGTGAAGTGATGTCACTTTTGCTGGGAGGACGGCTCGCTCGGCAGCATGCCGAGGCGGCAGAGTGTGCTGGAGGCTGGGACCACAGCCCCACTGCGCGAGGAGCTGGAAACGTGGGCATTTTTCAGCTCGGCTGATCAATACAGCATTGATGGCTCTCGGCTGACCTTCAACCCCTCCAGAATAGCAATGGGCAGACGCTGCATCTTGCAGGCTGCAAGGGCTGCTGTGTGTTAGCTACCAATTTTACAATCGATCAAAAGTCATCTTTGTCAATAAAGCTGGAGATTTCAAGACACGGCAAGCAATTTTGGAAAGGTCAGGGCTGGGCTTTTATTTGTCCGACCTCTGCTTTCAGGCAGAAGCACGGTCCCTTATACCCATTAACAGTAGTAGGAAAATTTAAGATTTTTTTTCCCCCCTCTTCCATGTATTTTTAGTAAGCCTTTGGGCATTTTCCCTGTCCCTAAAAGAATACGGTTGCGTGGCAACGTCCCCAGTTGCCATGGCGACTCGGTGTGTAAGCAGCTGCCGCAATCAGCATTAACTCCAGGCTCGCAGGTTTGTCATTCCAATGCATAGGGAGGGGGAGACAAATAGGACAGCAGCGCAGCGCCGTAAAAGGGAAGTCACCTAGATAATGTCACTCACAAACATATGTTCCCCAATTATTCTTTCCACTGTTTTATTGCCGCAATTATAGCTAAACTAAGATTACAAAATTATATGGTTTTAATTTGCCTCCGTCGACTATGTTTCACTTCCATTAAAATGAAGTCTAAACCCATTTAAGTAGCAAACTGTTGGCTCTGCAGAGGATAGGGAATTTTGGTTTACCAGTGGGTATTTCAAGGACTAGGTAAAAATAATTCCTCTAGGAATCTTGATATCTAGGCAAAATGAGGCACAGCCCTGGGTGCCGGAGTGCCTGCCTCTTTTGTGCTGCCTTGAACCCCACAACCAGTGATGCTGGCCAGGACCACCCTCCTACTTTTCCTCTCCCTTACACCTCTCCCCTCTAAAAAATATTTGGAAGTTTTATGTTCAGCCATCTGAAAGTCTGGCACTGGGCTGAGCCCACCAGGTACTGCAGCATCCTCCAACACATCCTTGTGCAATTGCTCCGTTTGAAGACCCCTGCAATAAACAGATGCAATGGGGTTGACTTCAAAATGAAGTAACGCAGCATTAACCCTGAATTTCCTTACATCGGCAGTCTTCAGACTATCCTTTCATGTTCCTCTAGTGCATTTTATTATCTTTGCTTTAGAAGAAGTTCCATTTTTCTCTGTGGCTGCCTGGCTGCTCCTGATCTTATTAAAAAACAAAAGTAAAACATATTAGGAATGTATGGCAGGTGATGAAATGCACCTCCACAGCTATTCTGCAAAAACCTACAGTTTGTGGTAGTGAGGCCCTTTGGTTTGGATTTTTTAGTGTATAGGTGGAAGCATTTAATCAGTGTTAAATACACACATTTGCACAGCTGTGCTGATTCAGTTGTGTAAGCAAGAATCTACTCACGATTTAAAATATTAGGCAACAGAGTGATGCTGGGTCCCTCAGAAACAATTCTGTATTATGGGAAAAAGTGGTGTAAATGAGTAGATACACACAAATTCAACATTCAGATCCATAGGATTTATTTACCAACTTTTTCAAACAACCAGGTTTTGACCCTGTTAAATCCTTCCATTATATAAGGGCATTTTTTGCTGTGGATTTGCATAATTAAAATATACATGCCCAGTCACCAGCGTTTATAACCTATACTTACTCAGATTCTTATTAAGACTTTCATCAGAAACCCAGCTCTTTTAAGCATCATTTTAATTAAAAGATAAATATAGCATGGTATCTTTTTTCTAAAGTAATCTACTATCAATACCAAATTGTAGCTGAAAATATGGTTTCATTCTTCACTCTCGCAGAAATGGCTGAACACAAATCTACTGAGATTTGCAGGGTAAAAAACATGTTCCTTAGAAGAGACCTTGCATGGCAACATTTAGATAGAAACTTCCTTCTATAATCAAGTTACAGTCTATAAACCCCTGAAAATAGGGGTTTATAATGAAAATATGGCTAGACCCTTCACTACAAAAATGCTAGCAGGTGCTGTTATAATATACAAATCCAGATAGCATACAGTGACCTATTTTCAAAACCGGGCCAGGCAAAATGACATCAAGAAATTGAATTCCTTGCCCTTACTTTAATAGTGTCTTGTCATGCAATCTTCAAATCAGGACAGGTGATCATTGCAAAACAATCCCTAACCCGAGGGACAACAGGAACATTCTCAGCACTAATACTTTGGGCCCATCACACTGCTTACAATAATTGGATGATTGCAGAGAGCAGGTATAGACCATTCAAATCAAAAATATCCTTGGACAAGGGGGTGTTTTGCCCTTTTTTAAGTTAGAGGCCAAAATAAACCTTAAACCTAAATTCTGTTCTATTTTGTTGTGTCATCAAAAATAGTTGGCAACTGGAACAACAAATGGTGCTGCTAAAAATATGATGGTAGTTATGCAGGGATATTTAAAATAGATTAGCATATGGATTAACTCAAATTCAAAACTGCCTTTAACCCTTCAATGACTGCAGTACTGTCTCCAAATAGGGCAATTCCGCAGCATTAAAGACAAGCTTAGCTCCTGAGTGTCAAGAAAACATTCGTCTCGCAAAAGCAAGTGTGACCGCTACTGTTTCCATTTATAGTGGGGATTCAATGGTATCTAAACAAATTTAGGAAGATCAAATAATTTATGAATTTTTTTACCATATTGCTGTTTGGGGTTTTTTTTAACAATGTCCATTTCAGAAGCCTTTAATTTATTGCTGAAAATATATTCAGAAGCTACAGAATAAGGTCCTGGAAATTATTGCAAGGGAAATATATAAGACTGCAACTCTGTGTGCCTGTACTAAATCTAACAGAAATGAGCAAAATATTTTCAAAGAGGTGTAGAAAGACTCAAAATTGAGGAAATTTCATTATGTAACAGAAAATAAGTTTTCTTAAAGGAAATATATTTTTGAGCAACAACAACTATTTCCCTGCTGAAAACAGCTTATTTTTTATCAAAACAGTCCAGTTCTCTAATATAAATTACCTTTGCAGTAGGCACTCAGAATTTATATTTTATTACATGTCATTTACAAAATACGATATTTTGTTGAATTTACTGAGAAATCAGTATTTAGGTATGGTCAGAAATCATGGGAAATGGACAGCCCAGAATTTAAAATGTCAGATTTGCCAAATTCTTCCTCCAATCTCATTTTTTGAAAATTGAAGGATAGCTGTTTGTGATTTAAATAACTGTAACACTTAAAATAAAGCAGTTTACAAAGTTTTCTCTTCTAGCCAGACACAACTATTTCCACTACCTCACTCAAGACGCTCTCCCCACAGTGACCTTATTTTTACTCACCGCAGACTGAAACTAAAGTTTTGGTGTTTGCATTTGTTTGATTGTTTTTAAATATGGATTCCCATAATTAACTGGGGAGTTGTGGGGTGTTTGAATGCTGAACATTTATATCTTGTTATATGGGAGAAGGGTGTAGTTTGCTAAACTGCAGAATGTTGTGTTTGAATGCTTTGACAAAAATACTTGAATTAAAACTGCTGCAGTGGTAATAAAGCTTTTGGGGTTTTGTTTTTAAGCAAAATAACAATCACTTATTTACATGTTTTCAAATAAGATCTTTTGAAATAGAAATGTACTGAATTGCTAAAAATATTTGGGAAAAATTAACCTGAGAGCTACAAGCAGCTTTGCTTGGAAATTCTGCTGTGCACAATGGCAAATAGCTCAGAGTGAAGTGGTCCTGAGAAAATTTTCCAGAAATACCCGGTGTTCTTCCTCAGGCCGTGCACAGGGAAGTCCTGTGAAGGTCCTAAATAGGAAGCTAGGTTTCCTTCCGAGACGTAGAAATGGGACTGTGACAGAGCGAAAAGAAAAAGGACAGAAGGACATTCCTCAGTGGGTGCCTTCTTTCTGCTGAGGTTTCCCTTACAAAGACAGAAAGAGTCCAGTCTGAGGCAAAATGCTCCCACAAAAAGCAACCATTTGGCAAGCAGAGAACTGCATATGACTCTACCCACAGCTCCTGCTGACCTGTCATGCTGCAGACAGCCAAAGAGGGAGAAAAGTTACCGCCAGAGCTAGTTGGTAACTGCCTTTGCAAACACAGGGAGGAAAATCTTTCTACAGGAACATAACTAACACACATTTTTTTGCTCCTGCACAGAAACATGTCAGGCAAAATTCTTCCTGGAAAAAATATTTTCCTGAGGTGAAATGCACATCAAAATCATCGGGAAGAGTAGTGTTTCAAAATCTAATGTGGATGGCAGAACCTAGGTACTACTGACCTGCACGAAAACACAAGCAGAAAAGACATAAACATGGCACCCAGTAGCACTAAACTGTCTCTTAGGATGTTCTGTGAACTGAGTTTGCCTCTCAAACTACTTAAAACAGGAGAGTGAATTGCCTAAAATGTTAGCATGCAGATGCTGCATCAAGATCCTAACATGGGAGGGAGGTGGCAGGGGGCAGAGCAGAGAGTAGAATTTCTGGCAAAGAAATCTAATGGTTATCATTTGTTCCCTAGCTTCAATTTAAATATATTTTATACTCTAGCATGTATGCTTTCAAAAATGGTTTCTATTCTCTAATGAAGGTTTTGGTCAATTTGGAAGGGAGAAATCTCGTAGATGTTATGGATTTCATTCAAAGTGAGTTAATAAAAGCTCCTTTCTTCAATAGCATTTTGGCATAATCAGACAACCTTATATTGCTATTATCAGATGAACCTGCTCCAACACAAGAATTTTATTACTTGTACATAAGGTTTCAGGGAAAATATTTTGAGAGACACAATGATTGTTTAAATAAATATGAAACATAAAACATCTGAATGTTGCTTCACATAAAAGTCACTGGTATAAAAGATTATAATTTTAAAAAAATATATCTTCCACTTATATAGCAAAAGAGCTGTAATACTCTGACGTTCTGGGGCCAATATTCGTGTTTTCTGCTTTCAAAAATCAAAAGAAAGCCATAGGTGTTTGTTCTCCAGTTCTAAACCTGTGAAGGTCTTTGCCTTGTGCACATGCATAGCCGTGCGTGTACAGGCAGACACGCACGCATGCACGCGCGCTGGAATGCACATACACTGGAAAAATGCTTTTGTCTCCGGGGCCATTTCTGCTCTTCAGAGATCATAAGATGCCTAGCTCATAAGAGAAATACACAGAACAATTATAATATTTAAAACGACCATTTTTCTTTTATGTATATTTGATGGCAACTCATGGCCATCAGGAAAAAAATCCAAAATATGTTTTTTATAATTCAACTAATAAGTAAAAAATAAATCACCTTTTTTTTTTTTAATTCTCTCTCTTTTTTCTCAAAAAAAAATGAGTGTGCAGCTGGCACTGAAATTTCCACCAAATCCTATGCTGTACTTAACGCGGCTGTTAACAGATTAAATCATAAACGCATACACAAAATTACAGAAAAACTTACATTTAGTATCTTTTCTTCTTTTCCTTTCTATGCATTCTGTCTCTTTTTTACTTGTTTGGATTTTTTTTCTAGTTTTTGAAAGCAACTATAATAATATTCTCTTTTATGCTTTTATTGTGTTTTTAGAATCTATTCTCCATTATCAAAGATGTTACAGAGGGAAGACACTTTACAGAGATTATTAGATTTCGAGAGTAGTCCAACACTGTTCAGAGCTAATAAAACAACAGGACTGCAGCAGCAACAATACTTGGGCTTCATGTGAAAATGGTTTTTCAGTCTGTGCCCTAAGCAAGACCAGTCATTCATTCATTTAGTAATAAAGATTATATTTCAACATTGCTGTGTACTAAAGAAAAAAATTATTAAAGGTTACAAAATTCCTGCAAGGGCAGAAACAAATCACAGTTCCAGTTCAAACTTATTTTTCAGTGCTACACAGTTAAAATATTTACATATGTTATCACAGCACCTTTGTAAATTGCTGCACAAATATTTCACACAGATGTTAATCTGCTGTAGAGAAATATTGTATGTATTTCTACAAATGGGTGAGTGAGAGAAACACATGCTGATGCTGAGAAAAGTCACCACCAGAGAAGATTTTCAGCTACTGAACCTCCCTCGAAAACCTATCAGAAACACCTATTCTGTACCTGTTTTACAGGTGCGTCAATAAGGGAGGGCACGGTTTGCCTTGACTGAGGGTCAGTCAGTGAGAAACCTCTGGAAGTGGACCCACAACTGGGAGTATGAGACACTCCACCTCTGCACAAGGGAGGAGAGAGAGAGAGAGAGAGAGAGAGAGAGAGAGAGAGAGAGAGAGACATCACCCGTGATGGGGATTTCAGGAGACAACCATTCCCTCTGCGTCCATCAAGCAACAGCTCACTCCAGGTAAGGCTGGAAAACTGGTACCTGCCAGCAGTGAGCCCACAGCTATGTCAAGCTGCTCAGACCCTTCTGACAATTTGTTTTAGGGCTATGGTAATTGTGGCACCTTAGAATTTCATAAATGAAATATTGGGGAGCCCTTAATGACTGCAGGAGACTTCCATGCTCATGTGTAGCATCCTTAGTAAACAGCCTAGGCAAATTAAGGCAGATGAATAGCAGGGTGATACGGACCCAAATGTATCCCTATTTTTGTATTTTTTTAGAGGAGAAGCTTAATCAGATTGAAAGCTGCTTTTGTAAGCTTTCATAGTAAATGCCTTTTAACAAAAAGGGGAGGGGGATATTCACAGAGCAATGGCAAGAACAGAAACTGGAGGTTTGAAAGACCCACCAGGAGAGGGAATTCAGCCCACTTATATTAAATCAGCTGTTATTTTTTTCTCTCCTCCTCCTCCCCCTCCCCACAAGAATCGGGTACCCAAAAAGAAAATGATGTGAATCCATTTTCAGTACTGATTTCTTTTAATCCCCCAGATCAAAACCATTCTACAGTTTCCAAATGCTTTTTCGTTCTAAAGGTAAAACATTTCACAGGAAGATGTGAGGGGTAAGTCTTTCCAATCAGGGATTTTAAACTCAGTTGCTCGCAAAATATAATGAACTTCAAAAAAATCATAAAGGCCCTAAATCCTGAAGACAATGGGGGTTTTGCCATTAATACCTAAAGCAGCGGGATTGTGCACAGTGTAATCAATTGCCCAACAAGGCCCTGGGAACACAATCAAGAAAGGAGGCTACAGGAACATACAATATTTCACATTTTATAAATGGTCTTTTGAGATTACAGCTGTATAGAGTAGCAACAGAGAGAAAGACTGTAACGCTAAAGTAGGGATTATATACATCTGTGTGTCTGTGTGTCTGTCTGTGGGTTATAAATTCAAGCAATCATTTTCATATAACCTGTCAATAATAGGCATGCTTTGGCACTGCCACAGTTTGCTTCAATTTAAATCCTCATTCCTTAAAAGCATAGTAAAGACTATTCTACCTTCAAGAGGGCGGAAGGTGGGGGAGAAAGAGGCAGCGACGTGTCTTTGATAGACTAATCAGACTGGCTTCTAACAATACCTGTCTTGGGAAAGCTAAGGAATTACAATAAAATACTTTAAGTATGTCTTCACAGTCAGATACCATATTCTTTCAGTATTTATTTTACCAACATGTTATTTACAGTAAATTTAGTAAAATAAAATTAGACCAGTTTCACTGCTGCATGTTAATCAAGTTTTAGCCTTAAAATAGTGCTGAAATGGCTGTTCCTTAATAAGCAGAAAACCTTCCAAATGGTACAATATCTGCAGCACTCCCTCTCTTTCAAATTCAGTATACAACTATAATATTTCTATAATTACAACAGTCAAAGGGTTGTGTGCTCAGGCAAATCATACTGGAAGCAATGACTGAAAGAGGAGATGATTTTGGTTCAGTTCTTTCCACTACCTCCACCCGTTTTTGCCAGATTCTTCCTTTTCCTACTCTTTTACCTCTTCCTCTCCCCTAAAAATCTATAAACCCTCTACTTACCTTTTATCACTCATTCCATCTTTAACTCAAAACCAAATTTGGATTGTACCCTCACTCTGGCCTCAGGGTGAATTCACACATGATGCTAGTCACAATATGTTCATGTAACAATTAGGGAGACTGTTTCTACATTTTTTAATGCTCTGAGCACAATGTCTTAGGTTCCCAATCACAACCTGTATCCCCTTGTCATTTTTAACCCAGCGGCCCACTTATATTTCTGTTCAGTCTCAAGAAATAAAATGATTGTCTCAGTGTTCTCGATCACAACAAATTATAATCATTAATGCTAAGCTTTGATTTTATTCTCATAAAGTATCTTATCAGTGGACTGCAGCCGCTTTCCTGAATGCAGAGAAAATACCAGTTATTAATTATAGTACCATATATCACACATGTATATGATCACGTGAGTATGTTTCAGTCTGCCTAGGTTACAGTAACACGCTTATTCTCTGAGTCTATGGGGAAGGGGCAAATGTCCATGGGAAGGGGGAAAAGTGGGCATCTGATGTGATTACAGCTCCGATTACATAGCATAGAAACTATGTTGAGCTCCTTCTACAACCCTTATAAAATTAAGATCTTATGTTTTGGTTGCCTTTTCTACTTACACCTTCGCCTGGCAAATAACTTGAATGAGGACTGATTTGTAAATAACTTTTTCAAAACAGAAAGGTTGCTGTTATGCGTTCCAGCATCCCACACATACACATTAGGTAGCTTTCTCCCCTGGAGCGCCAATAAAAAAAACATGCATTCCTTCTTGCTACAAATCTGTAAATCTGAAAAGAAGAGGCCACATGAATAGGAAAGCTCTTTATACAATAAAAAGCATGGGGTGTTATTAAGTAGGACTTTAAGCCCTGTTCTATTCATAGTAATTAAAGGATCAGATCAGGTTAATGTGAGGACCCAGGTCAATAAAGTACTGTAGGTTCACCCTTTTTAATCCTTCTCAATCCTGTAGGCTGGGTTTCTGACTGCTCTGTCTGAGTCACAGAACTGTTATAGGTGACAAAGATGTGCAGAGATTTGTCTAGAAAAGTTTAGGTTTGTATCGATCCCACCATGCATTTTTGAGCACAAGTGGCAGGTGGTTCTTGGGGTGAGGTAGATGGCAAATTTTAATGCTGTACCTTTTCCACTGTGCCAGCTGGTAAAATAACTTGCCAACTGAAAAAGTTCAGAGAATATTTTGGGTTTGAAGAGTAAATCCATAGTGCTTTAAAAAGTTTAAAAATGTTTTCTTATTGGGTATTCTATATGTGCATATCCACACTTCGAAATCCCCTCCCCTTTTGTCACCCCCATCTGTGGGTACCTATTGCAGGACGTGCCTGTGTCTGACCTCTGGGGCCACGAAGATCCAGCATTTCAGAGCAAAAGTGTGAAACCCAGGACAAGGAGCACTGCTGCCCCTGCTTTGCCCAGCACGGTGGAGGAACATGCACGGTTTCACTGAGCAAGTTAAGCAAATTTTGATGGGGACCATCCACTAGAGCTGCAATGAAGTTGAATTGGAGAACAGAGCATAGCTCTACTCTCCCTAGACATAGCTCTTGAAGAAATTATCTGGCCTACAGCATCCAGCCAGCATAAATATCTGTTTTGAAGTAATCTGGAGGATTCTCAGCCCCACACGTACATGAGTCAATCATTCAAGTCAGCTGCCCTGTAAAGCACTGGTTGGATTTTGCAACATACCAGACATTAAGTTGATGGCTCTATCTGTAGGTTCAGTCCTGCATAACAAGAATGCCCCATACTCCTCTCTGAAAAACTCCAGCACCTCTCAGGTCCACAGTAAAGGTCAATCAATCAGTCTGTTAGGTAAGGCTTTGCCATCTCTTCCTGTTTTTCTGACCAATATTTTGATCCAAATTTCTCCTGTACTGCCTACAAAGTCGTCATTATTTAAGGTAGGGAATCAGTGTGAAATTGTGGTTTACAAATTACTTGGCCTAACAAAGAGGTGGATCCTGACATTACACTTAGGAGTTATGGCTGAAACTGAGTGGAAAGAAAGACTCTGCTCACAAGTGCAGATCTTCTTTTGCCAGAGGACCACTTGCCTTTTATTTCTATCTTGGCATATATTCAGATATGTTTTTTCCTGAAACTTTACTGAAATCTCTCCAAAGCCCACAGAACTTAACACAAAACCCATGTTCATTACATATATATATATATGTATATATATAATGGCTAAAAACAAATAAAAACAGTTTTTTCTGTTAATTTCCAAAAGTTTCTGGGGTAATTTCAGTGTAACCATTGATATTATTTGCATTAGCTTTTAATGGAATATCTTCAGGAAAGTTAGAACATTGGGAGTTTAAATTATTTTCTGTACAGTCCCTAAAATAATAGGTACATTGAAACCATAGAATTTTAAGGATTCCATTTTAATGCAAGATGCTGTATTCTTTGTTCCCATGTAATAAATTAGAAGTGCAAGAGAAAGATAAGCCTCTGGAGAGAAAAAAACCACAGAAGCACATGTTTGCCCTCTACATTTCCTTCTTTCCCTGTCTCTGTGAGCAGTTTATTAAATCTTTTTAAGACAAAAAAGACAAAAAAGAAAAAAAAAACAAGCCCAACCAAACAACACTCTGGTACGGAAAAGACTGATATTTTTAAAGACTGAGGCAGAAAAGAAAGCAGGGAGACTCCATTAGGAAAGCAGAAGTCATCCAAAGAAAATGAGAAAAAATTAAAAATAAATAAATAAAAAGAGAAAGCACCAAAAATGTTGGTATTTGAATGATGCGAACTCTGGTAAACGCCAGCATGCAATGTGGCAAAAACGAATCAATCAGTTCAGCTTAGTTCAGCCTCTGCAACTGGCCATCTGGCGCGAAATCAACCAAATGTAGCCCTGCATATTCATCTTCATTTTCACAAATACTCAGGAGAATGTCATTCTAGGGCAAAATAAAATTAAATCACCATAATTTTTAAGACATCTTTTCCTCTCATGCTCTCTGGAGATTAGCATGTTTATGTGAAACTACTCACTGCTATAGGGTTAGCAGGTAATTTCTAAGGGGGTGCTCTCCCTCTGATATTTAAAAACACATCTCACTCACTTGGGACACTTGAGCACAGATTTTGTGGTAAACATTCCAAAGCAAAGATTGCACAGGAAGTTACTGTGACTACATGGACAGATTTTTTCCCCCAGGGTCAATAGAGAGGCATTCTGCATTTACCTTCCACAGCCATCCCAGGACACACCTGTGTGACCTACTGATGTGGTGGGACTGTGCTGGATAGATCTAAGGGCAAGTCTGGACGCTTAATCCTTAAAGCAGATCACAATAAGCGACAGAAGATGCCTGAAGAGTGAGGCCAGAACCAAATATCAGCTGTGATTAAGACTGTTACTGATTTGGTACAGGTTTTGTCTATACAAATCACAGTGATGTGCACAGGGTAGAATAGAAATCAATATGAAAAAGAACAGGAGAAAGGAAATAAGAATGGGCAGTGGACAGAGCCTGTATGTGTCGCCCTCCCGTTAAAGTTAGAAGCTACACTACACACAGGTCTTTATTCAAGGTAATACAAACAACTGCACTCAGGATAGATTATTTGGGGCTTTATCTTTTGAGTACTTGAATTAAACTCTAATCACAGCCCATCTAGAAGCCTTACCCTTAGATTTATTGATTTATTTTATTGGGTTCGGTGCTCCCAGAGTTGAGCTAGTTGTTTTGTTTAGTGGTTGGGGCTGGGAGTTTGATTTGGCTTTAAGGTTCATTGTTGAATATTTCCTTTCTTGCAGCATTGAAAGTATATTACATGTTAAGAAATAGAACAAGAGTTACCCAAAGTTTGGCTAACAAATGACTTCATAGGCATATCTTCTGAGGTTGGTATTTTCTTTCTTAAGTGCTATCTTATCACCAAAAACAACAAAAAGAGAAGTCTTAAGGTGCTTCTGCTGATACCATCTCTTTGCTCTTGTCCTAGAGCTGTCCCACTCCATTTGATAAGGGACAAACAAATGCCCAGGCTCATTTGAATAAATATGTTAAGCAAATGTTAAACAAGATGCATGAAAAGACAGTAAATACATTACAACTTCAGGCTGCTAGGACACGCTAGCTCAACATGGAACCATGTTTCCATTCAGACAGGAAACATGAAATAGGTAAGGCCAGTTAATCTACTTCTATCTACCTGTCTTAAGGATTTAAACTAAAGCCTGCCACAATGGTTTCTGACAGAAATCCTTCCTCATCTATTTACTTATGCTATATACAAAACTGTTAACTTTAAAAAGGCCTCCTGTAAAATCTAAATACAGTATATCCAATCAAATATAGTTTTAATGATTGGATTTTTCTTCTGAATATTTTTTTAAATTGCTTTTATTTTGTTGTGTAGTTTACAATTTGGCTTAGTTTCTTAGCTAGAAAAGACCAGAAATTCATGTATTATCTTTTTCTTTTGAAATCTTGATTATATTAATCAACTAAAATATATTTCAGGCACCATGCAATATTAATTTTATTTAATTTTCAAATCTGTCTGAACTTTTATAATCACAAAAAAATAATGTGTTAAGCAGAATATATTTCCATGAAAAAACCTCAAAACCAAACACAAATCAAACACAAAAAAACCCACAACCAAACACACACACACCCCCCTAAAACACAAATTCTTGGCAAACATTAGACTTAAGAATCAGTTCCAGTCCTCATTTCTATTCAGATATCACTGTGCTCACGAAAATTGCTACAGTTCTACTTACAATTGTTTATTTTAATATGTCACCAAAAAAGAAGTATTTACAAGAAATGTAGTAAGCTGTTACAAAATGTTTTATATTTGTTCTTCCATTTTTGCACATCATCATTTTGTTGTTTACATATTGGTATATTAGCAAGATGACAACTCTGTTTTTAGACTAAAACCAGCCATTTATAAAGCATGCCACGCAGGATTCAGAGTGCCTAGTTCTGAAAGTGCCTTTGCCAACTATGTGACACAAAATTCATGTTTTATCTTCAGGGATGGAGTGTTTTGAAATAAATATTTCTGTGCTGTTCAGAAGAAAAGCTGATGAATCGCTTCATAACCTCACAGAGAGCCCTTACACTAGCAGTCCAAACTTCTCTAAAGCCTCAGCGATGGCTTCAGCAGCTATAACTTACATGACCAATTTAATCTTAAGTATCTCAGGTCTGACCTTCTATGAGAGAGACAGCTTTCAGCTAAGGATAACTTCCTTTACTCACTTTTACTTGCTTCACTACTTACTGAGGACAAGAAAACCAGTTTGTGATTGGTGTACTAAAGTTTTGTGTTATATGTTAAATATATTAAACTTCTGCTAGCATGTGGCAAGCTTTTCCTTCTTTTTTTTTTTTTCCTAGGATGACAGGAGATCCTAAGGTCTAAAAGAGAGGCCTCCTCCTCTCATTTCAGCAGTCAAAGCATTTATTTGCATTTTCTTACTTGTACGTACTGCCTGCAAGTAGTACAATCATTTGTATTGTACACTACACAATATTTTACAAGGTAGAATGCTAATATTCTTAAGAACTCTAGAAACTAATAGTTTAGATCCTATTATAAACCATGATGAAAAAGCTGTAGAATAATTTTTACTGTAATTTTGCCAGTATTTTGATATTTAGTAGGCTTTTCTCCTTTATTAAACACATGTTTGAACTTTTTTAACTTGAGAAAAACAGTAAAATTGTTATTGACTGAAAACAACAATGCTAGATTTATTTCTTCATAAACATAACAATTTTTTCTTTATAATTTGTCACCCATATAATATTGGTTAGGATTCCTAATTAATTATCTAATACTTTTCAAGAAACTCTTTGAACAGGCTCATTAAGGAGCCTGGGGATCAGGAGATCATTAAGAAGAAGAGCTTACAAACATAACGGAGAAAATTATAATTCACATTTTACTGATATTTGGCCTTCAAATAGAACTCTTGGCTCTAACATACAGTCTTTTAAAATATGAACATCAAACATGATGAATTGCACATGAAGCTGCATCATGGAGTTTTTAGCTCATGTTAGACTCAATTTTTTGACATTTATGTCAAAGTCAGCATCATTGACACAGATAGGACACACGTTACTTCCTAGGTGATTTCCTAAAAGACCTTTTCTAAAAGTCTTTCCTAAAACACCCTTTGAACACGGCTCTATTTCTAGTGGTTACAGGAGGTAAAAATCCCCACACTTGACCAAGTATTATCACTCTTATTAGTTGTTCAAACCAACAATATAGTCAGCACAGTGACTTTACAATTAAGTCTTTGCTACAGCAGTCTATTGATATTGTCACAGATTAGCATGATACGTTCAATGACAAATTTAAACATCTATCATAATTTACATAATTTCTATTATTTCTGAAATTTAAATTATTACTTATTTCCTATGAGTCCTATGTCATTTGGAAATGGAATTTAAAAACATAAAATTCCTACTGATTACACCAAAAGGTAACAAATATTTTAGGGTTCCACGCAGACTTTATTCACTGAGCAGCAGGTGCAAAAAGAAAAAAGACATTTAAAGCAATCAAATTGTCTGAAGTCAGACAAATCAGACAAATGAGTTTGAGCACAACACTACAGAAACATTGGAGATTTTTTTGCTAATAGTCACAGAATTTGAAAATTAAACAGAATTATACCACCTCATGCTGCTCACTACAAAAGCCTTGAGAACTCTTTCTCATTTCACTTACACCAGTGTTACTGTGAAGTAACTGCTCAGAAGGACAGAAACACTTCAGGTTTACATTAGTGTGTTAATGAAGTAAGACTTTGGCCCAGAGATTCTGCTCTTTCGTTAGTAATTTATACTCTCATTAGGGATTTATAGAAATGGGAATCTAGGCTCAAATACTAATTGAGAATTGTCAGTTGTAAATAGGTGCTAACAAGATAAATTTGCTCCTGGTCACATTGAACAGAGACCTGCATTTCACAAAATGAAACTCTTCCTTTAATATATTAAAACCCCCCTCTAGTTAGCAGGATGCAAGTAACTCTGCTGCTCTCTTCCCCTGGCAGCTCTCAGTTGGTGCTACATCCTCCATCCTCCACCCTCTGCAGGGGGTGGACGTGGCCAGGGCTGCATGTGTGAGGTGTGGGCACTTTCTTCAGTTCCAGTGAAGATCCTCTGTGCTCTTGCAGTGGGGAAAGCAGAGACAGAGCCCATCCTGGAGGAGCCTATCCTGGAGGAGCCCTGTGTGAGCATTGTGTGTAATCACATGGATGCTATGCATGGTCGCAAAGAGCCAAAATCAAAGAGGTACCAGAGCAAAACCTAGGCAGCACATGTATGGCCAGGAAACCAGGCACAGGTCACTTCAAAACATGCAGCCACTACTCAGTCTACATTTAGATTAAGCCACAATACTGAGGTAAAGTTTCAATCTCTATATATTCAGTGCAGACGGGTTCCCAGGAGTAACTCGAACTCTGTTTACTCAGTTTAGTTAAGCTTGGGCAGTATGGTTTAGGTCACATCTACAGCTGGATTCTATTTTAGTTTTAACCAAAGACAATATATAAACTACAAGAAAGATATGTTAACTCCTGGATGAAGCATCTGACCTGTGTAAACCTGCAACAGTCAGACTGAAAATTGGTCTTAGCATCAGAAAGAAAAATTCTGTTTTAATCCACCTTCACATGCTCTTTCAGAGTAAAACAAATCCTTCCTCACTCTGGATATCTTTCACACTGAGACACAATCCCTCATGCAGCCAGAACAAAGTGAATTCCACGCAAGAGTCTAGTCATCACTAGGAACTGTAACCACCACCCAAATTTACAATGGTTGCATATTACTTTCTGTGAAAAAGAATTCAACTTCATCTAGTGAATTGTTGTAGGCTGCTATTAAGAAACAAAGCAAAACAAAGCATTTTTTGTATTAGTTGTGGTTTAGCTTGGCCCAGGTTTGTCTATTGGGGAGGTGGGGGGGGCACAAAGATGGCTCCTCTGTGAAGCCTCTCAAAGCCTTCACCATGTCCAGCTCTGAGGTGATGGACATGCTGCTGGCCAAGCCTGGGCCAATTAGAGATGTTGGTTACACCTCTGTGAAAAACATATTTAAGAAGAAATCAAAACAATGGGTGCACTTTTCCTTAGCCAGAGGAGGAGGAGGAGGTGAGAGTATGTGAGGGAAAACAACATGGAGAGACCAAGGTCAGTGGAGAAGGAGGGGGAGGGGGAGCTCCAGGCGCCGGAGCTCTGCAGCCTCTGCAGGCCGTGGTGAGGCCCATGGTGAAGCAGGGGG
>VZRN01004397.1:1422698-1444093 GCA_013397935.1 Dasyornis broadbenti
CTTGTTCCCTTGTGCAGCTGCTGGGAAGGAGGGAGGGGGTGAGTGGAGAAACAGTGGCTTTGAAGGGTTTATTTTACTTCTCATTTACTCCTCTGACTCTGTTAGCAATAAATTAGATCACTTTGCAACCTAAGTTAGTCCTGTTTTGCCCATTTGAGCGCATCTTCTCCTGGGTTTCCTCATCTCAACTCATGAGCCCTGGGTGTGGGTGTGTAAATTTGTGGGGCCCTGGCATCTGGCCAAACCACGACAGTATTCAAGGAAGAAAACCATCAAGAAGTCACCAGTTTTGCTTTTTTGTTTGTTTTTAAAAGACATATAATTCAGTGCTTTCAAAACCCACAAAACAAACCATAATAACAGGCAGGATATTCTCTGAAGTTACAGAAAAAGCCCCCAGGAATCTCCTTTCAAAACAGAGACTTGTTAACATAGCTGTCAGCTTTTAAAAAAAGTAAATAAGACTTTTGGTTTGGTTTGGTTTAGTACTAAGGGTCCCTGGTGGTGGACTGTGCATTCAGAATTATTCACTTGTCTTCTGAGCTTTCAGATAATCTTCCCTAGTAACCCCTGCCTTGGTGCAAGGACCCTCAAGCTCTCTTAGCATGCATCTCCATGAACCAAGGACAATATCTGGTTTACATTTTACAGGGAGATTACTTGCCACATGGTATACCAAAACACCGCATGGTATAAAGTTTCATAAGACAAACTTGGTTTTTTCCCAGGGTAACAGTCTCTTAACATCATCTTTTCTGCCTTTGCAATAACTTAATGCATCTTTTCTTCAATATCCCTAGTTTCCCTCAGAATAGTTTTCTATTATACCAGCGTGCTCTAGAGTCAGCCTCACCTCAAATACAAAGGAAAAGGAGGACAAAAGAAGCAGAAAGCTGCACTATGCCCCTTCATTGAACATGCTTCTCCAGGGGAAGTGTGGCTCTGGCTCAGCACAGAGACACAGCAAGGTTTTCTCAACCTGCCCCAACCAGACAGTAAGATATTAATCTTGAGATGCTTTCTTTCCACCAAAACCTAAAAGAAAGGAGTGAGAAAAATAGAGAGAGACACCAACATTTCATATCTTTAATCTGATAACTATTTATATAACCTTTCTAGGTCAAGCAGTTATGAGGTTTCTCAGCTTCTCCTTGGTTCCTGAACTAGGGAGCTCTTAGGTTAATAGCCTCTACATTTTACTATGTCTCAGAGAGGAAAAGGTCTTGGAGATGGAGGTACTGAACTTCTTGTATAACCTTGGGCAAGTTAATTAAGATGGGTATCTCCAAAGAATTTGGGCACCTAAAACTTACTAAGTTCAAGGGGAATCAGATACATATGTTAATGAAGGAATTTTCATGAGCTTTCTTGTATTAACAGAATACTATTTACATTTTACTGTACAGGAACTTGTGCCAGAAATGCAAGGACATAAATTTGGTTGTGTTGTTGTTTTGGGGTTTTTTACATTTTGTTTGGGATGTATTAAAAAAATCATACTGACCATCTACAGAAATCAAAGCAATAAGAATAAGTGATCCTATCTGGGCCTCTGTAAAGCTAATGAACTCCTGCTATGCTTGTAACAACCTTAGTAGCAGAGTGTAGAAAACACCTTACTTAGTTTGCTGTTCTTTAAATGTTAGTTTCTTAAACTTTAAAATATTTTTTTTTAATTTATGTTTTAAAATATCTATCCTCTTTCATCTACTTTCCTAGTCTTTTTAATATTCTTTTCTTTACACCCCAAGTCTCTTGTCTGCTTATCCCACAGCAAGGCACATCCTTTTCTCTTGGTGGCTAGGTGCTATGGTCCCCTCTCCAGCTTTCCTGCCTCTTACCCCAATGCTCTGTGTAGCTACAATCCCCTCCTCTCCCAGCTTTTCACCAACAACTGAAAAATAATTGTCATGGAATTCAAAAGGGCAGTATTTTAAAATAAATGTTTTAAAAACCAATGTCTCATTTCTTTGTGCAGTTTTGCAGATGTTTGTGTTTAGATATCATCCAACTTCTAAAAAACATTTCTATGTGGAAAAAAAGTTACTGCTGCTGGGTGCTGTCCTGGGGCCCACAATTTAAGGATGTGAAGGGCCTTGAATATGTCCAGATGAACACAACAAAGGTGGTGAGAGGCTTGGAGAAATGTTTCATGAGGAGCAGCTAAGGATTTTGGGGTTGTCTAGCTTGGAGAAGGACGTGCTGATCTCTCCTGCCTGGTAGCCAGGGACAGGACACATGGGAATGGTTCAAAGCTGCACCAGGGGAAGTTTAGACTTAGCATTAGGAAGCAGCCCACTACCAAGAGAATGATCAAATGCTGGAACAGGCCCCCTAGAGAGGTGGTCAATGCCCCTAGCCCATCAGTGTATGCCCTTAACAGCATGCTCTATCTTTTGGTGAGCCCTGAATTGGTCAGGCAGTTGGACTACATGATCATTATAGGTGCTCTCCAAATGAACTTGTCTATTCTATGCCCTTAAAATAACTGAAGCGTCTTTTCAAGGGAAGATCACATTCTAGAAGAGAAAAGTGAACAATGATTGGGAATAAAGCAACCATTTTATTATAATGTTAGATTTTTTTAAATTTTGAGCACCAGAAAAGAAGTGTCTAGAAAATGAGTGGGTTTTATTACCATCTTCAGATCCAAAAGGGCAATCACCTGATATTATTGTTGTATCATAAAATATTCTAACAATGTAAACATAATCCTCTGATCAGGGTAATTACTATTGCCTTCAGACTAAAGATAAAGTGGGAATATTTTCACAGACCCAGTACAAATGTCAGATGTGAAAGAAATCAAAGTCTCATCCTCTAATTATACCAAAATATTAGAGGATATATTGTTTGGTAATGATGTTAAGAAACTGTGGTTTAGTTTTGTGCAACTGAAATGATGCAAAACCAGATGAGATGAAAAGAGTTTAGGGATGAACTACTTTCAAGAGTCTTTCTCTCTTCAAAAGAAGTTTGTTTTTCATAGAAGGATGTACCTAGATAATAACATCAAATTATTTCTGCATGTTTTCCATCAATTTGCTTTATAGGGAATGGAAGAGGAAAAAGTGTTCTTTTATATACATTTTTATATCCATGAACTATGTAAATAATACGTCCAGAACATCTAGAGCTCAAAGATGTATTGTGTCCTGTCTCTTAAGTAGACTATGGATCTCTCAGAAATCAAAATATTTGCATATTGCACCTGTGAAACAAGAGCTATCTAATAGCTAAAGTCCAAGAGCTTAAGCCTTCAAGCAATCTCTTTATCATACCACTCCTTTCCCATTCCTTCCAGCAAAAGCATCTTATGCTGTAATGTTACTCTGCTCCATTGATTGGTTCTCCTTGGAGCAGGATATGCCAATTGCTCAGCTGTAGAAGCAAGGAAATTTTCTGCAGTGCATGATCCATATGTCAAAATTGTTGTTTTATCCATGCTGCATTCAGTAAAGCTCACAAAATTATTTCAGTTAGGAGGCAAATTTGAGGAACAGAGAAATTCCAGGAAGAGAGTTACGAGAGCAAGAATCTCCTCTTAATTCCGGTACCAATTCCAGTGGTACAAGCACAGCATTGAGAAACAGGAAATTCTTATACGCTCTTTCCTTTCCTACCTACCAGCACAGTGCCCTCACCATGATCCTATCAAAAGTTGGCAAGGAGTCAGAGAAGGGCCAATTTCTCAGTGATGTTTTTCAACTTAGCATAAACGACTAAACATTCACTGTGACAGAGGCTCACTTCTGAGCTGACCATCCTCAACTCCAGACTAGAGCTATCCTCACCAGCTAGTCACAAATTCTCAACTAGGATTTCAGTATTTCATGCAAAAAAAGGCAAGCCTTTGGTTCAAAGCTCTGCCCCAGCTTACCGGAGAGTAGTTCTCAACCTGTCACTTTTGTTTTCAGCAATTGCATAAACAAGTTATTATGTTTTTGCACTGAAGCTGGACCCAAATTTCACATACTGTCCCCTGAATTTACCTCATTTGTTGGAAGCTCTGCAATACCTTTGAATGAATAAACACATGGAGAACTTGTGCACTCTCAAAGTCATGGACTTTAGCTGCATAACGGATAAAAAAAATTTAAAAGTAAGAAAAAGAAAAACTCCATTGACAGCTGAATTTTCACCTTTAGGACTATATTAAATTCCACTTAAAAGGGGAAAATTTATATCTCTCAGAACTATTGCTTTAGAAGATCCCTAGAAAGGGCAACACTGATGTACCACTTACTCTCATGCCATACTTTGAAAATTTCCCAATGGCCACTTCCTGGTGCAGCTCAATTTGAGCTCTTTGTGTGACACCATGGTTTAAAGGATCCCTGGGTCTATAAGGAGGATGCAGAGCAGTAGAAGTAGATAGAACAAGACAAGGCTTCTGGTGTACACTGTAAACTAAATCATTATGGGAACCCATCTTGGGCTGTGGTATCCCTGTTTGAAAGGAAACCTCCTTCAGAGCAGGGTGGCTCTCTCACTCTACTGGGATTATCTAGTGATACGACAGAGATAATTTAATCTATAGATCTCATATGTGGATTTATAAAGGTAATAAACTCCACATATGTCCTCTGAGATTCTTCTGAGGCTCTCAATGTCTGAGAGATGGGCTCTATAAGATGGGTACAGGGATTTTGGGTGAGATTTCTACACTGTCTCCTGTAAGGTTCCAACACATGGTCATGCTGACTTCTTTTGTATGAAAGAGACCCCTTTATAACGCAAGTTGACACCTCGAAGCACCCAAGCACAGATTCAGGACTGTATGTGGCTCTCATGCTGTCTCAGCTTGTACAGCAGAGGGACCTGCAGTAAATATTGCTTTATCCCTGGTACCTTGCCTCCTGTAGCTCTTTGCAGGCATGCTGAACTCAGTTCACGTTATCCGGCCATGATGAGGAGAGGCAAGGGATAGTTCTTCCTAAGAGGTTTTCATTCCTGCATTTCCTGGTAGATTTTAGGCTACTACAACTGCTTTGGACCTGTGTTTAAAACCTGTGTTCTCATACTATAGCTATTTCCACAAATATTTCTACAGCTATTTCCACTGCCCTTCATTCGGTAGCTCATTCCTCTCCCCACCTTCAAGCATGGCTCACCTTACATTGTATTTCCCACACTCAGGCAGAAGATGGCAAATTCCTTTTTCAGCCTTAGTCCCTGCATTTGACCATCCCTAGAAAACTCCAGGTGGCCACATCTTCCAACCACCACCATTCCCTTAGTCAATAACAACCTCATACAGCAACACCCAGCGTGATGGAAGGCCATTACAATAACCATCCGGCACTGCAGTCCTGCTCCTGATGCTTACTGAGGATGTATAAGCTGACCACAACAAATACAGTCCTTTTGCTCAGAACCTGGGATTAATCCCAATTAGTCAATTACACTTATTTATTAATTCAGTGTGTGTCACTTTAAACCTCAACTTTTACCCACAGCTAACACCAGGCAGTCCTTGAGGTGTGAGAGCTGTCTCTGCTTGGTTTCATTTTGTTACCTACTACTGGACATGATGGAGCCTTGATCTTTTTGACATTGTCATATTAATTATCTTCAGTCATACCAAGTTGCCATAGTTGGGTTATCAATGTACAGTTTATGATTTAGTATGACCATGATGAAATTTAAAATATTATACTGCAGAATTCAGCATTTAGTAGTCACCTGGATCATGCAAAGAAATAATACTTCCTATGTAGATCTTAATGTTGTAACATAATTTATAACTAAATATAAATTAGACTTAAAATAGACTAGGTGTTTAAAAACATTATAGGGACTGTTCACATTATTAGTTGCCAGTTGAAGTCAGTGTGATTTCTTGTACAAAATAAAGTAAAATTAAGTAAGCACATTTACTGAAGTTATCATATGGGGATACATAGTTGCAGGACATTCAACAATCAATCTTGTTAGTATCAAGGTGGATTTCTCTCTTCATTTCCTCTTCTGATTCTGTCTCTTTAACTTTCTCTTTTTGAGAAAAAAGTTCCCATTTAAATGAATAAAATGAGATGAAATGTAGTTGGGATAGGTACCTCAGGGAAAAGAGGAAAAATCTACCTCATGGGGTTTGTGGTCTAAAACGGTTTCGTCTCATAAAAATGTTAATATCTTGCACACATTCACAGACTGCTTTGGAGACATGCTGAATGGACCTGTCAGTGCAATAGCAAACAGTTTTAATTAAGGCAGAATCAGACCTAGAAATCTCCCACCATAGGTAGGCCAAATCTATCCCTTTAAGTAATATGGTCATCTTTAGGAAAGAGAGTTTACGTAAGTAAAAATTCTCCCTTTTTGTCTCTCCATATTTGAACAACTATATGTATCATAGAATCATGGACTGACCTGCTTTGGAAGAGACCTTAAAGATCATCTAGTTCCAACTCTACTGCCGTGGCCAGGGACAGTTTCCAGCAGACCAGGTTGCTCAGACCTCCAACCCAACCTTCAATACTTCCAGGCATGGTGCATCCACAACTTTTCTGGGCAACCTGTTTCAGTAACTCAGCACCCTCACAGTAAAGAATTTCTTTCTAGTATCTAATCTAAACCTACTCTCTTTCAGTTTGAATCCATTCCCCCTTGTCCTTGTCACTACATAACCTTGCAAATAGTCTCTTCCCATCTTTCTTGTAGGCTCTCTTTGGGTACTGGAAGGTCACCCCAAAGCCTTCTCTTTCCCAGGCTGAACAATCTCAATTCCCTGAGCCTTTCTCCATAGGAGAGGTGTTCCACCCTGCTAATCACCTTGGTGACCTCCTCTGGATTCGCTCCAAGGTCGATGTCCTTCCAGCGCTGGGAACCCCAGAGCTGGATGCAGCACTGCAGGTGGAATCTTACCAGAGCAGAGCAGAGAGGCAGAATCCTCTCTCTCACCCTGCTCGCCAAGCTGGTTTTGATTGTCAGCCCAGGACATGTTTGGCTTTCTGGGCTGTGAGTGCACACTGCTGGCTCATGTCCAGCCTCTGATCCACCAGCACCCCAAAGGCCTTCCCTGCTGGGCTGCTCTTGATCTGTTCATCCCCCCGGCCTGGACTGATACCAGGGTTGCCTCAACCCAGGTGCAGCACCTTGCAATTGGTCTTATTAAACCTCAGGAGGTTCCCAAGGGCCCACTTCTGGACCTTGTCCAGGTCCCTCTGGATGGCATCCTGTCCTTCAGCTGTCAGCTGCACCACTCAGCTTGGTGTCATCTGCAAATTTACTGAGAGTGCACTCAACCCCTTAGTCTTTGTCATTAAAACAATGGTCTATCTATAGATCATTACTTATGATTACTCCCAAGGGCACGACTGCACAAGTGAAACTATGAGGAAGGTTCCTTCTTCACTGGCCTGTAATTTGTCCACTTCTTTAATGCAGAAGAGATACAGTTTCTTCAACTGATTTAGTTTAAACTCTAAAAAGTTTTTAACAAAAAAAAAAAAAATACAAACATTTACAAGAAAATTGGAAGTTTAAGGGAAAAGGACTGTGTTTTTTATCACAGTCCATTTACACAGTCCATAATGTATCTTTGACTGACTAGGTGAATATTATCACTTGAAATAAAGCTTTCAAGCTTGTTTCTAATGTTATTGTTAAAAAACACATCATCCTAAAACAGAAGCAAAGCCTTATTCTGGCAAATCTGCAGTTTAAGCCAGATCTAATACCTCCAGTGCATGTAGCTTTTAGATACCACCATTGCAGCTCCTTGGCTTCGTGCACCATAGGAACAAACAACAGGCTGGCCAAGGTTAATTATAGCTAAATGCACCATAGTAAGGCAAATGGAGTGCAGACTAATGTTGAGAGGAGAGCCAGCTCTCCAGGTTTCAACAGTCAGCACACAATTGCTGTGTGTCACATTTTACCAAGAGCCCCTAAACTTTCAACCCAATATGAGAGGGACTCACCCTGCCCAGCGCTGCTGGCAGGATGCTTGCACAGACCTCAGACACACTGCACCAGCAGCAGGCTCTTCTTGCATGTTTGTAGCTGCACTTGGACTTGCCTTTACTAAGTCCCTTTCAGCCCTCCTGATGGTGTCTGTCAGGTCTCAGAATTAAGGAAAAGCTACAGCTCACACCACAGATGAGGTCAAAGATTAAACCGTCCAGATAGCCACACTCCTCTGTGATAGCTCACACAGAGTGTCCTGCTCCTGTCCAGTGACCTGACCTTCCCTGGCACCCCAAGTACACTGGATGCTAAAGTTTGTGGAAATCATGGCTTGTAATGCACTCGATTTCTTCAAATTGTAGAGAGGGTAGACCATGCAACTCATTTTTCTACCAGATTTCCACTTGTCAGACTATGGACACAGGTCAAGGGGAGGAAAAAACAAATCTCAGAAGCAAACTTCTGAACTAAATTCTTCTCCTGCCAGCCAGATCTTCCAAACTCTCCTCCTCATTCTCCATTAGACTAAAGCAGAGAGAACAGTCCCTTAACCATGTCAAACTAGGATCTGATTGTTAGTTAATTAACCTTTTGGTTTATAAGGTTCTAGAATAACATAGAATTGACTGTGTGGGAGGACAGAGGATAATTTGAAAGAAAAGAATGATACAGGTAAAATAAATTTGACAAGAGAGTGATATTACATGCAGTGAGGCAAGAACAGAGAAAAAAATTCAATTTGGTACAGGATGAAGTCAAGGATATTTGTTAACCCAGAAAAAGATATTGAAGAATGAAGACCCTACATTTGAGTAGCAGTAATATCATGGATTTATAGCAAGAATACAGGCAAAAAATCACATCTTTCTTAAAGCTGTAGAGAATTTCATAGTAGTAGCTTTCCAATGTAATAGTGGTGGTTTGGACTTTCAACAACAAAGCGGATTTGAGCCTGCCTAATCTGAAGGAAAAATTTAAAACTCATCCATTCCAACTATTCATGGAAATTTTTTAAAAATGCCAGTCCATCCACTCACTTTGATCCTCTTGTCCAAAGTCAACTTATCAACCCAAGGGATAGAAGAAGAAAAACAGAAATGTGAACTCTGAAACCAGTACTTTTAGAGGTGAGTATGTCTCTGGGGTTGATAAAATGTAGCTGAGCGTCCTTGCAAACACAAGGGAACTGATATCATTATACTTGCAAACTATTTTAAATCACAGCAGAGTATTAATTTTCTAACCTTGCATCTTCTGCTGTTGGCTTGGCTGCTTCTCTGAACTGGTCTCTGGGAATTAAGACTGCTGTCCCTAACAGTGGTCCCAGGCCTGCTTACTGTAACCTGCTCTGCTGTACGGTCTCTACAAAAAGTTGTTTACTCACAGTTCAAGAAACTTTTGAGTAGCTATTATTTGGCACAAGGAGCTGACTGACTGCTTTTTTAAAGGAAGAGAGAGAGGAGAAATACTCCATAAAATTTGGCTAGGCTGGGTATTACTAAAAAGCAGGTAATTTCAAATTTTATTTAAGTAGATTTCATGAAATTACAAGATTTTTTAACAGCACTGCTTATCTTCCTTCATACATACCATGATCACTGTTATCTGGTGTTTCCTGAATAAGTGTCTCAAGGCACCCAGTAAAGCCATTAATGGCCGTGCAATAGATCACATTGTCTCTCTCAATGGAAGCACAAAAAATAATTCTTAGTTCATATTGTAAATACTGACCCTTGAAAAGCATAAAATCAATGCAATATTTGTTGCACAAAACATTAATTACTAATGGACAATTTATTTGTTCCTACAGAATTCTTCATTTCACAGAATTTTGTTCCAGAAAAAAAAGCCCAAAGCACTAAATCTTGATTCAAATAATCTGAAGTCATTGAAATCAGATTTCGTGTCCCACAAAAAGTTCCAGGTCTGACAGAAAAAGCATTTAGTTTTCAGAAATACTTGTATTACTAAAAAAAAAAAAAAATTAAAAATAATAATTACAGATTAAGAGAGAAGAACCAGAATGATGCTTTACACTGAAAATCTCAGATCATTAACTCCTACTAAATTCCACTGACAAAAGGGCAAGTGAGTAATAAAAAATTAAAATCTTGTCATTTAACCTTTCATCTAGAATGGATACTTACATGCTTTGCTTTAAAAGGGGGTAAAGTATACACCAGAACAGAATTCAGCATCTTCCATTTCCATTTCATCATAGTGTACTCAATGATACCATACTTTGCCAGTAGACAGAATACTCAGTTGTCAAGAAAATAAAATGGATGTGACCATTTAAATGTACTGAAACACAGTATAAATTAAGTGAATTATGTGTATGCTTCATCTTCAAACTGTAATCTCATCTAAGAACCGCCATCATACGCATAAAAGCAAATCAAGAAGGAATGGCATGGTGAAAAGGTTTTATTGGTTTTGGGTTAAATGGTAGTACTGTCATGAGATAGGCAACTTATGCAGACTGCTGCAAATGAGTTCTAATTAGGACAGAACACAGTAGAAAGACAAGAAAGACATAAAATATATAAACCTAATAAGAAAAAAAGCCATCACAGGGTATTTCATTTTATATTTAGTAGGCTGGTTTTTTATCTTTTCACTTACAAAAATAGCTGTGCAAATAACAAGCAGAACTGACATGGAGAAGCAATGAGTTATAAATATTAGCAAAACTTTCCAAAAGGCCTTTGTTAATTGACAAATCTGCAAAGCTTTTATAGAAGGAGAAAATTCTGTCCATCTCACTCTCCTAGAAGCAAAAAACTACAGTGTATGCAGACTCCTGCTTTCACTTCCGTAAAACACTGGGTTAGAACCTAGCAATGACCTAGATTTTCGTATTTTCTGTTCTGAAGCTCCATGAACAGCAGTTTGTGCTAGAGCTGGAAAGCCTAAGAGCACCACAGCATATTCCTGACCATTGTCCAATGGACATTTCTCTCTCAGTCCTTTGCATGGGCACACTCATATCATGGCCTTGTAACAGAAATCTCATTTCATCAAATTCTCGTATGCCTTCATGGTATTTCAGTGAAGCATGGTAAATAGATAAGAGCAGAAAGGGAGGATGTTTCTCAGAAGTTTTTCAAGTCTGCATCTTCAAAGGTGTTTGGTCACTATAAATGCTTGTGCACTATAAGCATTTAGTACTATTATAATGCTTATGCACTATAAATAAAAGCTGATTAGTAGGGAGTTTAATTGGTGGCTCCCAGTTTTTAAACATATATCAGACTATTAACAAACTTCAGTCTTTCTTTTAGTCATCTGACACTCATATCATGCTTTCTTTGACTACATTTATAATTTCTTTCTGTGAAGCAGGTGGGCAGCACCTCCATCCTCAAAACCATTCTTGGAGAACTACAGCAAAGGAAGCAGAGCATCACTGAAATGACCAAATATATTTATCAAACACTGTTTTCATGTATGCACAACCATGACCGTGACTGTCTTTATTTAGAAACAATTTCAAACCTTTTTATATTGGAATAAGAGATACTGGCAATAAATTCACACAATACTGTTTTTACCTCTGTAAATGGGCAATAACAACTGACAGCTATCAAAACCTACCATCATAAATTATATTACTTCTTTTTGATATTTTTTTATTACAGAAAAAAAAGAGCAAACTAAAGTCCTATATCAGTGATTATTTCCAGTTCTGCAGGAAGTTTAAACAAGATTAAACAGATCAACATGTAATAATAGTACCACCAACTAAAATTAAGAAAGCCAAACAGCCATGAATTCATAACTTCCATAACTTTCGTAACTTCCATGAACCCATAACTTTCCAAAGCATTGTTATTTTCATGTGAGGTATTCAAATTTTGATATTTCCTGCAGATTGTCTTTATTTTAAAATTTGAATAAAATGCAAAGAAACAAGCTCTTCTCTTTCTCTGTTTTCCTCCCCAAGATAAAGCCCAACCACATGTTTTGGGAAGCATTGGAGAAGAGGAGACTGTAGTGTGAAGCCCAGGGAGGAAATGACCATTGGCGAAGTGTGTATTCTTTGACTGTGTTGAAAAAGAAGCAGTAACAGTTGAAAAGCTACTTCTGAAAACATATGAAGAATAGATTAAATTAATCTCACTCTTTTTTGTTTCTTTTTCTCCCTACGTGGAAATCCTGCCTGCTTACTGGGAACCACCTCATTAAACTCACATCTTACATGTCTTTGTACCCAAAGCCAGTCGTGATAATAAGAGCTCGCATTTGTCCAATAAAACCTATGAACAGTGCTGAATATTTTTGCACGCCATCTACTGGTACATTTTACCAAAACTATGACATCTATCATTAAAAAAAAAAAAAAGAAGAAAAAATCCATGAAAGGCATACTTGAGAAATTTCAACCTTGCATGGAGTTCAAGTTTTTGCAGTCAAGCTGAAGCAGTTCTTACCTACAGCAAGCTGAATGTTGCTGCATAGATTATAAATTTTTATGTGCTAAAACTACTAGTCAGTGAGTGAACCAGCACTTCCCTCACAAACCCCTGCTCTCTGCAGGGAGAGAGCAGAGAGCAGGGGTTTGTGAGGGAAGGTTTAACCCTTCCTCTGCAAGGAGTTACTGCCTCTGTCCCTGCACTCCTCTATGATGCTCATCCATCCATACACAGCCTCACTCCCAACATGTCAGCAACCAACTTTATCCTCACTGGCATATTCTCCCCACATTTCCACAGTCCTTTACTGAAGATCTGCGAACAAACTCATCGCCCTACACAAACAACCTCCCCACACACAGAATGACAGAGGCTTTTTAAAGCCTTTTGAATAGTTATTTGATCTCTCTGAGCTGTAAGACTTCGCAATAATTTGAGGCCCTTTCCTTAGCTTCTTAATGTTGCCAGCTCTCCCACTTCCATGAGCCAGTGTTTCATAAAGCCCCAGCTGCTGTAATCAAGATATCTGCAAGGGAAGCTCAAATCTTGTTTTTAAAGTAAATTTCCAGCCTCTGCAGATGAAAAGTCTGAAAGCACTAGGGCCTCAGGCTCAAAAACAGGCAAACAAGCCCTAAATGTATTATTTAAAAAATAATCAAAGGCTTGGAAAGAATGACTCATTAGTTTTGAATTCTTTAGATAAGTAATACTGGTTTTTTGGTGAGCATTTCACTGCTCAGATTCCACCTTAGGGAAAAAAAATATTATAAAAATCAGTTTTCAAACCGACCAACACCTTCAGCCCTTTATCCCCTGCTGCCCCTCCCAGCAGGCCTTCAGCTCATCAGCTACTGAGATTGTAGGTCCCAAACTCCTGGGCTACAATGAGCTGAGACCTTCCAGCAGGTAGGTGTCATCAGCCTGCTCTTAAACAGAACTGCAAGTCACAGGCCTTTGAAAGAAATGCCTCTATTAAAACATGGCACAAAATCTCCAGAAATGTCCAATGTTGCTGTGCAGAGTGAGAGGAAAAGCCAGTGAGGTGAGTAAGAGTGAAGGTGCATTGATACTGTATGCATCAGGTTTTGTTGTATCCCACACAGCTCTGCATTTTCTGTGCTCTCAGTTAATTAAAAGTACATTTACACCCAACAAAGCATGATATACCTCTGTGACAGTTTTAACTGATTATTCTCCACTTGTCTTTGCCAGAAACACCTTCAGTCATAGTAACACTACAATTTCTGGAGCGGGCAAATAAATAAGTATCTTGGGAGGTAAATTGCATGTCCTTTCTCCCTATATTTAAATGCAACACACTTTCTAATGAATGAATATAATATTGGTACTCAATATCAAGGAGAAGACTTATGAAAATAAACACACAGATATTTACACATGTCTAGGCTGCAGGCCTAAAACCCAACGGGTATGCAAGATTTTTTCTTCGTCAATCTGTAGTGACACATGTGAAAACAAATACAAAAGGTGTAGCTCTCCAAGGGTATGTCAGACACATTCTTATATTTATACCAGGATAAAATTTGGCTTAATTTACTATAAGAATATCCAAATTCATGTAGATACCTGGAACAGTTACTCTAAGATAAGTAACTTTTAACCCAGAATGTACTGCAGAGATGATGCAACATTTTAAAAATCTTTCTACCTTAAAATATCAAGGCAAGAAAATATGAAACTTTTGAAACCACAGAAGTTGGGCAAACACACTTTTTGTTTTCTGCATACTTTACAGCAGCTACCTCAAGCTTATTTTATCTCTTAACCCCTTCTCCAGCTCTGTATTGGCCCATTAGCCTGGCACATGTATCCCACGGCCAAAGTGCGGGTGTCCTCTTCCTTCTTATCTTCATCACCTTAACCACACTTCTGCCTGTAATCCATCCTCTCCACTTTCCATCCTTGCCAGTCTCATATGCTTTACTTTTCCCCAGCGGCTTTTGTTTGCCTCTCTTGGCTGAAGCTACAAACTAATATGTGCAGAAATGTCAGTGTTTTTAAAGCACTGTGTAAAGATGGTGCTTTATACTAGAGATAGATTTGAGTATCTTTCTTCACTCCAGGCGCTATCTCATTCTTCCAACAGTCCCATTCAATTCTGTGGGCCAAATTTTGTCACTCCCTTTGTCATGTAGAGTAGGATCTCAGCCCTTGAATAGTCTCACTGATTTAAATGGGACTTATTCACACAATCAGCCATTAGCAAGAATGGAAAGAGAAGCTGACATTATATAGTAACATTTCTAATATATATCTTCTGATGGCACAGAACAGCCTACTAATGATGAAACCTTTAAAAAAATGTAACTCTCATTGCTATTTTTTTGACAAACTAGAAAAATCGCATTTCTGTGAACCATATAAGTTATAAAGAATATCATCCAAAGTGTATCACAGTGATGCAGTGAAAGCTCAGAGTATAGCAGACCTATGCATCTGTTTTTACATTACTGTATAGCAGAAATTATACACTACCCACCAGAAGAAATGAATTGTCTACAACTGTTTAACACCAACAATCCCTCCACTCACAAAACAAAGCTATGATGAAGAATAACACAATAAATACAGACATAGCTCACCACATCCACATACAGGTGGAAATAAAATGTAACTGTTTAAAAATGCATTTCAATGCATTTTATACAACATTTTAAGGTAATCATACATTAACATCATTCATTTTCAGTGCACAGAAGCTTCAAGCCATTGAGAATCCCAAAGAGTAAGAAATGAAAAGTAAGGCCTCAAAACATACAGGAATTTAACATTTTAACTGGTCACATATGTTGAATTAATGCATTCTCTGTGTTTCAGACCAAACCAGAGTTCTAAAATAAAAAAGCTCCTTTAAACAACCTCCATGAAAGAAACAGATCTGTTAAAAATAACATTGCAGGTGCCACAATATTATTGTGTATATATTGCTGCTGTATTTTTAATAGTCACTCATTCCTTTGGAGAGCAACTTGTAAAAGAATTATTCATTCTCTCTGTGCATACATTTTGAGAATAATTCACTGTACTTTTCCAAATTATTTTCAAAGTGTACACACACAGGAAAGGATACAAAACTTTTCCCAGGCTACATTTGAAAGCCTGTCAGCACTCAGAGCTAAGGCCTTTAATCCCAGGCTTTAAATAATTTAAGTAACACTTGATTACTCCATTGCTGGAACATCAAACTCTGCAAAATCTGAGTAACACAATATTTGAGGGGAAAAGAGAGAATACTCTACTTAAGTAAAATATATTTCCTGCAAACAAATTGTGATCTGTAGCCTGATGTTTGCAATGCAAACTGTGGTAAAGCACCACTGAGGCTGCCCTTCAAGTAACACTTTATTCAGTTTCCACTAACAAAATCCTTTAGTAAGGAGTTCTATGGTGCACTAGTAGCAGCTCGCACGCTAAGAAGTATGATATTGAGAAGGCTTAAGGAACAGCTTCTCTTTAGGTTTAAAATATTTCATTATACACTCTAGTTAAAATGTGCACATCGACTTCAGATGAACAAAAAAGCCCCCCCTTCCCACCCGCAACACAATGCACACACATGATTTAGTAAAAAAAAAGAAAGGGAAGATTTTACCTTTCTTGTGGACTAATTTTTTTCTTGAGAGAACAATTTCATTTTCTCAGGTAATCCACATAGGATTCAATATTTGCTGTCTCTATGCATTTGCTAAATTAAAAAAAAAAAATGGTACAAATGTCTTTGTTCTCTTAGATACATCTGTACCTGTACTGCTAACAAAGTCTGAACTACTTCAATTTTACTTCCATTTAAAAAATAGTTCTAGTGAACAAACAAAACTTCTCTGTAAAAAGTTGTTTGGATCATTTTAAGGGGAGTAAGAGGCATGAACATCATAATGTGGGCTGTGTGACAATTTATGCATATTTTGTTACATAGAAAAACCAACTTATTTAAGAATAATTAAACATCCTAAAAAATTATCAGAAGCAACAAAGAAGAAAAAATAAACAATCAAACACCTCCCCTTGCAAATTAAATTATCATGTATTAGATCCTTTAAGATCCCTTTCTGCTGCTGCCTTTGAATCCTTTTTTGCACAGAGGAATACAAAGTTTTTCTCTTACATCTCTTAGTTCATTTTCTCTCTCAAGCTCACCATTTAGACCTGTGCAATGTATATTGCTAGAAAATCAGGACCAACAAGAACAAGCCCATGATTGCCCTCAGCAGAGTCAATAAATGGCACATTTGACTCTCTCTCATACCATTTTGAACCAAGTCCTCACACAACTTCTGCCCTGACACCTCATCCATCAGCTCTTAAAGCACAAGAGCAGCACCCCACAAGCAAACCTCTTCTCTCTTACGCCATCTCCAGAGTTGAGGCCCAGATGAGAAACAGCCTTATCTTCCAGTATAGCAAGGATACACCTCTAAGATCAGACCTTGGCAATTTGACCTAAAGCCATCCTTACTTGCAAAACAAAGTCTCCATCATCTTCAGAGCAAGAAGGAAAGAGAGTGAGAGGGAAAACAGGGGTGGGGGTAGGGGAGGAAAGTCCAGTCCTCTCTGACCTGATTGGAAACTTTGTTGTGGCAAAAAGGAAAAAAAAAATCTCTTTGGCCAGTTGAGAAACTGCCTATGGTTGCTCTTGTATTGGGAGGGTCTGTTCAGGGTTTCTCAATCTTCTTTTCTCTCTCTCCCCCCTCTCTTTCTGCCCTTCTCTTGTTTCAAAAGGGGCCTCTGGTCAGCGCTGATTAATAAGTGTTTTTTGTTGTGAAGTGTTGAATAATAGAAGATGGCCAGTGACCCAGGAAAGACTAAACCTTGTGCTACTTTATTGTGGCAAGCTGAGAAAGGGGCTTTAGGACAGAGACCCCAAGCACTGACCCGCACACATCCTGCGGATTCCCTATTCATTCTCACAGCCTTCCAGTCGCCCAGAGCTCCCATTGTTTGCCAAGCAACAATGGAGATTTTGCACAGAAAGTAAAGATCTCTTCAGATTCATCCCTGATGTTTTGCATTTGGGGAAACAACCATCCTTAACAGGTTTTTTTCTTCCCTAAACTAAATTTCATGAAAATTCCTAGGATTTGGGCTTTTATTCTCAAGACTTTCTACACAAACCTAAGAAAACTTTTTCTCTTAATAAATACAATTTTTTTCTTTTTAATTACACAACACATTTTTCCTGGAGTACTGCTTCCTTAGTGATTTAAGAGGAAAGTGAGGGTTCTTTTATTTCTTAGCATATTACTATGCTTTAATGCATGCTATGTATCATATTATTCTTAAAAATAACTGTATTGAAGTAGCCTCTTTTTGAGTGGGAGCCAACTGGAGAGTGCTGCTTCTTTAAAAACAAAAATAAATAAATAAATAAATAAAAGCAGAAGATTGGAATCTCTTGGTTTATTTCTGTCCTGATTAGGCAAGCACAGCTTTTATCTCCTCGAAGGCTGGCCCTTTCCCAACACTCCAAACAAAGAGTTTATCCACAACTACCAAGGAGGGCACATGCCTTTCCACAGACTTGCTCTGATTTACCTGTAGGGTCGAAACCACATTTCCCATTTCAACCTAGGCATTTGTTTGCGCTCTAACCATGTGGATAAATAACTCTTGCATCTGTTGAGCCTTTGGGTAGGAGCACGGTTAGAGGGATCAGAGGCCTCAGGGTCGCAGAGTTTTGTTTAATTGCTTTCTCTGACCTGTTACCCATGGTTCTCCATTCTTCTGAGGTAGCCACTTACACATGACGCCAAGTGGCTAGATTAGGGTATTTGGTTGTGCCTTGCATTGGCAGGTTTTGTGTCTTGCTGTAAATTTTTTAGGCATTAAAGAAAACGCCAAACAAACAAACAAAAAAAGACACCGAGAGCAGAAGAAGGTTGCAATCAGTAAGACAAAATTCTGCAAAACTGCTAAGAATGGTATTTCTTCTCCCTCAGTTATTTGAATCTATAACTGACTGAACGTTTTTCGCAGGACCATTGCTTTCTTTTGGCATTTACACCTGCATAGGGAGGTCTAGAAACTCACCCTTTGGAGGTGAGGAAGAAAAGACCAGTCTGTCAGAGAAATCTTTAACAACTGAAGGGGGAACAACAGTCTTTATTAAGGATATTGGGTAGCAGAATTACCTTGGCGGGGGCCAAGGCGTTGTAAAACATCCATTTGCAAAAGGCTCTCAGGCTGAAACCCTTTCATCGGTGGCGAGGGAAGGGGGAGGCAGGGCGGGGGCTCGCAAACCCCCAGCTATCTCCATTTGTCAGCGCCACAGAGGAGGGGTCGTAAAGGCAGCGGTGCGGAGGGGTGGGCTGCCCGGTGGTCCGCCAGTCCCGCACAGCCGGCGGCTGATGCCCAGAGCGGGACGCGGCCACAAGTGCGCTGAGCACGGCGGGCTCAGCCCGGGGCGGTGCGGAGCAGGGGAGCCCGGCCTTTCACTTTCATGCCCACCGCATCAGCGTTAGGAACGGGAAAGTGGGGGGAGGAGAAGAGGGAGGGAAGGCAAGCGCCCTGCTGTATTGTTCCCCTGCCGAATTGATATGCTAATTCCCCTTGTGAGGGCATCACAAAGAACACCTTGCACTTCTGAAAGACTTTTGTGTCCTGGACGGAGAAGTTTATTATCAACTAATTAGCAACAACTTCTAGCAATGAGTTGGGTTACATTTTCATAAGCTTTGAACAAACATCCTGAGCTGCGTTGTGTCAGGATGATGGGCTTGCTAAGGAAAATGGAGTCCTAAATAAGGGAATGAGCTTTAATAATTAGCGCCTGCTATATACGGAGCCTCTGTCGACGTAAGTCTTCTTCCGAGGCTTTTGATTCACTTTGCTTCCAGGATTGCAAAGGACCATGACAAGCACTCTACAAAACAAAATCTTACTCAGGGATGACTAGCCATTTTTTCCCTCATATTAAGGCTTTTTTTCTTCCAACCAAAGAGTATTTCAGACTACCCCGACAATGCTCCAAGCATAATCAGTATATGAAGGAGCTCAGTACAATTAAGCATACTCAAATATCTTTTTGAGAGGCTTGTTGTAGGCAGTCTAGCTCTTTAAATATAAAAATCATCCGGGAAAAGGGAAAGGTATATTTGAAATTACAAAAAGAAAACATCTATAAATTTCAGAGGTTTTCTATTTGTTGTGGTGGTATTTGTTAAATTTTTGTTATTTTAAATTTTTTATTTATTTGTTTGTTTGTTTTTTAATTCTGTGTTAATCTTCTTATAGTCTTTCCAAAGAGGGATGTCCTGGTCACAGTACTAGGTTAGCTCAGTTCTCTTATTGCAGACTTCCTGTATCTTTGGAAGCAAAAGTATATGCTGCTTCTTTGGTTGAAAGTGAAACTAGGGAAAACCAAGAGGACTTTACTTTTATCACTGTAGTAAGCGCTAGTTATTTTCTTCTTGGCTTTATGCAACCAAAATAGAACAGAAACAATCCTCTGAAGGTAGGGGCATTCTATGGTTTACTGATTGACTGGAATTCTTATTGACTGGAAACAACGTGCTTACAGCTTCACATTACACTGTCGGGTTTTGGCTTTTGAGGTGTGTGATGTGGTGGGGGGAGTGTGGGGGGGAGTGTCATATTGCAGTTCAAATCAGTGCTAGGTTGATTTTGCAATTTATACACGGATGTCCAGTGTGGCCCTCCTAAACCTGCCCTGGTCCTGAGGAGAGCACTGAGGAAGCTACAAGCCTGGGGCCCATCTTGGTATGAGGAAAAAAGCAGATCGGCCCTAGCTGCTTTTGCAATTCACCTTATCCTCTCCTATTCAGTTCATTTAATGGGCAAACACACTCTTCATCACTCGGTCTCCTTCTGTCCCCTTCTCCAAGCAAATTCATTTGTTTAAAATCCTAAAAGGTAGTATAAGGTCTTATTGAAACCCAGCAACGCAATGGGTGGGAGTGGATTAGATTCCTTCATTTCCTTTTGGTAATCCTAAATGCAGCTATCTCTGGTTCCATAATCTCCTCTAGAGTCGGATTACCACCCATTTGAGCAAGTGCAGCTGGAATTAGGGGATGACAAGCATGCAAAGAAAGTGCCAAGAACTCCTGAGGTGACAGAGACGTCGGGGTGGCCCTGGCCAGCCCGCAGTGCCCTGGTGTCCAGCAGAACACCTGGGCTACGGAATGGGGTGATGGGGGCAGCCCTGGGCCGGGCAGTGCCCACCGGCCCCCAGCGCAGACCGGCCTTTCCTCTCGCTGTGGCTCCGCAGCGGCAAGGGCCACCGCTGGGTCACTTTGGCGCTTCATTTGCCTCATGACAGGCTTCTGCCAGCCCTGCGGCTTTTTGACACAGCCAGGCAAGCCACACTCTGCCATACACAAATATGTGTTTTTACATACACACACACACACACACTTATACATGAATGGACATTCCTGCATTCACTAGAAGAAAGAATAAATATAAAATAGGCAATGAAATGTGGAGTGAGTACAACCTTTCTTATGTTTTTCTCTGTCAATCTGGAAAAAGTAACCCGGCGTGAAATCTCACATTTGTGTGTGCGGTGACTTTTTGAAACAATCGCTCATATTTGATTGAAATGGAATATGCCACCATGTATATTTAAGATTAAAGCTTTGTTTTTAAAGGCCTGTAATCCTTTCAAGGAGATTTTGTTGGTATAGGACTTCATTGGAAAGTAATTGTGGATTGTATAGCTCTGACCTTTGCAGAGAGCAGGGTGAGGGTCTGTACAGCTGAGAAATACCGTGCATCAATTTCTTGTGAAGCCCCTGCAGACCAGCTAAGTATGTATAAAAGTTCAAGATTTTATTTGAAAGGTTACAATTAGTTGTTCCGTCATTAAAGTTGAGGACGTGGTATTTTTATACTGAGTGAAATCCATGATTTAAATATATTTAGAAAAAAAAAAAAAATAAGGCCAGGCCTTCTACACAAATTGAAGGCAGCTAAATGCTCTTTTGTGCCTGCAGCTCTAAGGAGGCTGTGATGCATGTGAAGGAAAGTGACTGACTTAACTCATTGGGATTCAGGGAACGGCCTGCCCTCTTTTGGAAAAAAAAAAAA
>VZRN01004397.1:1451505-1520253 GCA_013397935.1 Dasyornis broadbenti
CCCCGAGCGGGTACCCCCCGCGCATCCTTCCTGTCGAGTCCCTCCCACCCCCCTCTGAAACAGCCGGGTTGGAAGCAAGTCCTGCGGGGCCTCTGTCCCGCTCCCATCCCAACTCTGTCCACAGCCATCTGCCGCGGCCTAATTCTGCTCTCCATACATCAAACAGCGGCCACAGCCAGCCAGAGCAGGGGATGCTCTCAAACACTAAATAAGGCAAAACAACTAAGTAACAGCAGTAACCACAAGAACTATAATGATAACAACCCTATCTGCCTGAAGGTCGTAGAGCTTTGTCCTCTTTCTTATTGCACTCAGCAGATCGCCTGACAGCAGTGGTTTTTTTTAACCAAAAACTGGATTGCAGATTGGACTGATCGCTCTTCTCTGAAAAGGGATAAAAGGGGAGAATTCCTGTCCTTTCCCCAGCCTGTCGCCTCTTCATCCCTGTGTAATCATCCTTGCGCTGTCCAGCAGACAGGTGAAGCACGTGGGCTGCTCCATTCTTTCCCTTCAGCTCAGTGAGTTGGGGTCCAGCTTTTTTCCTGCTCCTGCCATGCCACACAGCCGCTCTCATTTCTTGTTTTGAGATACCTGTTCACGTATACACATCTACCTATACACGAATATGCTCATTTCGTGTTTTCTATGTAGCATCAGATTGTCACAATTTCTATACATCATTCCTTCTTGCTAATATGTCCTTTGTAAGACTCAGCGCTTCACAGGATCCTAAAGGAGCCAAGCAGAGAACAGTGGAAAGTCCATCTTTGCCTGCTTATGTGCAAGCCAGGATGATGTACAGCAGAGATTGACCCTCACACAGGTAGAGAGCAGGGAAGTATTTTAAATGCCTTGTGTCCTGAGCGAGCTGAAGCACTGAGTTCACCTGTTTGCAGGATTACAAACATGAGCTGACCACTCCTGCACTGAGGCATTATCTCTGCCACATTTTACCTTTTTTTGTTGTTTGTTTTTTTTCTTGGAAATCAGTGCTAAAAATTTATGATAAAGATTTTATAGTTCTGTTGCAAAAGAAACATAAATATGTAAGTGAACTTTCCACCATCAATCCCTCAACGTATCTTTTAAGATATTTCTTAATGACTGAAAATAAATGGAACTTTCTTTCGAATGGATGGAGCTTTCTTTTGGAAAGCTTCCAGAGACAGGGAACCTTGCTGCCTTCTAAACTACAATAGCAGTAATAGCTGTGGTGATGAAGATGATGGAGTACATAAAAAATGGATGCAATGAAGATCTGAAGACTCAGGTGATGAACAGTGCTATCTAGAGACGTGCATTTCCCATTCCCATGTCATATTGCTGTCGTAGGCACGTTGAGGTTCTGGTGGCAGCATCTGAAAATAACCAGCATTTAATATTCACCACTTCCTTTCCGGCTCCAAACACGGAATGAAAACCCTGCTCTCAGCAATTTTTCTTGGGGGTAGCCTGATTTCCGAGGCTACCTCAATCGCGACTCCCCATAGAAAGGAATGGTGAGCGCTGCTTGCCAGCCTTGCCTTGAGTTAGAAGAAGAGAGCAATGTCCTCCCTCCCCCACGCCTTTTAAAAAAAATCTCTTTTTTCTTTTTCCCAATTTAAGCGACGCCCGGCCGGAGACCCGGTGGCAAAGCCTGTCCCCAGGGCTGCCGGGGGTGCCCCAGGCGGGGCCGGGCGGGCTGCGGGACGATCCGCCGCCTCCTCCTCCTCATCTTCCTCCTCCTCCGCCGCCGCCCTCGCCAGCCGCCGGCACTGCCGCGCCCCCTGGCGGCCGCGCACGGCGCCGCGCAAATCCGGCCCCGCGCAAATCCAGCGCAGCCTCGGCGCAGCGCTCCCTCCCCTCCTCCGCAGCGGAACCGGAGAAACTTCAAGTGTGAACACTTTGAAGCAACGTTCCGAATAAAAAAGAACTTTAGAACGTCAAGCACACGTCATTCTAAATGTTTTGCAATGTAGACCGTGAGAAGCAATGTTTTCGTACCTTCTCGGTGGGAATCAAGGTTATCTGTCTCATTTAAATTCAGAGCTATCGAGTATCATCTGTGACACGAACATTTGAAGGGAAATGAACTACTAGCTGCTTGCTGCAGCTGTTGAGGCAGTCTGGGGCATCAGTTTCACTCAAAGACAAACTAGTGCAAGAGGGACAGTCGAGGTATTATCCAGTTTACAATCTTTTTCAAAAAAGTCAAAAGTTTAATTTAGCTTCTGAATTAGGAAGATTAAATACCACATTAAATGCCAACATTTCATTTTGTTTCACTTGTCCTCCTGTACTCAAGGTGGTGGCTAAGAAATCTGTAGCGCACAGGTAAGTCAGGCAATAAGGAAAACAAGCCTTCCAGCACAACAAGCACTGTCCCACAGCCTCCACCCTGCAGAGCTGTGCCAGCAGCAGGATCTTCCCCAGTCCTAGAGGGAAGGAGAGGACAAGTGACCTGTCTGGTGCTTCAAGGCCTGGTGCACAACGGTGACTGCCACAGGGCGGGAAAGGGAATGAGCCAGCCAGAAAAGGTATGACCTAAGACTCATTTTCACACTGCGCAAAATTCCTCACATTTCTTTTGTATTAGTTAGCTCCTCTGATACTGATAAATTACCACAATAACTCAGGAGTGAGATAATAGAGAGACTAAATTGCAGTGTAACGTGAATTAATTTTCGCTTACTCTGGAACGGCTTTAACAGCACGGTGGGCATTAAGAGCACCACACTACTCAATACTAAATATCTGTGTGTCTGAAATAGTCTTAAGAAAATTTTACTGGGTGAATCCCACAATCAGAAAACAGGGAAGAAATACCAAATCTTAAATAAACTGCTAGTATAAAATATTTGAAATGGTAAATTAAGGACAATTTAATTAGCACCAGGAAATGATTAAATTAACTCATGTACTGTTCATGCTAAGTTGGTTTATAATTTACTGCATTAGAGTAATTCTGTTTATTAAGCTATTAACTACAGGTTGCATGTTAAATAATAGTAACTAAAATGCACACTTAATACTTGTACAAAAGTACTTAAAAAGCAATCTAAATTTTTTAACTCCATCACCAGCAGGTTTTCTGTATAAGGAAATGAAAAGTAAAATACTCTGTTCACAGTAATGAACTAGTGTCTATTTGAACTGATCTTAATGAATGCAGTTGGTAAAAGAGTCAGTAAGGCAATAGTATTCTTTTCTTAACAATTTTAACAAATAATTATGGAATTATTTGAGGTATCTTTACAGTACTTGGAACTTGGAAATGCCTAACACATGTAAGTCTTCCTGAGTTCAGACAGTTATAGCCCAACACATTTTGTATAATCTGTATAAAATAACTTTTCAGTCTTTTTTGAACATAAAATTTGTGCCATACATCATTCCTATCTCACAAATTAGATCTATTAGAGTTATTGAAAGTATTTTTTACGATTTAAAGATTTATTATTTGATTTACTGTTCTACATGCAGGATGTGAGACAATCAACTAAGAAAACATTTTTTAATGAATATACAGGTCCCCATAAAAGCTCTTACTTTCACACTGTTGTTTTTCAAACCTAATTAAGAACTTTTTACCATCTGTTCTTTCTTTAGAAAATTTATGTTCAGTCTACTAATATTTGTGGATAAAATGAAAGGAGCAGCTGTGACAGAAAAACTAAAGGTATTATTTTTAAATTTTTTACTATGGACACTTCCAGGTAATCTACAGAGTGAGTGAAGTCCATTAAAAATCAAGGACACAACTTCTTTCAAATTGGAAAAATTGTGATATATTTGACTTCTATTAAATTGAACAAAAGCATAAAAAACATTATGTGCCTGTCACTAATTAAAGCAATAATTAGTGAGATGTTGACCTATTTTAAAGATTTATAGTTCTTCATCTCTCCTCTGTAGAGGATTCTAAAGGCCAATCAGAGTAAATAATTTCCTTGAAGAGTACCAAAACCCCAAAACCAAACAGAAAAATCACTATGTTTTTCTTCTTTGCAGTTTTTCCACTCAATTTCAAACAATTAAAATGTCAGATTCCCCACCTCAGTGAAACTGGTGACACCAGCTGTAGGTTTCAGGTCACAAGAATTTAAGAAATACATAGAGACCTGTCAGGTAAGACAAAAGAAGTGTTAATTTTACCGTGGTCAATATAAAATCAAACCAACATATGCGCCTGTTCACGCAGATCTTCTGCACTTACATGTTCACAAGCTTAATATTAGTAAGTTTGAGTTTTTAGTGAGATGTTGTATTCTTAGACCAACAGCCGGGTTTAAACACACACAATGAAGCTCTGAAGCACATAGGATGCAATATGCCTTTGGGAAGGAGTCCCGTCCTCCCATGGATGAGGTCTGGATTTAAGACGGTGCTGCAGCACACGCTGCAGTCCCTAGCTGTGCTTCAGCCCCACAGCTCCCTACTGGAAGGAGGGAGAGCCCCCATGTGCTCAGCACCCCATCAGGACAGGACAGACACTTTGGGACTGCTGAACACCCTTGAACTGAAAGTTCATAGGATTCACACAGCAACAGGTATGACCAAGGTCAGTGTTCACACTATACACTTCAGGCAGCAAATTAAATGCATCCAGGGCCTTCCTAACACTATATACATGCAAAACAGAACATTAATCCTACTTTAAAAGAAGAAGCACATTATAATAGCAGAGGTGTCACAGAAACAATTTTCCTTGTGTATGAAAAACACAGGACTTCTGGAAGGTTATGTGAGAAAAAAATATAATGACTTTAAAGACAGGGAATAATAGAAACAGAATTTAATGTTGCTTGAGAATGTGGGAGGTCACACTCTGGAATTAATGAAACTCTTTCTTGTAGGTTAGGACTACAAGTGGCTGTAGGCAGTAGGAGGATGAAGACTTATAGTATCATTTACTTACATAATATCTGTGTGCCAGATGTGTGATATGCCCCTGGAAAAAATCAAAAAAACATTGGGATGCTATTAGAGGAAATTATTTTCTGCTATAACCCTAGGTGTAGGGAAGCCCACACTGGGATTATGTACAGCACGATCAGCTGTGGCCAAGCAAAGGGCTGTTAAGGCAGCAAAGAGAGTGAATAATCTCCAGTCATGAGCTGATCACAAGAACTTCATTTGTCAGCTCAGCAAAATGTGGTCAGAGGGCAGGTGCGACAGCTCTGGCAAATACCAGAGAAGAAACAGCACTAGGACAGGTAAAGATGTAATTGTATGGCTAGGATGTTAGCACTAATGTTATTTTGAAAAAAATATCAACCCCAACCTAGGCATAAAGGTCTATAAATTAATAAATAGTCTTCTCATAAGTCAGTGGAGGACAGGAAAAAAGATATTTTAACACTGAGTAACTGAATTTATTTACTAGGAAGAGTATTTTCATTATTTTCTCTAACATGATGAAATCTCCAAAAAAAAAAAAAAAAAGAGGAAGTCCTAGCCTGGATCAAAAAAAAATATTTCATGCATATTTAAGAGCCCAAATTCTAGGACAATCAGAAAAAAAAAAAAAAAAAAAAAAGGTTGTTCTCAAAGGGAAAAAGAGAAAAAGAGAAGAAAAAGAAAAAGACAAAAGAGAAAGAAGGAGAGAAATATAGAAAGGGGAAGAGAGAGAAAAAGAGGCAAATTAAAGAGAAATAGGAAGAAACTGAGAAAGGGAAAGAAAGAGAAGTATTTTCAAATAAAAGAAAATGTTCACAACAAGTTTTTTTAATTCATCCATTCAAGATATTTTTGAATTGGGTAATTTAATAAAATGTACAATTCCTCTGCTTGGTTTCAAAGAATAGGCATTTTTTTCTTACAAATACGATTTAAGAATCCTAAATGCAGGACTATACAAATGACTCTCTGTTCTTCTCTGAAGTGTTCCTTCTGTTATTATGCAAAACTTGCATAATAAAATAGACTTCAATATGTCAATAATATTATAAGCTTACAGGAACAGAAAATCCAGGTATGTTATGGCTTTGTTAACATTGTTGGAAATAAATTCTCTAAATCAAGGGATTCAAAAATTTTTATCTTTATTAATTTTTGTGATTTTAAGCAAAATGATAAGGAAAATGCAAGGATAATCTTGTATTTATACGGAAGAACATTTAGTGAGGTTTATGCTATACTAACTGCAAGCAATCAAAGAACCGCAGGTCCTGGATATTTATGATTAAACAGACATCGGAGCTCAGATACAGTGGTTTTGTCTGCATGGTGGTTTGCACCCAGGTATATATAGATTAGAAAATATGGATGAATAAATGCACCCTAGATATCAACTATATTAATATGAATCCATTTTCAAACAATTAGCAGTCCATAAAATCACGTTACATCATGTTATAAATTTCAGCCATATATAAATTTCATATAATTTTTTTATTATTATTTTGTCTCACTTTTGGAGACAAAGAATGCATGAGAGAAAAGCCACATAAGAATGTAAAAGTTTGAGGAAATCCTAAATACAGGAAAACAAGAGTTTAGAACTGAAAACATCTGACTGTTTTTACCATCTTTAACTACAAACACTGCTGCCTTTCCAGATACAACACATGAGCCTGCAAGATGAAGGTTTTTCTGTGGCTCACATGGACGTGAAAGACTAAAGATGAAAGACTACCCAAGCTCATCTGTATGGAAACTGTGAAACTGCCTGGAAAAATTGGGGAATATAGATGCTGAGCATTTATTAGGAAGCTTGCAGCTGATCCTGAGCAGAAATGAAGACTGAGATTCCATACGCAATTAAGTGAACAGTAATAATTCTGCAGTTTCAGAACTTTATATAGCAATATGGAGAAGCACAGAAAGGAGACAAATAATTAAAAGAACAATAGAACTGTGAAAATTACTTTTTTTTTTAACTTACAACGCATTTTCTTCAGTAGCGTGTGCTCATTGTTTTGCGTTCAGCGTAAGACATTTGTGCAAGCAAGCTTCTTTCCAGCAGACATTAATATTTTGTGGGCAAATGCAAAAATCACTAGATTTTCACATCTCCAGGCGCACATGGTTTTGTTCAATTTATTCAAGCACTCACCCTCTCAGAAATTACGAACAATTCTGTCCAGCAAGCAAGAACTACCGACAGGTCCCAAGTGATTAAGGGATGCCTTTGAAGTCTTTTTCTGATGAAAACTTGTCAGCAGAATCTGTGTTGGATTCCTGACTGCAGCGTATTTCTTCCTTGAGCCACATGAAGAAGGATGAAGGGCAGAGAAGAAAGAGACTTGGGGTAAACCTTGAGCCCTGGGACTGCAACTCCAACCCAAAGCCTGCCCTGAAGGAGCGGATATGGAAGTCTGTTAAAGAACAAGAGGACAAATCCTTCCTTCTGCTTATATATGTCCAGATCTGGAATTTAGAAAGACCATCAAAGGGAAGCAGTAGCTAAATCCAGGCAGGAAAAGGCAGTGACAATTCCTGCAAAGCAATTTCAAATATCAGAGTTAATCAGAACAGCCTTATCAATGAAAGAGAAAGATGGTTGATCTTTTAAAAAGCCCTTGAAAAATCCCTACAAAATAAGCACTAAAAAGTTGGTTTTGAATCTGCAAGAATTACAAGGCAACATTAAATTATTGTGTTACATAGACTCCTTACCTAATGCAATACAAATCAATATAATGCACACTAGTATAATGTACGTTTCTCACCCAAAACTCTACATTTCCCTGTCATTTTTCAGGCTTTACATCCTAGAGCAAGCGATTCCTATGTTTTCCTTAATTTTAGAAACCTAACAACCTAGTCATACTAGAAACTATCGCTCTTCTGGCTGAGAAGGACCAGGTGGGGTTTTAGCCATCAACACTGCTCAGCTTTAGGAGTAAAGCTGGGTGAAATGAAGCCCCTAACCCTTGGTGAGATGGGTTGGAGCTGGAATGTTCAAGTTGCACACAGAATTGGCATGCCCTCCTGTCTCTACTGAGAGCAGACGTGCTTGCAAAGTGATTATATTGGGAGGGAGGGTTTAGCTGATATCGCAGTAACAGATCAGGTTTTCTGAAGGTTCTGGAGGAAAAAACTAAGGAGAGATGGAGAGGTTCTGGGGATCCATTTTAGCAGACCTGAATTCCCTACTTTTTCAGTTTGCCTAACAGTGAGAGAATATATAGTGAAATAGGTATGTTAACAGGGTCAAAAATTGTCTGAACTCTCCCAAGCAAGCAGCTTCAGAAAAATAAAACCATGGAAAATTCACAGAAAGCACTTAAGAATATGATCAAGATGAATAAGAAAAGTGATTTGACACTCTGTAGTTAAAAGTCTTTTACATTCTGGCTCCCGGTTATGAATTATTTAAAAGGTGTTTGGAAAACATCATCACTTATGGAAAAAAAATCTGCTTCTCTAAAGAGATCACAGATTTGAGAACAGGATCCTAATTTATTGTTTCAATATACCATCTCAAGGGTACCCAGCTACTGCAACAAAAAAAAAGTAATTTTAAGAAGTTTATTTATCCAGTTTTCTTTTCTTTTTTTTCATCCAAATACAATGCCATAAGCTTGACTACCCCTCCTCCAGACAGCTCCCAGGAGGGCTTGTGAAGACAACATGGCATGGATCTGTAGAACCACCAGCCTGCCTCAGACTCAGCAATTGCCAGACAACTGCTATCTAAATTCAACAATATTTACAAAATTCCATCCAGTGCCTGGTTCTCACCATAGAGAACTCCAAGGATAGTCATTACCTGGTAATCCCACATTTCAGCACTCATAACAAAGTGGAGGCTTCAGTGCCTCCCTGTCTAAAGCTCTTGAGATCTGCCTACCCTGGCAGGAGCAGCTAAGCACATGTATATACAAACACATCACACAGCCCTTGGGCAGGCTGTGCCCCCAGTGTCGGGGTTTGGGAAGCACCAGTGCAGTTTCTCAATTCCCAGTGTAAAAAAGCAGTGACCACCACAGTACTGGTTATTAGGGAAGCTCTCTTATTCGAAGTGAGTAAGTATTTTTGCAAGTCAAGCCCTGGCAGGACAGAGGAGAAATGTTACAAACATTACATTTTCAGGACCTAATTTGTGTGGTTCTCTCTCTGCACTGTACTACTTATATGATACAACTGTGTTTATAGTAAAGTACAAGCAGTAGGGACTACTTGATTGGGATAGTCTAATGTAAGGGCAATTGTCCAAAGTGACACATTTTCTAAATTTTGTATGGGCAGAGATGGATGTTAAGAGCTCTACAGGAATCAGAGCTGCTGACAAACTTCTGAGGAGTGCTTTGGGTACAATGGGTATAATGAGAAAATCTGGAAATTCACTGTGAAGAACTCTGCCAGTTCACTTTAGCATCGGCATAAACTGCTTAGCCTGTGATTTTTTCCCCCTTTTTTGTTATTAGTCTGTCTGAAAGTGCTTCAGAAAGGGGAGACTTTGAGAACTTGGTCAAGCATGACATTGGGAAGTACTTTCATACAGCCAAATTTTCCTGTCAGGGCCCACCTCTTCAAGCTACAGCATCATGTCTGCAGGATACATGCTTATTTTTTCCCAAGTGTTACATTTGGACATTATGTGCGTATAGTATAGATATATATATTTGTGTGTTTGCACATATATATACACACACACATTTATAATGCATCTACTAAAACAAAGGGACCTAGAGAAGAGAGAAGCTTTAAAATACAGAATTTATAGAAGAAAAGAAAAAAATCATTCAAAATACTTAATTCTAACTTTTTTCTTTTGTTTCTTTCACCTAAGTAGAAGTGCTTCCATATATTTAACTTTCTAAAGTCTGAAGACATCCTTGGTGTTTACTTTAAGTTCTAATTCATCTCCTTTGTTACTGAATCAGTTCACAAAAGTATTTAAAAATACACTCAAGTACATTCTTAATGATAAGTGACTTCTTAAATCAGTTTAATAATTTTAAGGAGTATTAATAAACATTATTTAATAAACAATTACATTTACTATCTGTTCACAATGAAGTACTGCTCTTATATTCTTTCATGTGTTTCTCTGTTTTTACTACTAATAGTAGTAGTAATGGGATGCAAAAAGTTGACCTCATGTTTTTGATAGTCAAGGCTTAATATGGCTTTGAAGAGCCTCATTTTCTGAAGCCCACCACTTCAGAAAATCAGATTCTTGACCCTACATCAGTGATTTTGGGGGAAACTTGACTTGCTCTTCTAAGCAAACCATTATACTTATAACAACATACAATGACTTCCAGCTTGACCCTGTGGTATCGTAACCATTGATTGTGTTGTGAGTTGGTTTTGGAACTGGTCACAACTGGTATGTGTATATGAGCATGCACACATCTGTGTGTGTGTGAGTACAAGGTAGAAAACAGTGCTCGCTCATGTAAGGTGTCCTCCCTTTTCTCAAGGCTCAGTCACACAAATTTCCATGAGTAAACAAATTTTACTTTAACATCCTCCACCACTTATCTTTCTTTTCTGCAAAAAGCACGTGTTGAATTCAAGAACGGGGTGAATTCTGTGTCCAAGTGCTTCAGCAGTGGTGCAGCAGAAGGACTGTGGGACAGTCCAAACCAAGAACAGTGGGGGAGGGAGGAGGACTGTTCACCAGCCTCACAGTCTGATCCCCAACCCAGTGACCCCTGGTGTGCTCCAGTACAGGGCTCGGTATTAGTCTCTTCCTGACAGTGTGAGGATGAGAGCATTCCCACTTTCTCCATCAGCTACCCCAGCCATGCACTCCCTCTTTTCCACAGCTCTCTCCATACTGGAGTTGCAAGGGGAATCTCCTTTTCGAGAGCCAACTCATAACTTGCAGGGCTCAAGTGAAACCTAGACATTGTCCTCCTTCATTTCGGCAAATACTACCACAACAAGTTGAACTTGCACAAGGACAAAAACAAAAGGAAGGAACAAGAAATAGGAAACTGTGTATGAGGTTGCACAAAAAAACAACACTGTTATTCAGAAAGGCACACAGGACTTTAGTACAAAACTTGATAGCTGGTCACACTTTACAGTGGCCAAGGAAATAACTGAAAGCTCCTAAGTGGCGTGATTTAACAAATGCCCTGAAGAACAGGCTTAATTCAGAAGTGCTCATAGGAAAAAAGATCCAAATGCATTGATATGTAAATCTAACCAGCAAGTAGAACTGCTTACAGAGCCATACAAAAGGGATCTATCGTCTTTTTTAGATTTTTAGCTTTATAATGGCAGCGGTGATCTTAGGGACATCCCTAGCCAATTTCAGTACTCCCCATTTGGTATAGATATGTTAACTCAATAAAGTAAGGCTGGCCAGAAGGAAAGTATTTAAAAAAAAAAAGGTGCTAAGATTTCCAAATTCGTCTTTGTTTCAGATCAGAGATAAAAATTTGTTTCTCATACGTTACTGGGGAGAGTGAAGCAGGGGGAGTGAGATGCCATACAGACATACACACACACAAGAGAGCATCTTACTCCTGCAGTCTTGCTGCTATAGTTTTCTCAAACCCAATACAGCCTCCCTCCCCTCAGAAGTGAAAAAAGAAACAAGCCATTCCAGCTAAGGTTAGTCTGATGTTGTAGCTACTCATGTCGACTCTCCTGTGATGAGTACAGCATTTGGCAAGTCCTTGTCTCTTGAGAAACTGCATTTAGTTTGCGGCACTGCCACAAAAGTAGACTGCAAACACAGACCTTCTACTGACACACCAATAAAAATCCTAAGCTAAAAATGTTACAGATGACGTTGATCCAATATTCCTCCTACACACACGAAGCCCAAGATTGCCATAAGGACTGCTCTTCATTAAAGTTTCATTAAATGGGCTGTTAAAACAAATAAGCAAATTACTTCTTAGAACCACAGCACACAGTTCCAGTCAGAATAATGTAGAAGGCATGACTTATATCGAGCAGATTTTTAAGCCTGTTATCAAAACTATTAATCATGTCTTGTCTAACAAGAATCCTGCAACATTTTAATTTTAGTGAACATAGTTACAAGGAATGCAGATTGCTTTTAAATTGCCGTTGTTATGCAGAAGAAAGTTTGCATTGATGTATTGTTTGCATGTCTACTGACTTCAGTCAAATCTGCAGGAAGATGTAAACAAGATAAAGGTTGTCTGGAGCAATGTGAGCTAACCAAAGCCTTGCCTGTAGAACATGGGTCTAATCCATGCTTCTTTTGGTCTCAGAAAGACAGAGAAAGCAATATTCCTCTCTTATTTTCATGAGAGGAGCCTGGATGAAATCCTGTTAGCTGGATTTAAAATTCTCAATCAGAATAAATGAAAATATTTGTCTCAGAGATCTTCAGGTGTACTGGCAAAATCAACTGGGAGGCCTCCTCAGATGAAGGTATCAGAGGCAGAACATTAGCTATCACTCTAGCCTAAACCATCTAGCTAATTTCATACAAAACCACTGAAATCTGCCTATGAGATATGGTGAAAACATATAGATTTAGAGGCACTTCAGATCTACAGGCTTATGCACAGGGCCTACTTGCATTCTCTGGAGCACAGTTTTTTGAGAAGAAAAAGCATGACAGGCTGTGTCCTGCTGTGGTATTGAGACCATAGCAGTTCATGTGTGAAACAATGAAGTCTGAGCAGTATTTACAGCATTACCCTTACTTTCCCCATATTGACCCCACGCTTTTGCGCATAGGAAAATATGTCCAGGCTTTGTTTGTGATCGCCTCACAGAGCATGTCTAGACTGGGATGCCTTAATTAGCATCAGTTCCTAGCTGGTAACTGATGAGAAAAACTGTTTTCTAACCAACCCTCTGAGAGTCCTGGGCTTTTCCGTAACGTGTGTCAATAGGATAACCCTGTCAAATGTTCCCAATGAAAACGTGGAAAATGATTCATAAACAGCTTTAGCATACACTGTCACTCTTTTTTTTTGTCTTAGTTGAGGAAAGTCCTTCAAAGTGAAGGTCCCTCCCTGCTAGGCACTGCATGTGTGGGTTACTCTCAATAGCCTCTTGACTGTTCTCTTAAGATGAAAAAACTGATAGATATCAAAGTTGTGAGGAGCTGAAAGAAATCATGGTATGTAGCAATCACAACCCAGCTCATTCATAATCCTTGTCACTTTTTTTTGAGATGTCATGGATGATATGTGCCCTCTTCTGCATCTGAGTAACAGATCTTCTAGATCAGTGGGATTTCAGTGCAGTAGATTGAGTGAAGAAGACAATAGTCTTGTACTGTTCACCAATTTCCCATCCCTTTTTGATTAAACCAGTTCATTTCCAGCCCTCCTTCTCTTACCTCACCTGGCTTCTGCCTGTTGACCTCTGATTCAAAGATATATTTGGGCATCTAATGCATACATGGGAAATTCCTGGGTGTAATATTCTCAGGGTAAGATAATTGCTATTTCTGAGACTAGAAGAGTAGCATAAATACCCTTTAAAACAAACAAACAAACATACAAACAAACACAAACATAAAAAGAAAATAAAACCCAATATTTAATCCTGCACAATCAGTTTCTGTTGGAGCTGAGATCACAGTGTCTCAGCCATGGGAAACTGGTGGCAGGCAGGCAGGAACCAGACTTGTAGCTCCTTTCCTTGCATTCCAAAGTGGTTATCCCATTTAATTTAACTTAACAAACCCCACATTTGTTAACCTTAGTGGGTCCTTGCATGGCTTATCCTTTCTCAGAGAGAAAAATAGGAGCAATGAAGATGGAGCTGTCAGCAGAGTGGAGTGCCAGGAACGTTTTGACACTCCAATATCCTAGGATGAACCATCACATTGCCACATTATGAACATGAGAGATATTTTACAAGGAGCCCAGATCTGAGAGAGGTGTTTTGCTTTAAAGGGTGAAACTGTTGCCTAGCATTGAAAAGAAGACTTTCCAAACAATATTACAAGCGTTAATATAAAGAGCAGTTCTTTAATGAAAGTTTGCAGTTGCACAAACATAGCTATGTACACACGTGGCATGAGATCTTCACAATTTTTATAAGTCTAATTAATTAGTATATCCAGCAGGTACATCCAATAGGAGAACAGTTGCCTTGGTAACCCACCCTTGGGTCTGCCCCGTGCAGACTCTCCAGGGCGTTCTTTGCCCTATTTCTTGTTATGTCTCTCAAGCCCTGGTGCAAAACAGGCAGTTCTTGTTAAAAATTCTTTTCTTGAGAATAAGACTAAACAGAATTTCAAGAATATGACATAGAGGGTTAGCTGCTGTTCTGAAGTTGGAGAAAGAGTAGAAAGAAAGTTCTAGAAACTATACAACTACACATTAAAATATGTGAAGCTACAAATATATGAAAAAGCTAACAATCTTTAGGCATCTAAACAAAAACTAATATGTATGGCACTTTTTGTAAAAATTTGTAAAAGAGGATGATTGTGGAATTATATTTTTCCTGAGGAAGAAAGGGAACATCCTCCACTCACTTCTATAGTTTTTCTTTTTTTTACATGAAAGGACAGAGATATTAATCTTACTTAGATTTAGTTCCCCACACAAAGCAATTCATCCATCTGGGGGGAAGAACCTCCTCCCAGAGGTGCCTATCTCTCTGTACTTGCTCTAGAGGAACTCCAGCTCAGGCTGAAAGGTTCTCAGGCAGTTCAAGTCTGGAAAGGTGCATCCCAGTGTCTTCCCTAAACCCCATCCCCCAGGTCACATCTAGGTCCAAAATCTGCAAGATTCAGGGGCATTACACTGGGCACAAACATAGGAAGAAGCACTTTAGATTCCAGGGCCAGAGGCTTAGTATATCTTCCAGCACAATTTCCAAGCTGACAGTGCTGTCTTTGCTGCTTTAAAGACTTTTATGAAGATGTGGTCTCTGCAACTACTGATAGGGCAAGAACAATTTTCTTAGTCTTGCATTCACAGCACTTCCTTTAGAGGAATTATGTCTTTTCCTGGTTTAAACAAATAAAATAGCATTTGGGCTATATGTTTCAGATGATTAAAACACATTCACTTCTGGTACTGCTTATTCCCTGCAAGAGGGAGTGAATGTTTTCGGATTATGCACATAGCTAAAAACCCATAAATTTTGTCATTCATATCCATAAGCAGCATAGCAAGCTCGCAAAAGCTATTACTTTTCAGTTACACAAGTGTGTTAAATTACTCAGTCAACTGACATCTGGCATGAACTATAAATTGCTCTCAAAATTCTTTTAGAAAGATTATTATATTATTATTAATTTGCTGTGTATGTCAAAGCATATCACACACACAGCAATCCTGAAATTAATTAGCATTTTCAAGGATCACACTAAAAAGGCCCATAAAGCCAGCAGAAATAATCTCCAAGATACTAGCAGGTTAAGCAATGCTGGCACAACTTGCCTTCAACATATTTCCTTCAATCCATCTTTAAGAATAAAACACAAAAAAACTTTTTTAAAAAAACAAGCTCTTTGTCACATATGCTTGACTGTTACAAATTAGGCTCAGAGGGTAAGATTTCACTGGCAATTTATATTCACTAAAAACAAAGTATTTTGAAAAATGACAGTACTTTTTACTCATTTTTCCAGCAATTCAAAGCCACCCCAATAAGACATCCAATTAAATAAAGGAACACATCTTAACTATCTAAGCATAATTTTGAACACAGGTCTCCTTTCCAGGTTTGCTGTAGGCCATCGAAATATCTAGATAGGAAAGCAGAGTAATATTTAAATGAAACTGTCCTTCAATAAAATTTAATTCATTGTAATTTCAAAAAAAATCTTATTCACAGGACAAATACAAGGTTAAATTCAACAATGTTTTATGAACATTACTTTTCAGCACATGAGCAATCCTGTTGAAATCTTATTGAAATTTTTGTCTTACTGCTTATTACAATTTTTCCATAAAAACACAAGGACATCTCGTCCAAAGACCCTCAATTGAAGGATCAAGAAGAGATACAGTGAAAAAAGTCAGACACTTGAAGAAGCTGGAGTAGGCTGTAATCACAGTTGTCCAGGAAGCCTCACTGCATCCTTCTTGCAGCATTGTCAGCACAGTCATGGAAATACCACATGAAATCCTTTTCCCAGCCATGACTGCAGCAGACAGCTCAGCAAGAGTGAAAGTAATACAGGAAGCCCAAATTTGGTAGGTCCTGCTTCCAGGATTTTGGACTTCGCAAATTACCTTAAATGCATTTTGCAATGATCCTGGAATATGTTCTAGAAAGGAGGTGTTGGATGCCCACTCACCAAGTTGTTGGAGACTTCACAGCACTTACCACCCATCTCTGTGCACCACTGAGTATAACTTTATATGAATACAGAAAACATAACCTTTAAATAAATTCAGGATTATTAACTCTCTTCTACCCAGCAACTAAAACCTTCATTTCCAGAAATATCATATTTGAGGGTTGACTGGAACAAAAAATATCAGCTTTAGTGAGCGATGCCAGCTTGCATAATGAAAGTACCACCATTTTCTAGATCTCTGTACTTTAAGGGTTTTTTTTTTCAAAGGAGTGGGGATGAGAACAAATTTCTCAATGTCTATCCACAGCTTTTGCTTAGGATTTAAAAGAGGAATGGTAACAAGCTTAAGGCGGGGGTGAAAAAAGCCTTCAAAACTGGCATAATTCAGCATAACTCACACAGAAACACCTGCCTGAGTCTGTGGGAAGTCTGAGACCATGCCATAAAATTGAAACAACAAAGAAAAAAGAGAACTTTTTTCCTGAATCTCTTCTCTGAACAGTCAGGAGTGCAAATTACAAGTGGCACCGTCAGCAAGATGCCCACACTGCCTCTGTGTGTATGGAAACCAGAATCCTTTTGTCACTATGGGGCTTATCCACATCACCTAATTGATGCAAATGCAGATATCTAAACTGGAGGCATTCATTTCCCCTATGGGCCACTATCTCTGTCAGTAGACACTACAGTGAGTTTAGGCTATGTGAAAATTAACACTTATCACAGCCTGAAAGGAGTGGATCTATACAGTGAAACAGCTGGAGCCAAGAGCATCCACACCGAAAGTTTTGGGGGGGTGTTTCTTCAGTCAACTTCACTTGGGGTGTGAGGGCCTTTACAGTTGTAGCAGATAAGATGTGTTTGGAGTGCGACTGTTCTGTGCTTCTTGCATAAGGATTTCTTCCTCTCATCCTAGAGAAAACAATTTTGTGTGCTCTGAGACCACCCTGTGGTGCTTACGTCATAATATCATTCTTGGTTCAAACTAAAACACCAGAACAGAGGCTCCTGTCCTGCAGACTGTCACAAGGAGCAAACAAGAAAGCATTTTGACAACATGAACACACTCTTTGGCTGTCAACCTTCATTGCTCTGAAGCATACATACGTAAATAAACCGGCTAACGCCGTGCCTGTCCTCGCCTTTGTGATGGATGCGTAAAGGAATGAAAGAAGTGCGTTTCGCCCTGTGGGAAGTTTCTGACAGGCTGCCCCACAGCTGACCACACACTGCTCAGACACAGCAGACTCTTCCCCAGATTCCCGCGGGTCGGGGATTTCCACGGCCCCTGAGCGCGGGCTGGCGCTGCCCGGTCCAATGGCGCCATCTGGTGACCGCTGCCCCGAACGGCACCCGCGGCACGGCCCCGGCCGGGGACGGGAACCGGCGCGGTGGCACCCAAAAACAGCCAGCGAACACGGCAGGCGGGTATAGACACAGGAAAAATACTGAAAGGAAGGCTCCAGGAACACCCCGGGGGCAAGGCTAGCCAGGCTCAGAACAATCACAAATTGCAAATCACAAATTTTGCAAACTCAGCCTGAGCCGGGATTGAAGCAATGGTGCAGGAGAAGGAAAGAGGGGTTTGTGTTTATACAGCTCTGGCTAAGCCGGTCAGTCTCTCACAAAGACAAACTGTCCAAGACAAGTTTTTCTTACTGGAGTTCACGGATGCTTTTGCCGTTTGCTAAGTGATACAAACACCCAAGTACTGTCAACCAAAATATCCAAAACCTGTGAGTGAGAAGCCTGATATTAGCCTAAAAGTTGTGTGACATTAATCAGGTGGGAAGAGCTGTTTAACAAGTCTGCCTTTTTATGTGTACAGGACTTAACATGTTTAAGCCACAATTCAAACACTTATTTAAGTGAAACATTCTATATTCATATATTCAAGTGACATCAGGTGTTGAAGCTTTTTAAAAGAGGAAAAGAAGTCCTTCAAAATCACAAAAACAGAGGAGTTTGTAATATTTTGTTTGGCTTAAAAGACTAGGACTAGGGAAACCAAGTGAGAGTGCCCTTTTACAGGAGTTTAAAATTATCCATCCGTGACCCTACATATTCAAGAAAGGCTTTCAACTTGTTCTCCCATAAGCATCAAAATAGCTACACTTCACAGTAGTTTTTCAATGAAATTTATAGCGTTTCGTTATTTGTCTGACTGTCAGCATGCCATGTTCATCCAGCAGCAGGCAAATACATTAAGAGAAGAAAGCAAAATTAGAGAGTCATGGAGAACGGAGAACTCAGCAGCTGTTTCCCCTTGAATTATCTACTTAGGAGTCCCTTCTCTGTATGCTTGACATGGGAACAAAAGAGGCTGCCGTCCCTCCTCCCAGCCGTGGCTGACAACCTCTGACAGACTATCTGGCAAGCTGCAGATCCATTACTGGCTTACTGGGAAGACTCAGGAGACATCTATGATGCCACTTTCAGGCAGGGCCCTACACCTGCTAAAAGGCTGGATAATTCCCCTTCGGGCTCTTTGGTGAAATGCCCTCTTGAGGGTTCTGTATGTTTTATTTAGTATTTTCACGTCAAGTTGCTTCTAGTGACTATACAAGGACATGAAGCATGTCTCTATCCCTTGAGGGACACATCTCCTGAGATCACAATTCAGGGCCCTTCAAGCTGTCCTGTCTTTCATATATAGCTCATCTCTCATCTGGTTATGATGGATAAGCTCTTTTGGCACTTTCTTCATCTGATCTGGACAACCCTAGAGTACGCATGAGTTAACTTCCTGAAGCTCTTCATCCTGATTGACATTTTGTTGCATCAACTGGATCCTCCCCTCGAGATATGGAAGCCTTGTCACATATTGACAGACCCTATTGTTCCACAGAATAACTTGAAATTTTTTCTGAAAAAGATGCTTTATCTTGGCCAACATAATTAACTTGAGCAATGGCCTTTCTGGGCAAAAATCAAAGGTTTTCCAAAGTTGCAAAGTCATCCAAAGTAATTTTGTGTTCTTAGCTTTGAAATGGGAAGAGCAAACTTTAATGTGTATTGTTATTTTATTGTTAGCAAGAATATAAAAAATAGTGGGCCAAGCTCTAATCATTAAGGCTCCTCAAAGATGACCACTCACTTGAGAAGAAAAAGCATGAAAAAATTCACCATTAGAAACCAGAGCAGATTACAGAGGTCACACAAATCACCCATTATTCAACAACAGACCCAAACAAGGAATGTTTTTCACTTTTAACCTTCTGACAGACTTGCATGCAGAAAATGAAGCACATTTTGCATTGTATAGATCACTTGGCCCTGTGATGGTGTTTGCCCTCTGCAGCAGAAAGGACATAGTTTGACTGGGAATATGAGTTGAAGGCATCTTCTCTGGCTGCCTAGAGAGCAAGAGTGCTGGTCATGCAGAGAGTCAAGCACTGGGCAGTAAAACAGCTTGCACAGAGCTTCTACCTGGCAAAAGTGGGCTGCTGTCATATTCCGACCTGAAGACCAGACAGAATAGTATGTGATGTGCCAGAAAATAAGGATTCTGTTTCTGTTGGTATATTTACATCCAGAAGAGCACAAAAAAAGGCAGAAAAGAGCAAAGTAAACTAAGCAGGCATCCTACACTAACAATGACTCAAGAGAGATACACTCAGTTGAGAGGTTTTGGGTGAGCCACATAATCACATGAAACAACTGCATGCTTAATATTAGTCACCTGAGCTTTTTGATATTACTGTCTTAAAGGGTTTCAACCTTGCTACCAGGGATTCAGAAGGATAAGTCAAGTATCTAGACCCAAGTTTCCAGAAATATTTCTGATTTTGATTTGCCCCATTTTTAGATATTTCTGTGTGGGGACTTGATAAGGTGTCAAGTACTCAACAGAGAAAAATACCTGAGTCCAAAAAAGAAGACTGTGGATATACATACAACCACAATCAGAGATTAATTAAATTAAATTATTTGTTTCTACAGTTACCTCAGCATAAAATTATGCTGAGAAGAACTGATGGCAAAGTTTAAACATCCTGAAACACAGAGTCTCAGGAAATGAACCCTCTTAAAACTTGTTCTACCCAATTCAAAGCAAATAATCCCAATCTACCTAATTTCTAAGAGCAAACAAGGAAGGCTGAAGTTCCCCTCTGGCCTGCCTGTCCTACCATTCTCCTCTAACAATTCACCCCAGAGACATCTTGCCTTCTTTCCACCTTTCCTTTGTCTCTGTGTTCATGTTCATATGAAATGTCAGTCTCCTATTTTAAACCACAGTTTATGCAAGATGAACCTTTCTATTCACTACACAGCACTTGAAAGGACAGGCTCTAAGAAGATTCCAGGTTCTTGTCCTAGATGCCCCCCCCCTTTGCCCCCCTCTTCCTTATTTAATCAAGTCTGTAAAAAGAAAGTTCACAATGTGATAACTATGTTCATTTTGGTCACACCCCACCCAACCATATGCTGTTGTTTTTTAGCACACATGGAATTTTTGCACGCTAGCAATATGTTGGAGCTTTTTGGGCTTTAAGTGCTGAAATTAAATTACTTCTGGTGTGAAAACTAAAACCACCTCCAGCAACATGCAAGAATTTCTGAAGTTGTTGCAGATTCCACAATATTTTGGGTGTGGAAGAGAGGAGGTGTACCTCTTCTTTCCTGCTTCCTTAAATCAGCTTACAGCGCAGAGATACTTCAGCTAACTTGCTTATAGGACACATCTATGTAGCACATTGCTGTGTGGCAGGATCATGGTGCAGCTTTGGGAAAAATTAGTTCTGTTGAAGGCAAGCAAAGACAAAGACAAAGCAGTAACATAGCAACATATAGCTCAAGACTGTTTGATTAAAACATACTAGCAGAAAACATGGACAGCTACAAGTTGTTTATTCAAATCTCCCAAATTCATTGTTTTGTATGAATAAGGTAATGCTTGATAGAAGCATCAAAAGAAAACCTGGAGGTTTCAGAGTATCAGCTAGAGTTTAAAAACATCCTTTTATAAGCCAGAGAAAGAAGAAGCAGAACTAGCACTGCAGTTCACTCCTTCAGATACCAAGTTTCCAGTATCAAAAGATTATTAAGCTATTGCTTATTGCAAATTGGCTGCCATGTGACTGCCATGTTTACCTTAAAGATATAAATTTCTCTTCAAACTTGGAATCCATAGAATTACATTTAAATGTTTTTTAAAAGTATTTTGCGTACATTGACGAGAGAAGAACCTGAATTACGGAGCAGCTTTTACTGGGCAGCCACATATAAAATATACTTGATTATTCCATTTAAAATTTTTAAATAGACAGTTGTACCATATTCAGATAACTTACTATTTATAGCTAAAATTACACATATCTAAGAATTTTACAAGCTTTATTGTACTTATCCCCCATGGAGATGTATTTAACAAGTACTCTAGGACAGAAAAAAAAAAAAAAAAAAGAGCTTCCAGTTTCCTAAGATAATTAAATTTGGACCAGTCTTTCCTCAAGCTAAGGCACATTTTAGTAGGAGGCTGACACAAAACTCAGCTTTTGACACAGAGAAAACACACACAGAGAAAAAAAAATTGTTTCACAAGGTTGCAATTCCTCACTTTTGAGTCCATCCATCTTGAGTTGCACAGGAGCATTCCTCTTCTGTCACCTTAACTTTTCCCTTTCGTCCTCCTCCACCTTTGATTCCCACCACCACCAAAACAGCAGCTTGATATTGCCACCCAAAGAGACTTAAAACCTTTCCCCAGCCTCTCCCACCTGAAAACCAGCAAACCTACATATTAAATAATCCTACTGGATAAAAGAAAACATATTTCATTCCCCTTCTCTCCGACTCCTCTCAGAATAATGAGCTGCTCTATGAAATACGGATTTCTACCTCAGTCAATGTAATATGGATTTCTATCTTTTCCCTGCTTCTCTTTCTTGTCCTGCTGGATACACAAGACCTAACTTCTCTAGTTTCTGTCCCTTCACCCTGTAAGACCCAAAGCAAGCTAAGGCACTGCTTAATCTCTCATTTTCTTTGATTGTGGTGGTTTCTGTCATAGTCATCCCTTCAGTCATTCCATTTCTCCTACAACATTTTAGCTTCATATACCTAAAGGTGTCTGAGATTTATTATATATAGCAGTATTCTTGACCCAGCGAAAACCTGGGTTCCTGCTACACTGTCTTTCCAACATTCAACAACAGCCTTTCTGACATCAGATAACACAGAACTGACCCACAGGCATTATGAACAAGATTTCCATTCTGCTCACAAATACAACAGAGCTCTCCTCATAAAAGCCAGACAGATTGCAAGGAGTCAGAATCAGTGTGTTTACAAATTACCGTCACTAAGGTTGCTATTTATTAAAAAAAACTGTCTTCTTGAATGATTGGTTTTCTGCATTAATGATACATCATACTGTAAATAGAATATTTTTAAAATCAAAAATGGGAATCACCTTGAAATCATCCAAATAACAACAGCAGACAGTTAAAAAATCCTAAAAGCCTGTATGTAGAACCAGGGTGTCTGTCTCAAGAGGGTTCAGTAAGCAACAATGCACAAGCCTAAATCTTTGCACTGCTGGCATTGTACCATTTAATGAATCACCAACAAAGGAATATATTTCATGGAAATTTCCAACAGGAATTCCAAACTGAATCTCATATTCACCACATGTGGATCTCTTTTGTCTTTCTACAAGATCAAGCACTGAAGCATTCCTTGACTGAACACTCTCAAAAAAAAGTGTATTTTAAATTGGGAATGCTTGCACTTCAATGACAGTGGAATTAAGAAGTATTTCTAGTCACATTCCCAGATGTCACACTGAGTGAAAAAAAATACAGAATCGTTTGCAGTTTGTAGACAAACCATGAACTCATAAAAGGGAAAAAAGAGGGGAAAAGTGTATCTTTTGGGACCTATTCAGTGAAACTGCTTAGGGTAGATAAGGGGAAGTACCATTTTCACGAGCTCTGAAAATTGCAATATGCTCCAGGTAGAACTTCCATCACCCTCCGTGGAGTGTGATTTCTTTTTTAAGAAGGCAAATAAACACTTTCCTCCCCCAAAACAAACCTTAAATTAAAGTTTCTTCCCAGAAGCTCAGATATGCCTTGTTTAGGTTTTAACCATATACAGCTATGTATTTTTTAGCCCAAAGACTCTCACCAGCCTCTTCTAGTATTCCCCCAGCACCACGATCCAGCAGGCTTCAGCATGTGACTCAGGGCAGGTTGGCAACACCTGTTCAGGAAGGTCAGGAAGATTGTGGCATCCTGTTCCACTTCTAGGAAAACCCAAGCATGGGTCTGAAGTGTTTTGCAGACCCCGAAACATAGTTTTATGGGATTCTAAATATAAATGTTTATTATGATTTGCAGTTTCAAACAAGCAGCATTCTGCACTGGCGTACTACAGAGCCAAAGGAAGGCCTACTGACGATATGGCATGGTATCTTTCCTCTATTTGAATGTTCAGAACTACCTTTGGACAATTAGACATAAGACTATATTTCCTAAATTTGCATAAAATGAGAATCACACAGATGGACAACACATGCTTCCCATAAGTCCAGTGTGAAAATTACTCTATCACTTGTCGTTGTACCCAATCTTTCCACATTTCTGGCAATTCACATCTTAAACAAACAAGAATTGTGACAAGCAAAACAGATGGTCTCTCCTCCTCCTTCCTAAAAAGTTCCAAAGGCACATTTCCCAAAATTCTTGCTTTATAATGGTGCTGTTCTACTTGTCACAGCAGTTTTGAAAGAAGTTTCAGTAATACACAAATAGCAGGCCTAAGCTTCTTTTACACCAAGGTCCTGGAAAACTTGCCCGGCAGTGCAAAGATCCACACAGGCAATAAGCTAAAGCCCACAGATCTTCTAGGTGAATTTAAAGAGATGACAGGCAAGCTGTTTAAAACAGGCTTGCTATTCAAAGGCTAAAAGGCAGATTCTGTTTCCTCCTCCATTATAAACGAGACTATTAATTGGTGTTTGGCCTCGGATCATTATTCAGCATGTGGGAGCTTTATCAAACCTACATATTTGCTAAGGAAAAAATGTCCTGTAACAAAGGGCACTCCTAATCAGTGGCACAGGAGCCTCTTCATTGTGGATGTTCACAATGGATATAGAGCCAAGAATGCATGTGCCACGCATTGTGGCCTCCCAGCATAGCAACATTCTCATTTCCAGAAGTGTAATTAGTCCACAAAACTGAAAGGAAGCTATGCACAACCTTTGCATTCCAACAAATACCTCATAGTGGAAGATAGAAGGTAAAAAGCGAGGAGATTCCTGGGAACACCTGTGCCGTTTGCCACGTTACCCCATGGTCACCAAAACTGCAGATGCAAGAGCATCCTCCCTAACTGCAAAAGCTCCACACCCTTCCTGATACGTGTGCAGGAATCTGCCTGGCTTGAGGGACCCGAGGACATTGCACAGAGAAAGAACAGCATAGGCCAAGTTCTTTTAAACTAATCACCGCAGTCTGGCAAATTTTTGGCATGCAGCCACTCCCAGCAGCCATTCAAAAATGCCAGGTGGCTCCATCTTGCCAGCGAGATAATTTGGCAGAGATTTTGCAATGAAGCAATTCAAAGTGAAAATCATCTGCCCTTTCCAAACAGAACTGTCTCAAACATTTGATTAGATTTCAATCCAAAATAGATATTTTTCTGTTCAAATTAACTTACTGCAAGATAAACCCTTTTTGTCCTGCTCTGTCTGGCTGACTGTACCTCATAACTAGCAGTGGTATTTCTGCACATTACCTTTGCTCAGGAGTGGGCTCTACTGTGGAAACTGACAGGATGCATTTTGTGCTCTAAGTAGGAATTTCATATTAATAAAAACTCTTATGAGCCACAATGCACATCTGCCTGCAGCTTCTTGCCACGTTGTATCTCACCTTCAGCTGTAGTACTCACTAAGAGATGTTAAATAATCCTGGCTGCTAAGTGTGAGCAGAGGTAGCTGAGAGGCTGTTAAGACATCTTTTTTGTTTGTTTCTAGAATACTGAATAGTCAAAACTGGACCTGAGCTAATTACATAAATTTTCTGATTTCAGAAAGAATTCCAATCTTGAAACTGCTCTAAGATCTTACGCATATGGTGTTTCGCATCAAATAATTTTATTCCCAAGTTAAAGAGAACTTTTGGGGTTTTTTTTTACATCACAAACAATTTAAAAGTTTAAATAAACAACATCCAAGCACATTTTAATTAACCTGATGCTAACTACCTTTGTTTGTTTTTCTGCAGGAGATTTTGGCATTCCACAGTACCTAAGTATCAGAGATTTACATGGCTTTTACCATGCCACAAAGCAAAATGTATAACTGGCTCAACACCATCATCATGGTTTCCACAAATACTGCAATACTGAAAAAACATCTTCATAGGTACTTAAAGACCAGTAGGGAGCTCTCTAGGCTTGTCCTCATGTAAAGTTTTTTTCCTAGTCTTTCATCCACCAAACTCATCCGTGCTTTACATGCAGCAATTTTCATCCATTTTGACTTGCGCTTTTCAAGGAGAAGTGTTAACTTCTGTCAAGCCTCCAGGCAATAAAGCTGCCTTTTTAAGCTCTCCTTTGAGATCTCTTCAAAATAGTCCCTTGAGACCAACAGTGTCCTGTCTGAATTGATTAGAGCTTATTGTGTTCACTGTTTCAACTATTTGCCTTTCTGTCTCCCGAGAGCTACCTGTGCTTGCAGATCCAGACCAACCTACAGAGAGCAGCAGAACTTCTAGCCAGATGTGATGTTTAAGGGACGGAGGAGCAAGGGAAGGAAATTCTCTCTACCACCTGTTTAAGTGTGCCACCCTCTGGATGGTGGTTTGAATTGCCTTTTTCAGACCACCAAAACCTTGAGATAAATAAAGCTCAGTGGGATCCAGCAGGTTACAGACTAGAATCAAAAACCACCTGCATTTGTATAATACCAAGTCACGCTTAATCCAACCAGGAGCAGAATGTAACTTTCCTATTATTATCTCTATAGCCCATTCTGAGAACACACTGGAGCCTGTGACATCAAGCATTTCAATTCATTTTCAGATATTAAAAGTCTATGTAATCTGCTTCTACCTTTGGACTACTTGTTTGTACCTGTTTCAACCAGAGACGCAAACTGCAGCAGAATCCAAGTCAGAAGATGTACTAGCAGGCAAGGTTTTCACCATTAAGTCCCTGTTCCTGTCTAATTAAATTTTCAGTAAATTATTTTTTTCATTGTAATGTTTACCTTTTGCCTCAGCTGCCTTCTTTTTCTTGAAGAGAAAAAGGCTAGATAGTGCTGGTGACAGAAGGTCAGTCTCCTTGTGGGCTCTGCACAGGGTATTTTGAACTCTACCTTGCACTATGCAGGAATCTTTTACGAAGAGTACCAAGGCAAAATGTAAACTGTCTGGTAGAGCAGGAGGCCACAAAATCACCTGAATGAAGTAAGCACATTGAGCCTCCAGGTGGGCAGCAAACTACATGGAAATCTCACCAGGGAGACAAACCTGTAGTCCAGCATTTCTCTCTGTTCTCTCCTACTACTTTGAAGCCTTAAACTCAACAGATTGATTTTAAGTTTAACTATTAACTACAGTGTTCCCAGGCCAGGTCAGACTACTCATTTTTGAGTGAAAACTCTTGGTTTTGTTATTAGATCCTCATAATGGCATCTTACTCATAGTTCTTGGAAACAATGTTCCTTCTTGGGCAATTTTATAAATGATCCGATTACAAAGGACTGAATTGTGATGAAAGTGTTGCATCAACCAGGTTAAAATTGAAAGCTGCATTTTAAAGACAATTTATGTAGTGTTTGATAGATGAAGAAAAGGAAAAAAGAAGAGAGATAACTACTGAGAAAAGCATTGTCAGAAACATTTGTTTTCTGTGGACATTGAATTGACCAATACCCTGCTAGGAAAGCAGGGGCTGCCTTCTCACGATTGGGCTCTGAGATTAAAAATCATGTTCAAAGAAAAATAAGTTAGAAAACAAGAGAAAAAAGCTGTCTGTCCAAATTTCATCCAACCCTTTTGTCTATAAGTATTGTGAGGTGAAGTACTCTATTGTGTGACAGAGTACACAATGGGATATGGCCATAGAATCATATTCCAGCCTCATTTGATGTGCAAAATAGCTGATGTGCCAACTTTTATTCAACCTTTCTATGTACCTCCTTTCAAGGGATGGCTCAGATTTTATTTGCAGTGCCACAGATCAATGCTATATCAAGTATGAAGTTATTCAGTACTTCCTGGAATTTTCTGTGATGATGTCATTTCACAGTAACTCATCCACAACCATTATAAATTCATCTGTCTAGTATGCCTGAGAGAGGAGAACAAGGACACTTTGCAGAAGAGAAGGAAGTTGAGGCACAGAGACATTTGGGTCCATTTGGGACATTGTCCTTCGAGCGGTTTTCCAAAGTGTTTAACAATTTAGAACATCAAGTGGCAGGGAAAACTAGAGAAAAATCATATTGATAACTCTGGCAGCATAGCATCTTAGCTCTGTAGCTAAAAATTGAGATTCCACCTAGTTCTCCAAATTCATGAGGTGATCTTACAAACAAACCATTAAGGGGCCAAGACTTTTAAACATCCATTAGTGTTTAGTGACTGAGGTAATGCTGCAAAGGCAATGCTGATTTAGATACTTCCCTATAGTAGGCTTCAGAACTGTAATTTTTTCTTCTGTACGAGTTGAAACAAAGCTGAGAATTTCCCATCCACTGTAGACACACCTAACAATCATGTCTCCTACTACTGCTCCCCACATTTCTGCCCTGTGTCACCTGAGATTCTCCCTCTGCTCCCAGCCACAGTCATCTGCATCTCTTTGCTGCAGGTTAGCGCAGATTTTCAGTCTTTACCAGTTCTTCCAGTTTTTTTTCTACCTTTCTATTTCTTCTGCAATCCAGTGTGAGATACTCCTATTTTTATCATGCAGGCACATTAAGGGAAAGCACCAAGAGAGTGAGACAGGTGTGTAAGTTCAGCAGATATGATCAGCTGAAAGCCAGAGATTTATAATGAAAAGCATTAGAGAAGCTGAATAGACAGCTCCTTCAGTAGCAGCTCTGTCTTTAACAGGTGCAATGGTGACTGCCACAACTGCGTCCTTTCATTTTGACACAACAAAGACAATTATCTTACTGTTACTAAGCTCTTGCCTCAGTTAGGTCTCTGGCAATGGATTCCCCAAGATAGCAACCACAGGGTGTAAGGTCGTGCCTATGTGTTGGTGTTTCCTCTGTGTATTTGCAATAGTTGAAAGTTCAGAGGCAAAGGAAGCTGAATATGCTAACAAAGAAGTTACTACTTGTTTAAATTGTGTCTGCACCGGGGAAGTTCTCAAAGCCTTCACCAAGGCTGCCTAGCACTGGTACACACACCCCTAGCACATAACAGACAGACATGGAAGTATCCTCATCTCACAGTCCCAGGAAACAAACCCCAGAATGATCCTGAGAAGTAGGTTAGGGTGATATCTCTCCTCTGGTTTTGAGGAAGAACAAACAGTATGTAACAGAGACATCGTGAACAGGAGTTTAACTGCCCGCACAAATTCTTATCAGTAAAATATAACTTTTGTCAGCGCCGTGCCACCAGTAACACACTTGGCAAGGCACTTGTAGTGCGTGCTGTAAAGCTTTCTTTTCAGAAAGCTCAAATTTATTCTCTATCTGTCTTAGTGATGGAATTTAATCTGTTAAAAAATCGGGATTCTTTTTTCGGGTTAAAGCAGAGCTAGGAAGATCTGCTGTAACTTTTTCTTTTTAACACTATGCTGCAGAGGGAAAGGGTTGAAACAAAAAGGTAAAGCAATGTCAAAAGATTATTCAGTGTCTGACACTCAGTGGTCAAAATCTAGTACTGCAGCTACAGAAATCAGAACTGCCTCAAAAGTGACCCAGCTCAAAAGTGACGCCATTCAATGCATCAGTAGAAATATTAGACATATCATCTCCCATTTTTGTATTTTATTAGCATATGTTTTTAAGCTATGGGATCAACACAGGGAGAATTAAAACCAGGGTTTAAATTACAGATAATTGAACCTATAGAGAGGGCACAAAATTCAAACACTCTAATTTAGTTATTTCAGAATCAATAAAATTATTTCTATTTGATCATTAACTACTGAGAACAGATAGATTTTGTTTTCCACATTTTTGTGTCTTTAAAAATACCAGTCACACTACTGGCATATTTTAATGAAGTTTCATGGTAGTTTAAACCAATCACTTTGGGAAATTTTAGGAAAAAAAATATTAATATGCAAATTTAATCCCTGGAGAAAATTTTCTGCATGTAATCACTGAATTAATCTTAATTCGAAATAAGCCATTAAATCAAAATATTTAGATACAGCTAAGAATTACTAAAAAATTTCACAAAGATATTTAACTTGCTGCAAGAGAAATCATAATGCCACATTGTGTTGCCGTAAGGTAGGCAGTGAAATCATTTATAGTAGAACACAACGAAAAGAATTCTAAAATAGAATTTTAAAAAAGATGTCCCCAGAAGGCCTCTCACTGCATGTTATCAGAGACACATAAGCTTTGTTTTGCATCTATAGACTGAAATCCAAGCCAGACTGATGCTGAACACTAGCCAGAGGTGGCAGGGTTGAGAACATCATGTCCTGAGAATATTGGCTACACTGCCACACCAGCTAGAAAAAGAGGGGTGACCAAAACACTCTGACCCAGGGAGCAGCCTTAGCTGGGGTCGTGGACACCAGAAATGCAGGTTTAATCCTGCAGATTAAAGGACTCATGAACTACTCCAAGAAAATAGCAACACAAAACAAGGGATAGTCCATACCTTCTAGCATCCCATTTCATGTAGGCGATAGAAGTTAACCAAGCATTAAAAAAGGAAAAAAAAAAAAAGATTGAAAAGGGTTTGTAACTGAGTGTAACTGAATGTAACTGTAAAAGAAGGAGATTGAGGTAAATTCGTGTAAAACCCTTTTGCTTAGCAAAGAACAGGGTTTGGCCAGAGGTGTATGATGTTGTCCAGGAGAGACATTCTAATCAAGACATAGAGATGTCAAATGGGAACTCAGAATCAGAGATAAATTTTGTCCTTCACTCCCTGAGTTTATGGACAAGAATATTCTAGATTACCTTCAGAGCACTGATGGCTTAGTTATGAAAGCCAGTCATGTATGCTAGAAATATTTCTGTGTATCTTTTCAAAAGTTACATTTCTTTGCACAACAGAAACTTTAATATCCTAGATACTAAGTTGGACATTTGTGGCAATTTTGGCAAAAAAAAAAAAAAAAAAAAACCAACAACAACAAAACTGTCTTGTACCCACAACATTTTGCAGACATACCTTGACCTAAAAAACAGAGACTGTGTAACCCGGCTGTTAGAGAGCATAGGATGGTCATTCCTTCAAAGAAGAATTCTCAAATGCACAGATCTGGATATCCTATTTTCTGTTGAAAGGGCAACACAGCAGTGCACAAGCAATCCAGGACATTTCTGGAAGATATTGATGATAACATCCTAAAACAGGTGATCACAGAGCCACCAAGAGGATGTGCTCTGCTGCACCTCATACTTACAAACAAGAGAGAGCTTGTTTGGGATGTGAAGGTTGGGAGCCTCTTTGGATGCAGTGATCACAGGGTGCTGGAGATCAGGATCCTGAGGGGAAGGAGCAATATAAATAGAAGAATACCCAGCCCTCGACCTCAGGAGAGCAGCCTTGGACCTCTTCAGGGAACTGCTTGGAAGCATCCCATGGGATAACGCTCTGGAGAGGAGACGTGCAGTAATACTTGTTGATTTGGGGGGACCATCTACCCACCTACAAAACTGGAAATTATCCCAATTATTATTCCCATGTTTGGGAGGTCAAACCAAGGTGGCAAAAGACCTGCATGGTTGAGCAAGGAGCTCCTGATTAAATTCAGGCTCAAAAAGGAGGCATACGAGGTTGAAATAGAGTCAGGTTATCCAGGAGAAGCATAGGAACACTGTCTGAGCATGTGATGGGGTTAGGAAAGCCAAAAATCAATTGTACTTAAATCTGCTGAGGGATGTGTACGTCAACAGGAAACGTTTCTACGAGTACAGAAACAGCAAAAGGAAGACTGGGGAAAATGTAGGCTGGCTGCTGAGTGGGGCAGGAGGACCTTATGACAAAGAACAGGGAAAAGGCCAAGGTACTGCATGTCTCTTTGTCTCACCCTTTCACCAGTAAGATTGGCCTTCAGGAACCCCAGACTCAGTGGTTCCTGGAACCCCAGGAACTCCCCAGTGAAGGTCAGGAGCAAGGCAGAGCTACTCTTGGTGGAGAAAGGCCAGGTTAGGGAACATTTAAACAAACTAGACCTGGCAGGATTCACCCACAAGTTCTGAGGGATCTGGATGATGTCATTGCAAGGCCACTCCCAATTGTCTTTGAAAGGTCAAGGTGTTCAGGGAGATTCCCGAGGACTGAATGTTGCTCCTATCTTCTAGAAGGGCAAGAAGGAGGATCTGGGGAACTACAAGCCAGCTGGCCTCACCTCAGTTGTAGGAAGGTGACATCTTCATTAATAATCTGGACAACAAGATAGAGGGCACCTTCAGCAGATTTTCAAGTTATTCAAAACTGGTAGGAATGGCTCTCCATTAGGAAAAACATTGCCAGCAGGTAAAGGGACGTAATCCTTTCCCTCTTGTCAGCCCTGGTGAGATCCATCTCAAGTGCTGGGACTAGGTTTGGGCTCCCGTGCACAAGAGTCTTGGGAAGGGCCATAAAGATGATTCAAGGACCAGAATATCTGATGTATGGAGAGAAAACTGGATGTGTTCAGCCTGCAGACGAGAAGCCTTGGGAGTATTTTATCAATGTGTATAAATACCTTGTGGAAGGGAATGAAAAGTATGGACCCAAGCTCTGTCCAGTAGTATCCAGTGACAGGAAAAGGGGCAATGGGCACAAATTGAAATGCAGGAAATTTCTCTTAAACATAAATTTTACTTTTTACCTTATCCCATAGGTTACCCAGAGAAGCTATGGGTTTTTCATCCTTGGATGTACTCAAAATCCGACCGGACACTTCTTGAGCAACCTGTTCTGGGTCACCCTGATTGAGCAGGAGATTGGGCAAGATGATCTCCAGAGGTCTCTTCCAACCTCAGCTACTCTGTGACTGTGTGAAATGTGTGGCTTTGACTTCTCTCTGGTGATGGACTCCCACACAATACTGTTGCTTCTGCCATGCTTGAAAGGCACTTAGTCAAGCCCAGAACAAACAGAAGTTCCAAGAGGCAATGGAAACAGAATTTTGCTTCTTAGCCCAGGAACCCTAAATATGCCACCACAATCTACAAACAAACGTAAAAAAAAAGAAAAATCTTGAGAAGTTTTAGGTATTTTCAGCATCTTGAGGAGAAGATTCAGTTCATGGAAATTAAGCTTTCTGTGAAAGATCTTGTAGAAGTGTCTTTATCTTCTTTATTATCTTTATCCCATAGAAGTGTCTTAATCATCTTAGAAAGTGTCTGTGTAGCAAGCTTAGACAACAGTCCCAAAGTTATTCACCCAAGGTGTACCAGGAAATGTAGAAATAATTATAAACCTAATACTTTTGTCTCAGTAATTCAGTTATAAGTAATAACTCAGTACCATTGAAAGGGTGAGAGAGGAAATTTCTTGACTGCCAGTAATGCTTATTCTTACCCCTTATTAGGCATTACATGAGACCTTGAGCAGCAAAGAAATATTCCTCATTAATATTCAAACAAAATATCTCTTTTTGGCTTTACTTTTCTCTATACCTACAGCATGAAAGAGGCAGTTTTAAGGTAAAAGTTTTTCATTTGATGAAGACCTGCAAATGTGGTAAGTGCTGCATATCCTCAACATCTTTTAAAACTGTTGTACTGTTGTACAATGTGCTGTATGTAAGGAACAGATGTAGCAAAAACATTTACAGGAAAAGCTTTATAAAAACTTCAGAAAATTTTCAAATGTCTTCTGAGGACTATTTGTCATATATTTTTGTATGTGAAGTCATGCTTTTACCTTTGGAAATCTATTATTCAAGGAGAGTAGCAACTTTTTTTTAAAAAAAAACAGCTTGAAAGCTCTTTGTTAAAAACAACATTAAGAACAAGTGATGTAAAAAATATAATTTAAAATGTCATTAGGTAGGATTAGTTAAATTTTTTCTCTGTAAAGTTTTTTCATAAATCAGAGATGTTTGGGAAAAGTCAGGAGCCAATTCTGAGGTATTTTTGAAAAGAAAAAATGCAATCAAGTAATATGCAAACAAACAATCATTTATCAGCCAAGACAGCAGATAAGTACTAATACAATCCTTTAACTCTCAGGGCTGGAGAATATAATTCTGGAGAGAAAATCTAATATTTTGAGGAAAAAATTAAGATCTGTAACTATTTAAATAGGTGACTTCCTGTATTCTTACCGAGGCACTTGGATTATTGGCTAGGAACAAGAGAGATGATGAAAGAGAATGCTGCTTTGCATTATGTCCTGTTCCCACATACATAATGGCTAAAATCAGACATACATACATACCTGAACACATACATGTATATGCATTATATTCCGTGTATCCAATAGTACAAACACAACCTTCCTCCACATTAGGAGTGAAAATGCTTTCTGCAAATCAGGTCACAGCCTTTTCAACTGCTTGAAAACAATGTAACTGAAGTTACATCTAGACCGCTAGTTACTAGTTTCTGTGTCAAGAAAATCAAGGCTGCTAGAGTCTGCCGTGGTACCATGGGAATATGTTTGAGGATGATGTTTCTCCAGTAGCTTTTCATCTTGAACTGACATTTCTCACTATTCATATCCATCAACGTCAAAAACTGTATCAACTTTTACGGCAAACTTTCTACATTTGCTTTAAAGGGTGCCAGTCAGCCTATGCTGTGCAGTTAGACGGGCTCAGTGGGCAGCAGGACTCCCAGCTGTGCTGAAACGCAGCCTGCACCAACACCCGTGTGAGACACGGAGCTGTCCTGACAGCAGTGATGCTCAGAGGAGGATGTGCTGCTCCCCACACAGCCGATGCTTCCCCTCCCTGTAACGGCAATAGCTTTCCACTGGAAACAGGAGTTGGTGTTACCATGGCAGAGTGCTTTAGCTTGTGTTTGTTGAAAGGTGTTTAACAGTAAGCGTAGGGCTGAGTGGATGTGTCATCTGCCAGGCTATGTACACATGGAATAGAAGAGAGGGAATCTGAGCATTCAAAGTGTGTCCGCTGATAATTACCTGAGGGGGAGGGGCAAATGACTGGCTGCATCACCTCATCTCATCTCACCTCATCTCAATACCTTGTTTTGAATTTGGGCCTTTGGGAGACAGATTCTGAAGACAGGAGATATAATGGTAAAATTAAGATCTCAAACAGTTTGCAGATCAGATTATACGAATAGAATAATATCCCCTCTAGAAAGGATACTCATTTAAAACAGCTCATGACAGAAAGGATTGCAGGACATTGCAGGCCTGTGTTCTACTGTTTTTGTAATTATCAATCTATTTAATCTCTACTTGGACAGATTCTTCATGTTTTTATTAGTATCTTTTCTAAATATATCATTGGACATGACAATCTGATAATGAAAACACGGTATAGGTCCCAAAAGGGCAAGGTGTTTTGAGCTTGCAAATTTAAGCGGCAATAATTAAGATGATGACCTTTCCAAGATTTCTAAGTGAAACTTTAGCACTGATGGCAGTAAATATCAAAACCCTGAAAAACTACATAAAAAGTTCAAGCTGATTTCCTGTTATTAAAAGCAAGAACAAACTGTAACTTGAATTCTTTATAATGACTCAGTTCCATTCCTCATAGGACTCACATTTGACCATTTGTTTTTCTGAGGATGCTTGATTAGATCTCAAACCAGAGTTCTTCTAATGTTGCTCCAGACAGAAGCTTAGCTTTCATCTCCATGCATGAAATTTCTAGTGAGTTGAATCCTGCAGCTTTTCACTCTCCATAAATACCCAAGGCAGGAAGATAAATGTCAGACTTCTCACTGATACAGAGAATGCAGCGTGTGAGGCCTCTACCATGGCTAATCAGAGGAAAAGGAATAAACAGCTTTCATCCTATATTTATAAGGAGACTAACTATAAAGGTATTAACAAAAGAGAGCAATTAATGCAATGAACAAGCAAGATTAGTCTACTTAGAAGCTACATAACAGGAAATGAATTTTCAACATTTTTCATGTCAAAGAATTATCTGAGGAAAATAAATAGGAAATAGGAAGATCCTACTCTCAGTTTTGAAAACTTGGGGCATAACCACCTTTTTTTTCTCTCCTTGAACTCCTTTGGGAATAAAAAGAAGAGGAATGCACCCAAGAGGCAGAAAAATGTCCAGCTATAATCAATGCCAGGCTGCTGAGAAGATTTACAACTGCAACTGAACCACAAATTTCAACACAGCTTCTTCCATAAGTCTCGTATAAACTGGGGACTGTTCACAATATATATTAAAGCCCTTTAAAATCACATTCTACAAGAAAAAGTTTATTGGGCAAGTCCCCCAGTTCTCTGCTGTTTGTACTGGTGGTGTTGAACTCCACCATTCAAAGAACCAACAGCAGCTACAGAGTGCAAAACCTTGACAGCTTCAGAGGATATCCTGCATGCATAAGAAAGTACGCACAGTCTGGCTGGAAAAGGAAATTTGGAGGTCTTTTCTTCCATCACATTTTCATGATTCTATCATAAAGGGAGCCAGATTTACATACATTAGGAGGAATCAGGGGGTTAAAGTGATCTCTTCCATATTTATTTATACTATTTGTAGCATGCTTATCTCTTTCCACTCCTTCCTCATGCTACAGATTTATAGTGTCAACGAAAGTAATGAATGACCTGAATTCACCTTAAAATCCCAGGAAACTTGAACAGCCTGTATCTACTGAAATAACACTGTTATCACAACAGCTTTGGCTAATAAACTCCTAACTGGACAGACAGAAGTCTAGTCTTTGTTGAATTCCTCCTCTAATCATCTCAATACAGAACAAGCTGTTTACTTTAATGTTTATTTTCTTGTAACGCAACAAGACTTCATTGTTGGAATTACTGCATAAATATTGAGTTGAGAAATAGTCAGTGGTGAACATTATTCATGGATGTAGAGGTCTTAAGTGATTCAGACTCTGATTCATTCACATCCTCAATAATTATCACCACAAAAGCAAACATATTTTAAAGAACAGGATGTGAAATTAATGTTCTGAAGAATTTGTAAAATAAAAGCTCTACAGATTTTTTTCAAGTCCACTATGAATTATTACCGACTTCTAATAGCTCAATCAGGAGTCTTTCTTTTTCAAGCAACCACAGTGCACGGATTTCTTTTCATAATTAAAACAAAAGAGAATTGTTAGGTAACAGGAAACTTTTAGAATTACTTTAGGTCAATTTAGGCCCATCATTGATGTGGTTCTGCTCTCACTGGGCATACGTGCGGTTTAAGTCACTGGATTATTCTGTAGAAAGCTGAGCATCTCTGTCAACACCAATAAGAGTCTTCACTCAGCACTGAGCCAAAGACTTTGGGAAATTTACTGTAAAACTCTTTGGGACATCTATCTAAAAATTAGGAGTAGGTTTTTTCCTTCTGTTTACAATTTAAATTGGCCTTATATGAGAATTTCAAAATATCTTTTAAAGCTCCATCACATGCAACCTACAGAGCAGCAAACCTAAGATTTGAGTTAGGTAACAGACAAATATTTCTGTCCTTAGGCATGGTAAAGATGTTCTCAAGAGTTCAAGAAGTCTTTGGAAGTCTTAGGTAGTTGACCAAATATTGTATGTTGAAGTCTTATCTCAGAATCCCTGATTTCATTGATTGACTGTACCATGTGGCATTATGTTATCTTTGTAATGTGGGGCTTTCCTGCCTCTGGTTTTCAGTCATGCAAAAATGAGTGTTTGCAACGCCAGGTGATGCAAATCAACCACAGAGCAAAAGGTAGTTGAAGAGCAAGTTGATGAATATTCCTGAATATCAAATATGGTTGTGCAGAGGAAAATCAAATCACAATCCTATCATGAGTGAAGAAAGGGGCTAATATTTTGCAAATGCTAATAGGCAAAATTTATTCACTTTTAACTTTAGCATACATTTGAACTTTTGAATGCCTGCAAAATCTGAAGAAATTCTCTCAATCTGCTTGAGGTCTGCCCAGGTGTAATGGAGTGATGCTATTATTAAGGTTTGCCTCATAACTAGAAGAGATTGGTCTAAACAATGAAGTAATTATCCAGCATTCTCTTATATTTGCCTGGGTCACCAGGGAAACAGCAACTAAAAATTTTGTTTACTTCTTGAAAAATGTCTTGAGGAGCAGTTTGGACTAGCTGCCCTTGAGGTGTCCTTTCCAGCCTTCTTGTTACTTCGATTTTATTTTCAGAGATATCTTGCACCCAGATCAACAACTAACATGTAACATAGAAACCTTATGTTTTCTTCTGTAGGCTTAATAATGTTCTACCTGATTTGCACAGGTTGCATGATCATAGAAAATTGGGCTAAAAGAAGAGGGTGCATGTAGTTGTCTCCCTCCATCTAGTCCACGATAATCATTTAATTATGAGTCTGGCATCTACAAAATTTTAATAATGCAAGTTCTGTTAGTGCCATAGGACCCCAAATGGTCAAATAAAGAGAAAGTTTATCCCATGTAGAAAATACACCCTTTCAATTTCATACATTTGAGAATATGGATCTTGATCTTGAAAATCTTGAGATGATACAAGTTTTCCACTTAAGATTATTCCCTGGGAAGGATCCTATCACCATTCCAGAGCAATAATGCCACAGCTACTTCCATTGAGTGCATGGAGGTTTCTGATGACTGAAAATAGATGGTGTCACATTCTCTTTAGTGGTACCCAGTGACACGACAGGGAGCAATGGCCATAAATAAAACCGCAAGTAGTTCCACCTCAACAGAAGGAAGAACTTCCTTTTACATTGAGGGTGGCAGAGCACTGGAACAGGCTGCCCAGGGAGGTTATTCCAAACCCACCTGGACACATTTCTGTGTAACCTGCTCTGGGTGACCCTGTTTTGGCAGAGAGCTTGGATGCGAAGATCTCCAGAGGTGTCTTCCAACCCTAAAAATTCTGTGATTCTATGAAAAGGTGTTGGGTTTACATAGTTTTGGTTGGTTGTGGTTTCTTGTTTCTTTTGGCTTTGAGAACATAGTAAAGCAGAGGACAGAAAGTAAATATCATGGAAAATAATGAAGCAAGAGAGAAAGAATATGTAAGGTTGGAGTGCAAGAGATAAAGAGAAAACAGTTGTAATTTTTCAGGGGAAAAAAATGATAGGGGAAATCAAGCGATGATAATGAGCTTCAAATAAAAAAGTGGTGTGAAACACTTTAAACAATAGACACAAAAAAGACTGCTAAATCTTTGGCAATGCATCCAGCCATTCCAGATTGTCTAATCATCAGACAAAACATTTCATAAATTGTTTTATACAGATACATGATTTCTATAATTTAAGATATTTAGATATTTCAGTTAAAAAAAAAAAAAAAACACAAAAAATAAACCCAAAGCAAACACACTTTAAAAAAGAAGACAGAAAAAAACCCAAAATGCAAGCTTTGGTTTTAGCCCCAGGGTTTGTGTTGTTCTGGGAGAGTTTTTTTAGGTTTTCTAGGGCTGGCACCTCACTGGGACAATGGATCCTTCCTGAGTGCCTCTGCATGTTTTAACATTGTGCTCAGATGCAGGCAGATGTCATCTGTCATTCGTCTATCCATCAAGGCAGACAACACACTGGAAGATGTGATAAGCTCAAAAATTGCAGAATGAACAGTACAGCTCAGCTTTAGTTCTTCACCAAAAACATAAGTTATCCCTTTCTCCTGTTTTATTTCCCTCTTACTGATCCAGGGACTTTTGTTTTGTATGAAGCATACAAATATGCTGAATTTGAAAGCAATTCTAAATAGTTATTATGCTTCTAAACTTCTTTGTCTCATCACATTTTGAAAATAAATACAGTCTGCAGCCACTCTTCCAGTGATTAGGGAAAGGATAAACATTCAGAAAACTTGGGAGACTTCTCTGAAAATCATGTCAACTTGTTCATGGATATTTTTAAATTCAATTCAGATGCATTTCTTTGAAAAACCCTAATTCTATTGTTTGCCCATAACTGTTGCCTTTACCTATGCTTCTATTTTAAAGAAAACCGCAGTGGATCAATAGCCATAAGGTTTAACCGATTCCTAACAAGAAGTTACACGTTCTGTGCTTTTATCCAAAATTCCCAATCTGAGCACATCCCGAAAAGAAAACATCAGCCAAGTTTCCTGAATCAGAATTGCAGACCTGAGTGTTATCTAAAGTTAGATCATCACACAACACTGAACAGATTCTGTCATTTTCTCACTCCTCCTGTTCTGAGGTAGTCAAACAGTTACTCCAAATTTAAGCTGTTAGTAGGCAATTTATGGAATTTACACCCAATACCATAACTCAGTTCTTCTTTGTGTGACTTCAGAAATTTGCCTCTAGAAAATGTGGACTTAGAAAAATGTGAAGATACTGACTATGTAGGATCTTCAGCCTAAAATCTTGATCCTTAAGAGAGTTAATTGCCCACCCCTTTAGAGGTCATGGAAGCAGCCTGGATTTGTATTATTTTCTCAGCTAATGTAAATTGAATTTTATTCAATATATTTGAAAACATCTTTTGTGTCACAAAGTGGGTAAGAAGAAAGAGAAATTGAACTGAACAACACACTAATTCAAATTCTCCTATGAAAAGTATATTTAAACTGCACCTGTCTGTAATCATATTACTGTTGCTGTTACTGAACATACACACACATCCCATTTTATCAGTAAAATCGCAGTAGATAGAAGTTTCCCATGGTTTTCACTTTTGTCCCATACCACTCAAGCCTGAGGGTTGCTTTTCCCTTCCCACTACTGCTCAGGGCCACCCTCTGCACAAACAGGTTGTTCTGTCTCTCTAAGCAGGTACAAAACTTGGGCTGTCAAGTCTTCTTCCACCTGCTTCTTCAGCTGACAGTCCTTCAGCTACAATTCAACCTCCAGCAGATGAACTCAGAATTGCCAGGAACCTACCTCCCAGTTTAGACTGTCTGTTGTGGGTTTAAAAAAAAAAATTATAGAATTTGAGGTAAAGTTTTCAGAAGGGATCTGTACAGCAGGACAGCTGATGCTGCTGTTGTCGCTCCCCATGTGACAGTTTGTGCCGCACTCAGCCTTAGATCATTTTCTTCCACAAAGCTGCACCTAACAATTACTTTTGGTGTCTGTTGCAGAGCTGTCAGCCCCGCATCAGCTGTCAGGAGGCTGAATTTCACTCCGTCTGTGTCTCATCCCCATGGCCCTGACTGACAGGCGTCCTGCAGTGTGTGCATCTGACTGCCCCAGTGTGCTGCCAACCTGCTTCTCCCCAGATCAGGCTCACACCCCGGGGGCTTTAAGCTGTGCTCCATCCCAAGACTGCCTGGTAATGGAAAAACGCAAGTTGCAGTGAGGGCCAGCAGTGCTCACTGGGAGGGATGGAACAGCACAAGCTGCTGTCAGAGAATCTTCTTCCACTCCTAGGTCTCTGGATATCGGCTTCCCTTTCCTTCTTGTGAGACTTCTTGTTAGCTCAGCTCTGCGAATCAGGTGCACAGATCTCATCTTTATACCTCCAAATATTGCCAGGACCAAGCACCCATCCATGCCACCCTCTGCATTATCTTGAAGCTGTACATCATGGAGACAAACATAATATGTTTTGTAGATATCAAGACAGCCTTTAAAAAGATCCAGTATTCAATGGGCGATGATACCACAATAAAGAGAACACTCTAGGTAAATATTTGCAATATAGTCCAATTCTTTGAAAAACACTACTTTTATCTTTGAGATAAAACAATCTTCTTTTGCAACTTGCATAAAGTATGTGTGGGTTCTAAGCTCTTGTTTGCACTAAAAATCTTCAGTTTCAAGTCTAGCTACATGCATAAAACTCCCCAAATTATTGGCTTCTTGGGCCAATGACAGTCCAAAATGACCCTGCTGAGCCACGCTACCTGTGTGACTGAAGTGACTCCTGACTGACTCATGAAATGTGTGTTGCTTTCTATTTTTAACAAGCAGGTTTCATTTGGCTGCTAACCAGCTGCAAACTGAGATATTAACAGGGAAAAAAAAGCCACACAAAATAACAATGCTGACAGCTTGTCCTCCTTTGTTTATATCTACTACAATCTAAAGTCAAAATGAAAAAAGGTTATTTTTAATTTTCTTTTTATATATCAGTGTACATATGCACACATGCACAGATACACACACTCCTGTTTCTTTAAAGACTGTAAAATGTCAGATTATTTCTGCAAATTGGTTATTAAGTAATTAAAAAGAAAAAATAGTAAGAGAAATTTGTCTTCCACAGCACAGCTGAATTAAGACACAGGAAGATCCTTCTCTAACCCTCTAAATCTTTTTGCTTTATTCTACATTAACATTGGAATTATTATATCCCAAAAGTAGCTCAGCTGTTATAAGAAAAGTCATAATTCTGTATTTACAGACATAATTTTTATGTAATTATTTCATAAGTTGTTTGAAATAACAGGAGAGGGCCATTTGCCACATTTAGTTACATTTCCTCAAGATTTTTCTAACAAAAGAATGACAGCTGCAATAAAAATCATACTGGTGCCAAATGCTTTCATTGTTCGATTTTTTTATTTTTTAAATCTCTTTCAACTGAGAAAAGTAAGGCTAAAGTTGGGGAAAACATGTTTTTCTGGTGTGTATGAGTGGGTGTGCAAATTACTTCTCACTCTTCCTTAAATCGCATTTTCCCCTCTCTTTTAAATGCGATGGGAAAAACATTAAAACAATTTATGGATGGGGAGACATCAAGTTACTCTTTTTTTCAAAGTTAAACAAGATTCACATTTGACTTTATCTCACAAGTTCTACAGAGCAGCAGTGGTGGAGACAGGTCACACATGGGGCAAGAATGGGACAAGGGAGGGCTGGGCGGGTGTGGTCCAATCATGTAAAACAATGACGTTGCCACCCTGGGAACTGGACGACCATGCAGGATCAGAGTTAGAGAAAAGGCCCAGACTTGTCAGCTGCAATACTCTGACTCTGGTACAAGAGAGTGAAAAGCAGAGAAGTCTCACCAATTCCCTGGAATAGCAGGGAATTCTCAGCAATTCCCTGGGTGGGAATAGTAGAAAAATCTGAAGTGGCTGAGCAATCCATACTCGACCAGTAATGAAATCATACTTGATCTATAACTGAAGGGCTGTTTACTTATTTTCACCTTAAAGAAAATGGGTCCAATGAAACATGCTCTGAGCCCTCCAGGAATGCCTCTGGAATTTTGGAATAAAAACCCAAACCACCTAAGATACAACCAGTTTGCAGCAGACATTTGGAGAATACAGCACTCTTGCTGTGAACTGGTGCTTTTCCGGTCAGCTGAGCTATGGCTGACAGGGATGGAAGTGGTTCTCAGTCCATGCCCCTTTCCTAGCTCTTGCTCGTCTCAATACCTGATTTTTAGAATGCTCTGTTATTATATCATTCTTGGAGATGTGAAAAGCAACGCATGGGTCAGCAATGGGCTTTCCCCATGCTCGCTGTGCAGCTGTGAGTCTCGTTTTCTCACATGCAGACAGGTGGGTGAGACAAAAACACTGGTCTGTTTTTTCTAGCTATGCTTATCTGGGCCCTTACAGCTCACTTACTACTCTTATCAGCTTTGAAAAATAAAAGAAAGTCTGAAGCTCTGAGGCAGAGCTGCTCAGGGCTGCTGTGTCAGATGAATCTGACAGAAGAGACCAGACAGAAAAGAAAAACAGCACAGAACAAAAGGAATAGAGAAAATGATCTAATTTTTTTTTATGATCACACCAGCTTGCATGACTTCAATTTTAAGCTGTCCAATTAAAACAAACAAACAAGCAAACAAAAATCTTACAGTTTGTTGAATAGCTCTAGTCACCAAGAGATGCAGGGTTTGACATGTTAAGAAGAGAAACATTGCTTCCAAATCTTTTCAGTATCTATCTGGACATGTGGGACACTTTGTGCAAAATGGTGGTGAAAGGGTCCAGAGCAAGAAGCTGTGGCTGAAAGTTGTAACTTCGAGTGAAGGTCTTCTGAGAGCAAACCTGCAACAACAACACTTCCCTGGGGCTCTGCAATTGCCATCCCATACAGTGACCCTGAACATCAAGCCCTGTGGGGCCACTAACTCACCAGCCCCAGAAAGCCAGAGCACCAGGCACCCCAAGCCATAGCCAGAACAGAGCCACCAGGCACCATCATGAACCACCAAAGGGTAGGGCATGACTGAAGTCATGAGAGCGAGAAACGTGTCTCAATGACAACATGCAAGATCTGACAGGCCTGTAAATTATTCAACATCACTCACCGTCTGGGTGGGGTCTCTGCTTTGCCAGGTGGGGATTATTATAGGGGATAAGAAAAGGAGGGAAGCATTGCAGCCGGAGTTGCAACTTATTCGAATTACTTGCATTTGGGAATTACCGTTAGATTTTTGCTTCAAATAAGAACCACTCAAATCCCCAAGAGTGACAGAGTTGCTCTGAAACACTAAATCAAGACTATGTGGCGGTGTTTTTTTTTAAAAGAAAGCCCAACCAGCTTCTTCATTGATCAGGAAAGAAACTACTAGGTGAAATTCTGGGCTAGCCAGAAAATCTGATTCTGAAAATTCCCTAGTGTCATTGCTCCTTTTCTTCCTGACCTTGGCTTCTGGATTTATGCTTCAGTTCTCTCCCAGTACAGAAAGAACAGAGCAGCTTCCAGAGAGGAGGACTTGGCCTTACCTCCAACTGAAGAGATGGGTCTGAACTTTAGCACCAGTCACTGAAAGGCCTTTGTATTTAGAATGAAGACAACCCTGAAGTGAAAAGTGATTGGGAAAACAGAGATTCTGTAACCTCTCAGCCTCCTCGCCTCTGGAACCACAGAAGAGGACAGTGCCCTTCTCTTTGCTCCCAGAGGAAAATGCCCCTCAGAAACTCTGATCTGTGCTTTACAGGTAGTTTTGTTGATGCTGGATGGCTTAAATTCTTTGCTATAAACAGTAGAGGAAAAGGATTTCAAACAGCAACTCAGGTATTAATGTTGTATTTCCTCTGCCATCAACCTGCCAAGGACCCTTCTCAATTATAATCTTGTCTGGGGTTTCAAGTAAGATTGAGACTGCAGTGAACTATTTTCCAGGGTCCGTTCCTTCCCCATCTTCTCACCAAGCTGCAGGCTTTAGAGAATAGGCTTTGGAGAATGTGACATTTTAGAACAGGCTGCCCAGGGAAGTGGTGGAATCCCTGCCTCTGGAATTGTTAAAAAAACATGTAGATGTGGTGCTTAGGGACGTGGTTTACTGCTGGGCCTCGCAGTGTTAGGTTAATGGTTGAATTCAATGATCTTAGAGGTCCTGTTGAACCTTAATGATTCTCTGAATAAATAAAGCGGTTTTCAATAGAGAATGGAAAGAATGAGGCTGAAACTTTGTGAAAGCAACAGGAACACTTTGTAATACCTGTACAGCTTTAAAACGGCAAGGAAAAGAGAATACAGGAATATAACATTGAAGATCAGCTAACTACCCTGCAAACATTTCATAAGGCTGCCTAGCTTACATGCAGTGGAAGAGGTAATATACAGCATATGCCAGAATTTCCTGCTCTTGGTCTGGCTCCACAATATTAATCCTATTTATAGATTGCAAAATTAAAATAGACCGGAGTGATTTTTTAGTCTGATATTCTGTTTAAGAGAGACTTGAACATTCCCCTACATTAATTCTTGATACAAATCCAAGAGTCAATTTAGCTAGTCCATTAGTTTTCAACCTTTTACAATTTGCATACATTTAAACTTTTCAGTAGGATTGAAGATGCTCTATGCAGATTGACAATCCACGTGTACTTCTTAGTTACCTCTCTAAAATCCCTTCAGAGGCACCACTGAACCACCAGGTGTCTATAAACACATTTTAAAAAACACATACTCTTTTCAAAAAGCATCCAATCTTATTTTAAAATAAATTAAATTAAAATTTTAAACTGAGGAAGATGGAATCCCTTACAGTGTTGTTTTAGAAATTACCTTCATGGACATAAGCTCTCCTTTTCTCACATGAATTTCTCTGGTTTCATCTTCCGGACACTATACGCTGTGTCTGTTTGCCAGCTAGGCTGAAAAGCCCTCCATTACCGTGCTCCTCTCCTGATGTGGACTCTCAGAGAGTGATTGCATTGCCCTTTTGCCTTCCCTTTGATGAGTTAAATGGATTAAGCTTCGCCCAGCCACACTACAGGGCATATTTCTCCGCCCATTAATCATTCTCCATTATAATGTAAACAAAACCAAAATGTATTCAATACATTCTTCGTATTTCTCTGTTCATACTTATGTTACTGTCTGGTTTAAAAGACAATTTTGTCTGACTAAGTTATAGATCATTAAGCTGAAAAAAAAGTTTGCCCGTTACTGCTGTTTTACCATCTTGCCCCATCTTGTCTCATTAGCAGGAACTGATTGAGCATGAAGGTGTTCTCTGGCTGTCAGTAGATAAAGTAGGTGCTCTTGGCTTTCATCTGTTCTGAATTCTCCTTGTCTCATTATCTTCACAAGGTCAGATTCTTTGACACTGGGACTGCTTGCTTAGCACTCCATTCTGGTAATTACTTGCCTGGCAACCTTAACCATAAGTAGATTGCATGTATATGGCAGCAATGAAAGTATCAGCATACAGGCCAACAGCCATATATCCATATAACACAAATACCATTAGAAATGTGTTCATTCTACTGATGTAATTGCTCTGCTTCTGTATTATCGTACTGCTGCAAGCACGATGTACACATTAAAATGCATGGTTTATATTACAGCACTGAAACTAAAGTCGCAATTCAGTGCAATTTAGGACTAATCTCATAGCTTTTTTCCCACAAAACTCACAAATGGTTTATATGGAATAGGCTAAGCTGCACTTCTTCTCTGAATCTTCTTTTACCTTCTATTAGAAAGACATACTCAACTGAAATTATGAAGTTGGTAGAAGACTTTGGAAAAGTCTGGACACTGACATCCATTTCTGGTGCAAAGACTATCCTCAAATCAGTGCACAGTCTTCTGCAAAATAAATGTATCTCCTTTGATCTATTTATTGTGAGAAAGCAAAAAATGCATCTTGTGATGGATGCCTCGTACAGCTCTTCTTTTTATTCCATTTTACGTTCACAAAATTACTTCCTCTACAACAAATCTTATTTACACAGTTCATCAATAATAGTCAAATTGTATTTGAGTCACTTACTTCTGCAAAGTTGTAACAATAATATATATGTTGTTTATGTTCCAAGAAGATCCATGAAGAGTATAAAAATGTGAATGCCTCACATTTTGGCAGAATGCCGAAATAAAAATGCCTTCATACCACTGCAGTTCAAACTCATTTACACCAGATTTAAACACGCTTCTTTTGTTAATGCAGTTCCTTCTCTGATCACCTCATTCTTCTTAATGTGTCAGCGATATTTAGATTTACGACAAAGCTTTCAAATCATCTATTTGATGTAATTTCAAAGGTGGTGAAGTATCTAAATAAAAATGTGTCCATAAGGCACTGGGGGTAGGTATCACGTTGTACTTGCATTGTGCAATTTATTGATGGTGGTCACATCATCCTCATTTCACAGATGGAAAAACTGATGCCCTGAGAAATTAGATGAGTTGGCACTAATTGTACAGCAAGTTAGAAATAAAAATTAGAGCTGCCTCCTAGTTTCATAACCTAATCAGCCTAGCTCATTTTATTTTGACCCCTCTAACAGCCACAGCGCCACACTCAGGTGGAAACCCACAGACCCATTTTTTCTGTTAGGAAGCCCTTGGTTTGCTTCCAACTGTCTCCACAAATCACAGCCCTGCCTTCATGTTCAGAGCATTTCCTACCACCTTCTTCCCTGCTTACCACCTGCAGTCACAAAAAATCCATCCTCACCTTTTACCTGTCTTCAATAATGAGGATCTCTCCCCAAAAAGAAGTCACGACCTCTTTCCACTCAGTTCAAAGGCTCATTTACAGGTAGCTGAGAACACCCTCTCAAATTACCTCACAGCAATCCAGGTTTCATCCCTTGTGGCCTTTAGATGCACCAAAACTCTCTAAATGAGGCTCTGCTCTATCTATCAATATGGAGGTACCTATAGGAGCTGAGTCTCTTAATTCTCAATATACAGGCTTTAGTTTTGTCATATCTCTCTACCCTTGGTTTGGAAATCTCTGCCAATTGTCTTTAGTACAATGAGAGTCAGCATCAGCCTTAGCACCTGAAGACCCAGCTGCATTTTTGAGAACAGCTTTCTTACCAGATGTAAGGAGGGGTTCACTGGAACACGGTCTGTCTATGGGAGCATGTATCCTCACATGCCCATAATCCTGTCCATGCTTTAGTGCCTTTTACTGGATGTGCTGGTGCCACAAAGCACAGGGTGCATATCTCTGACAGAGAACACTGTCTCTTGTCTTGGACTGAAAATATGTGAGTGCCCATTACATATTCACGGAGATACTGACATATTTGAGGATTTTTTTTGTTTGTTTTGTACCTTTTAGTGCAGCTTTCTATAACAAATAGAGAGGTTTGAATTTAATCAGACAGAGTAGAACACACTATCATCGTCACTTAATACTAAAAAGATGAAAGTTCTTATACAGGAATATTTGGCAAACGAATTGTGAGAGGGGAAAACTGTCCTTCATTTCACCAGGATTGGATTACATTCAATACTATTGAATATTCATTGATTGAGTACAGAAGCCTCAATCCACTGGTTGGTTAAAACTGGTCAAAGAGCCAGAGTATTATCCCAGAGTTCCAGGCATTTGCTGAGGCTCTCACAATATGCAATTTACAGAAGCTGATAAACAAGCAATGAAACAAAAGCCATGTACTTTTTTCATCTGAGCTCCAAAAGTGACCTCCATGGTACAGACAACAAGGTGTAACATGTTCACCATCTCCTGGCAGATGATCTACTTTCCACTCAGCTCTTTCCCGTGGATCCTGAGGACTTTGCTTTCTTCTGTGCTGCACATCCTTTAGAGACTAGCTAGTTTCAATCCTGCTTCTTCTCCACTTCTTTCATCTCAGAAGGACTTTTTAATCCTAATTCAATGAGGAAGGAGTTTCAGTTTTACTCACAACACTTTATCACCTACCCTCTTCTGCCTTGGAAAACTGCTGCCCTGGGCACACGGGTTTTGGGTTTGTTTTGGTTTGGTTTTTTTTACCACTAGGTAAACAGTCAGCCAGTTATTGCTTGGCAGCACCTTAGGCAGTCTATTATCACATATTTACCACCAGTCTAGGCAACAGCCAAGTGTCAGCATGAAGTTTTTTTCTTCTTTTGAACTTAATAAAAATATATACCTTTCCAACATATGGCAGCCACAAGAGGGACAAATACATCTAGTGTTTTCCTGAGCCTTTTTGGAATGGTGACCCTTGAGGAGACCCAAAGGCTGAGAGAAGGAACTAGAATTTAATCAGAATGTATTAAAAGAGCAAAAAGTGACTTATATTAGGAAGAGAAATTCATCAGGGATTAAAAGAGAAAAATTTAGAATGACAGCCAAGGATGAACACTTTAATAGCTGTAGTTTGGCTGAAGAGAAGTCATAGAGAAAGAAAGCAAGAGAATTTAACAATGAATATGTTGTATGGGACTGTGTCAAGGGCCTAAGAGAAGTCAAGACGTTCGTATTTAATTTAGAGCTGAGCACGATTCTCTGCTGATAGCTGACAAGATAATAAAATCTACTTTCTCAATTATTTTAGTCCAGGGCTTCTTTCAACACTTTCCTGAATTACGATCTCTGCAGCAGTGCTGCTCTCCAGTTTGGGAAGTTCATAGTGTCTCTCCAAACATATACAAATTAAGGAAGTATAAACAAATCCAAAGAAAAAGCATAGTTTGACAACAATAGCAACACAGCTTTTGCCTCATGCCTTAACTGATTTTTAAGAAACACAACAGGCAAACCCATGCTCTAATTCAGCTCCTATTTCCAAGACAGGCCAAAAAAACAAGAAGCTATGATGGCAGGTATTTATCCATTGGAAAGTAATGGAATATCAGCAACTGAGGTCTTTGTTCCTAAGAAAAAATATACGGTTTTCACCTTTATGGGTTTTGTATTAGTTAACACTAAAATTGTTGTCATAAAGGAGTCACAGTTTACAGAGGAGGAAATATGTGATTAGGCCGCATGGTGGGGATTTGACACCTCCTGAGGTCACTGATTAGCCTGTCTTCCACTCTGCTTTGGGAAGCTGGAATCATTCGTAGCTGCAGTACAGTGCTGAGTTTTAAAGGCTCATTGGCTATTCAAGGAGAGAGAGACAAGTGCTGATGAACCTCAAAGCTGTAGGCCTAAATACCATCACAAGGTGTTCTATGAGAAAAATCTCTATGTTCCAATTGGAGGGGTTTTTCCCTGATCTGAAATGAAAACTGCAAATTCTGATACTACAAGGAAAAATCATAAAAATTATTAATATGAGAAAAAATATACATATTTCAATAAGGAACTTTGAGATACAGGGATAGCATTCTTTTGTCAGCTAAACTTTTGGCTATTTCTAGGAAAGCCTAACATCCCAATGAGTTCTTCAGTGCCCGAGTCAAACCCAACCTCAAACCAGAGAATATTAAGAACAAACATGCTTGCAGGTCTTCTTCACCATTGCATCACAGGAAGGTTGGAGCTGTGAAGACCATGATTTGTCATCAGTCCAGTGAGAGAAACACCAGAACCTCTGTCTTACATGAAAATTTTGTCCCAGAATCCTGCTGCACAGACAAGGTATGGGTCCTGGCTAAACATATTAATCCCAGGACCTTGAAGTGCTACTCTTGCTCCCTCACCAGTTGCAGAAAGGTGAGCTGATTGGGTTGCACTAATGTTGCAGAACCTGAAAGCCCTGAGCTTACCAGTTCCATGGTGATCTGAGCTGTAAGGCTGCTACAGATATTCAGTTCCTGGGAAGTCCAGACTTCCACACAGCCTGTGCAAAAACCACTGACATCATTGAAATAAAATTGTTTCCATAAAATGCTTCATGGAGGTGAGATCTTCAAGCAAAAGCTTGTTTTATCTGGAAATCTGCAGCCAGATATGCCCTTGAACTGCTGAAGTCAGTGGGGGTTGTGCAACACACTCAATATCATGTTGATTTCAGTGGAAGTTTCTCTTTGTCTACACTTCATTTTTATTGAGACAAAGGTTGTATAAACCTTACCCACAGTGGTTAAAACTTGGTTCCTGTGAAGAATATCCCCATTACCCTCACGCACGACCAAAGTCCCACTTAGGACACTTTGTCAGACGTAAGTGATGCATGAGTCCTCTGGTGGCACTCTGCACAAGGGTCAGCTCATCCCACATAGCATTGATGAAGTGTGGTCCTGTATCCCTAAGTTTAACCTAGAACAGCAGATCCAGCTATATCAGCAGATTCCTTAGATGCTGCCTCTGCAGCACGTTAAGAGTTTCCCACCAGTACTAAAACCATTGACCCAGCCCAGGTTGTTTTATTTCCTCATTTACTCAGGGAGAAAGACTCTGATATTTTTTTATTTTTTGTGAAGGACGATGTATGACAAGCCTTACTGGGTCTTCTTCAATGTAAACAGGCAATAATTCTTAAGGTCAAACAAGAACAGATTCTCAGGAATGAATAATTAATAGGGATATACAAAATGTCAGAGCTCAAGTTTCTAGGATTTGCTAAAACACAGACAAATTGAAATCTGACAAAAACAAATTGTGTTTAATAACCCTTAAAGACGTGATTCCTGAAGCATCCTGCAGTACTCAAGTCTCCCCCTGTCCAACTTCTTTCATCTTCATTTACAGCAGACAAAGGCTAGTGAAAATAATGCTCGAACTTTAAGTAATAAAATCAGTTATAAAATCACTTACTTCATCACACATTAAATGCTTTTGCCCACTCTTCCTTCTTTTTAACCTTCCTGACTATTTTTAGCGACTGCATAGAACCATTCCCTGCTGAAGTAGCTCAGTGCCAAGGGGTGGTGCCATGCAGGCACAAAAAAGAAGGACATTTTCTGCCCTCTGCTCTCCAAGGTGATGTCAAACCTTGTGACTACCGATGACACAACACTGAGCCCCAGCTACCAAGCCAGAGACATGAGATAATATATAGTCTCTGGCTAACTCAGTTAGGTGGGTTATAGAACAAGGGCAGAATGGGATCACATTATGGGGAAATCAAAAACTAATATATAACTCTTGGTTTATTCCTCTTATGTCCATCTTTAAACCTGTTATGTCAGCCTGACATTGGTCTAAGTCCAACTTTATCATCAGTCCATAAAATCTGAACTGCTTCTGAATTATGTCAATGCCGAATTAGTCTCACTGAATGTGCAAAATCAGGCCATCTACTAATAATGAAACAAAGGGAGAACATTTCACTGTTGCTATTTATTCCACACTGACCTTCTGGAGACTTCTTGACCAGATTTATAGATCAAACCTCCAACTCAGAGCTCTAAAACCAGAATATTCCATGGAATTAAGCAGATGCAGGCAGTGGGCAGTGAAACTGGATACGTCCAAAGTAAAACTAAGAAATAATGAAGAACGACTGTTCAGAAGGGAGATCACACATGTGAAGTCCTCTGCTTTCAGAAGGAGAAAAAAACCCCACACCACAAGAATATCAAATGCTGCAGAAACGTTACTCCTCAATGTGTGCAATTTACCCTGGAAGTGCATTTAGGCGCCTTGTGTACATACTGTGTTCAAGGAAAAGGTGCTTTGTCATGAACATTATTTAGCATATGCATGGGAAAAACTTGCAGTACTCATCAGTATTAACAAAAGAATGAATAATTACCCCAACACAGGATCATTCAGAATACAGAAATATGCAGAACATTCAGATTATCTGAGTTCTTAGATACTTCTCAGCACACTATGTTGTTAGTTGATTCGCTGGGCAAATTCTACAGCATTTAGCCCATATTTTAGCAAAGTTGCATAAGTGACAGAAAGGACCAAGCAGCACCCTGGATACCAAAATCTCCTCTTGCTGTGAACAGACACAGTTGGTCAGTCAAACAGCCAGCCAGTCAATCGATCACATATACAACCTATTTATATGTATAGACAGAAGCAGCCTTAGACCTTGAACTGCAAAATTGGATGCTCCCAGGCAGAAAACTCAATGAATCCTTGGAGATTGAGCAATGCATGGAGCAGTACCTGTGGTGTTCATTGTCCAGTGCCCCACTTCCACACTGTGGACTACAATTACTCCCCAAAATGTCCCCAGAATTTATTTTGGTTCAAAGACTAACTAAAAGTTGAGGAGACATAAAAAAGGTGAAAGTGGTGAAGTCAGTGGGCAGAATATTAACACTTGAAGAGAACCTGATTAAGAGACACATGCTTAAGAGCGCCAGCATGCTGTCTCAGGCAGACTCTATACCAACAAATAAAGCAAAGGCTCAAGCTCATGATCGCTCACGGTGTCAGCATATTCCCTGGTGCAGTTTTGGTCTGTGCCCAGCAGCAGCAGCCTGCACTGCCTGGGTATGGCTCAGAGCACAGCACTTGCCAGGATGCATGCCCAGGAGGTGCGTTGGATACAGACACCCCCTGTTTCAAGGGGGACAAGTATTTAGGCATGTGGAAGTGAATGTATCATGTTGTTTGGCCTCACTGCCAGCAGCCTGTCCTGGATTATTTTTTGTCAGTAGCAAAGGTATCGCTTAGTCAAGCTTTTGCCAAAAGATGTGTGGTTTTTTCCACAATCCTTCTGTTTGCCTTTTCATGTCAAATTGGCATGAGCTCCCGCACTCTGCATCAGCTGTATGCACAGTGACAAATCAGCTCTACCCCTCAGAGACTTCTCCATACCTCATCTGGAGCTCCAGCAGAATCCTTATCCTCAGGGTGCAACAGATAGTTTCAGCAGTTTCTCATTAGCTCCTCTCAGATAGGTGAAATTTTGGACTTTTGTGTTTAGCAGTTACACATTTTTGAAGTAAAAAAGCAATCATTCTCCCTTTTCTTGTTCAAGTTCTAGCTTCATACCTTCTACACTTCTGATAGAAGACAAGGAATACAGTATTTCCTCTTTTTCTGGTCATTCAAAATTATATAGGAACTTGTGCTCCCAATTGACAAATATTCATATTGACTTGATATAAATAAATAAGGTTTTTATTTTGTGTCATAGATTACATTATTTTGTTTGCCTAGCTTGGGCAACCTTTTTCCATATTGTATCTTGACTCATTACCTTGATGTCCAGATAAAGGACATAAACATATTGGAATAATACAACAGCAAACTTTTTCCATGCTGATTCCAGTCAATGTGTTTTTATGTGGTTACATTGGTCAGCGATCTTGCAAGGCTACTACATTTCTGATCGGGATAAAACTTTGTTTCCAGATGTGAATGCAATATGAAGAAAAAAGTTTGACTTCACCAAGTGACAAAAAGTCTGCAAGAAAAAGAATCGACTTCCCAAAAGATTGAGGGGGGGTTACTATTTATAAGTAAATATTTATATTATTTCTTCTGTAAACATCCAGTCCTAGTTACATTCCTAGTTTCAACAACACAACATCCGATTACAAGGAATTCTACAGTCTGTTACCAATCATTACTATTGAACATTTCACCTAGCAGATTCACAGAATAGACTGATTTCTAAATTCATCTCTACCTTTCTAAAATGATTGTCTCCCAATTTATCACAAAAACTGTCAGTTAGGAGAAGCCACATTATCTTCCCAAAGGCAGTCAGGATTTATATGCATCTCTCCCAGATTATGAGGGCTTAAAGAATGCTTAGAGATGCAGAACATGGGATAAGTCTGGGATTTGAACCTTACTCGGCCTGAGCCATAGGCTAACAAACTGTTTAGGGATTAGCCAATTTCCAGTTTAGGGCTGGGCTGGTCCTAATCATTACCAGCTATACCCACGGGACATTAGCTTTTCCAAGGAAGAGGTCACCCTGGGCTGCTGAGAGGAAGCTTCAGCACTCCTCCCTGGTAGAGCTAAGGATTGGGAAACCCTAGGGGTAAAGAAAGAGACAGAAGATTTGAATCTGAATGGGGCCCTCAGAAGCCCCAAGGAAGTGGTAGCATCTGAAACCAAGCTTATTTTCCCAAGTCAGGGGTCTTCTCTCTGCTATGTGGAGGCACAGGTGTGCACAGAACCTTGTGGGTTTAGGAAAGCATTCACTGCTTCATTGTTGAATAAAGAGATGGAGAAAGATCTTTTGCATTTGGCCCAGCAGACTAAACAGCACTTGTTTTGCTTTTTCTTGCCTGTGACTTCTAGTGGTCTATTGCATAATTTCAATTTTTGCAAGACTTTTAACCTCTCTTGATTTTCAGCATAGCAAGTGAAGCACCAAGGCTTAAGTGATCCTACAGAAGAAGCAACCCTTAAAATCAGATTGAAATCCTAAGCACAGTTTATTCACTTTGAGTAGTTATTATAAGAGAAAACTCTGCTTAGTTGTTTAAAGTCCTTCATGAGGTGAAAATGCCTGCTTCTTTATGGAAGAATTGTCTTCTGTTCACCAGCAGCAGTCTGGAAAGCTTCCAGACAGTAGCAAGAATTAGTGAGGAGGAAACATGTTATAAGAATGGGCCACAGATGTGAACGCTCACTCCCCCACTTTGGTGAGCTGATCAATTAAAGGTAGTTAGCAGTTTCCTGACTGGTGTTGTCTTGAACATCTGCAGACCACAAATGCAGCTGCTTCATATCTTCTCCCTCCCATAGAACAACTGAGCTGCTGCTGCTGTCTCCTACAAACATCAGTCATCAAAATGGGTGTAGTATCAACCACCTAAGCCTGAACAGAGTATTTAAGAACCAGTAACTGATGTGTTGAAAAGATACTTGCCAAAAGCAGCTTTAATTGAATGTTTTGACAGTTAAATTTTGTATTGAAGTCACTCATTCACCGTTGATATACCAAACCAGAAGGAACATCATCACCTGTAAGGGTGCAAGTAGACAGACGACCCAAGAGCATTTGTTTTGGGGAGGTTGATGAACCACTTTTTAAGGTACTATTGGAACTAAATTATCAGTAAGCAGAAAAGCATCTGAATCTCACACAGTTTTCACAGTTGCTGGAAGGCATTATACTACTGCTGCCTGTCTTCATAGTAATGTCAGCCCTATGTGTAAAGGGGGTAGTGAGAGATCTGTTTCCTGGCTCAAAGCACATACAGTACAATACCATATGCTCCCATCAGAAGGAACCGTGGGTGCTCACAACTAATCAAGATCAATCTCTCAATTAGGCAGATCATAGGGTTCAAACACAAAGGAGAAGTGGTAACTCCCAGTGATACACTTATTCTCTTAGCCATGTTGTTTCTGTGTTGGATTATTGCTGAAAGGCTTAGGTGGAGGAAAAAATGTGTTTCAAGGAGGAAGTGTCACAATATGTCATTTGCAAACAACAAGTTATATGGCATTGTATGCAATTTATAAATGCATCCACGTGGACAGGTGCATATACATGCAGGCGGCTTGGTCGGTGCTCTCAAAAGGCTGGATCCAAGCCAGCTCTAGTCTTGAAGCTGTTTAGACACAAACCTGTAAAATACACAGCCTGTCACCAGGCCTTACTGACTTGAGCACAGAGCAATGTTAACACAATTATATAGATCAGAAATGGCTCATGTCTGGCCAGATCAGAAGATGAGGAGGCAAATCTTACGTCTACATCCACTCTCAGGAGGGAGCACCCATAGATTCCCCTGAACCCCCTCAGCTTGTTAAGGAAGATGCCAATGTCTGAAATACAGCCAGTGAAAGAGGGTATTTTCAAACTCAGACAGCATTTAAAATAAAATCTTTGCTGTGGGGATAAATATCTATATAAGTCTTATCTCCCTCTGAGGTGTGTGGACTTAAATATCTATATATGTCTTAGCTCCCTTTGAGGTTTATCTTGAATTTTTACAATGTTCATAGACATGCTGATAGAAAAAAAATATCAGTGTTGCATGTCTTTCAAGCATATGGCACTCCTTAGAGCCAACAAGGCTTTTGTATGAAAGATGAATATGAAATCAGGGCAAGATTTTAGTATACCAAAGTAAATTTCCCCCAACACTGTGTATAACAAATGAAAAGAGAAAAGGAAAGGTGGAAAATCTGTAAGGTGATCAAGATACCAGTGAGTTTAATTCAGGTTCATAGGCTACCTGAAAGAAAAGATACAAAACAAATGAACAAACAAACAAAAATCCCCCTTAGAGATCGCGCCAGTCAGCTGGCCAGAAAAAAATGCCAAAGCAACAGTGTACTGGTGCCATCTGGCTACTTCTCCTCCCTCTGATGGCTCCCTGCCATATTCCTGACCAGGATATTGGAAGAACCAGACACAGGCCACATCCAAAAAAATCCTCACAGGTTTTATACTGGGCCCAGTGGATGCTGGAACAGGTTTCTGGGAGTCAGTGTTATATAAATGTCAAGCAGTGTGAACATGCCTGAAAGAGCTAATAGCCGAGTACCAAACCTTACTACATTAAAGGCACACTGGGACTTGACGGCAGTAAAAGCAGTCCCTTACTCGAGACACTCCGGGTTAACGGGGTGCAGCGTGTAGGAGAATGCTGGGTTTTCTCCTCTGTAATTACTTTTCATTTCAGAGTTCCCTTTCAGACCCAAAATGGGACTCTTACCTTGAACGAGATGAGGCTTGGGGTCACTTTGCCAGGCATGAATCTTTACCTTAGTTGAGGAAAACCAGGTTGTGATTATCAGACAGTTGTATTTATTTTGCTTGATATAAATGTAATCTAGGGATTGAAAGCAAAACACTACATATTCAGAAGATAATTCACAGTTTTAGATATCAACTGAAAATCAAAATATGCACCATTTGCAGTCAGCAACATTCGCGAACCACATGTATGGGGTATGTACAGCTGGTGTAGAATTTAATTTGAATGCTATTTATGTGCTATGCATGCTGCATATAAAGCAGACTGTCAACTGTTCATTTCCAAAAAAGGAAATAAAAGATACAAAAATTAAACCTGAAAATTCCAGGAACCTCGATTTTTCAAAACAAAAAGGTCAAAACAAGGTTTAATTCATTTTTCATTTCACAGGTTTTTGCCAGTTGACTAGAACCTTTTACTCTTTTGGTGTATTTCTCTAAAGCATAGTACACTTTGTAATTGTTTATGTGTGGTTATAAAATTCATAGCTCTCTGAGGCACAGGAATGGCCCCTATTTAGTCAATATATATTCCTTGGATTTTTTTCAGCTTCTAATATTTTAATACAAATAATTTATATCTTAAATAATCTTAGAGCTTTTAAAAAGAGTGAGATTGCTAAATTTTTAAGAGAAAAATGTTGTTTATTCATACCACATATACAGCACAGGCCTTTCCAGTGCAAGTGTCCTGACACTGCTCTAATAAATAAGCAAAATATCGTACCTCTAGTTACTGCAAGTTTTACTTCATGTTCGTTTGATCTGAATTAACACCACAGAAAACTGCACCCCATTATTTTATAAACTGGCTTAGAATGACCTAAGAGGACCTTTTGCAATTCACTTTAATTTAAAAAAAAAAACAAAAACAACCTGCAAACCTTTTCTTCTTCCAGTCTTATTCCCTTTTATCTTCTCTACAAATGTGAATGAAATTTAGCCCTACGAGGAGTCCATACCATGATGACCCCTGCAGAATGCAAGAAAATATGTGGAAAGGCCTCTATTTAATCTAAAAGATATTGGAAAACCTCATTTAAAGATTTATACAGAGAATAATAATAATAATAATAACAGTCACAACAACAACAACAACACAGAACTTCGCAAAAAGAAATTTTACTAGTGTCAGATGTGCCGTATCCATGACAGTAAATAAAATAAATCATGGTCATTTGATGACTGTGAAAGCAAAGGGAATAGTACAGTTTGCATCTATATGCCCAAACTCTTCTCTGTCCAAAATGAGGTGGCCCATCCACACTGCTTATTAAGAGTCATTGCCACCTGCCAAGGGATGCTAGACATTCATTGCAAGAAACCACGTGTCCCATGTAGTAACCTCAGAGAGAAGGATGAAGGATCCCTTTTTTGTCTAAAACATCATAGATGGCAAAATGGATCTTTTTTCCCCCATCATTTTGCAAAAGGCATTTTATTATCTGTTTTAAGCTGATTTTAAAGAGTTTCTACTTTGGCATAAACAGAAATTAAATATGTGCTTGTAGCCCAAAAACTGAAAATACTTCCTTAAGCAATTACTGAATCTTGGCCTTTCATTCCCCTAAACTATTCTAAGTGAACATGAATTTGGTAAATCTCCATAGGAATTCACACTCATTGGGAAGATGAGTAGCAGAGTAAACACTGCTCTTCAGAAGAGCAGACTTCAATTTATTCAGGCATCTTACAGGTCAGATCCCATAGGAGGCAGCTCTGAAGGTTGAAGTAGCTCAGAGAGGTAGCAGGTCTTTAAGACCTGCATCCTCTGAGAACAATTCTTCACACCAATACTCAGGGGGAAAAGACAAGTAGATGTATTAGGATACAGGCTTGGCTAAACAGGGAACATATGACAGAGCTCCAAAGCATAAAGGCAGTATATGAGAGATGGAATCTGGGACAGACTACAAAGGAGAAATGTATAAATGTTGCCTGGACATGTAGGGATGATGTTAGGAGAGCCAAAGCTCCCCTAAAGTTGACCATCCTGAGGGATGTCAATGCAACCAGAAGATGTCTTACCATTGTTTATAGTAATAAAAGGCTGAACAAGGGAAATGTGAGCCAATTTCTGAATGAAGCAGGTGATCTCATGTCAGTGGACACAAAAGAGGGGCTGTTCCAGCCTCCCCCAATGAACAAAGTCTTCAGGAGCCCCAGGCCTGTTCCACAAGACTGAAAAGCTAGAACAAGTAGGACTCACTCTTGGTGGAGGAGGAACAGGTTAGGGAACACTTAAACAAATTAAACAAACACAATGAGTCCTGAAAGAACTGGCTGATTTCATCACAAGGTCACTCTTGATTGTCTTTGCAAGGTCTTGTAATGTAGGTGGAAGCTCTTGAAGAACGGAAGAATGGAAATGTCACTCATCTTCAAGGAGGGCACGAACAAAGAGATGGGGAACTACAGCTAGTCAGTCTCACCTCAGTCACTGAGAAGATGATGAAAATCTGCCTGGAAATCCCTTATGAAGAAGGTAATTGGGACAGTAAGCATACATTTATGAAGGGGAAATCATGTTTAACCAGTGTGATAGCCTTCTGCAATGAATGGCTGGTTGGTGGATGAGGGGAGAGAAGCTGGTGTTGTTTACCTTGATTTTAGTAAGGTTTTTGACAGTGTCTCTTTCTCATCATCATAGACAAGCTGATACTTTAGCTAAGTTAGCTAAGTTCTCACGTGGAAAGTGAGATGGAGTGAAAATTGAGTAAACTACTGGGGCCAGAGAGTTATGACTGGCAGGATAAATTCCATTTGTGACTAAACTATTAGTGGTACACCACAGGCTACACCACATTGGTTCCAATATGTTTTACCTCACTAGTGACCTGGACACTGGAAGAGAGTGCACTCATCAAGTTCACAGATGGCAAAAAAACTGTGAGGAGTGTCTCATACACTGGAGTGACCTAGGCAGGCTGGAAAATTGGGCAGAGAGGAAATTCTGGAAATTCAATAAGGAGAAATGCCAGTCCTTGCACTGAGGAAGGAATAACCCCAGGAACCAGCACATGCTGGGAACAACCATCAGGAAAGCAACTCTGCAAAGAAGACTCTTGAGGTCCTTGAACAGCAAACTGAGTATGAGTCACCAGTGAAGCAAAGAAAGCCAACATTATCCTGGACTGCACTAGGAAAAATGTTGCCAGTAGGTTGAGGGAGATGATCTTTCTCCCCCATTGAACACTGGTGAGGCACATGAGTGGCAATCTGTCCAGACCCAGGCTCCCCAATATAAGAGAGATATGAACTTAACTGGAGTCAATTCAGAGTAGGGCCAACAAAGATGATTAAGGGTCTAGAGCATCTCTAGTGTGAGGAGAAGCTGAAGGAGCTGGGACTGCTCAGTCTGGAGAAGAGAAGGCTCAGGGGTGAATCTTAACAACATATATGAACACCTGATGCGAAAAAAAATGAAGAGGGAGCCTGACTCCTCTCAGACAGAGCAAGAGGCAACGGCCATAAATTAAAACCATGAAATCCCATTTAAACACAAAGAAAGCTCACACTTCTTTTTACTGTGAGGCTGGTCAAACATTGAGATAGCTTGCCCAGAGAGATTGTGGAACCTCCATCTGAGAGGCTACTCAGAAGGCAACTGGAAATGGTCCTAGACAACCTCTTGTGACAGACCCTGCTTGAGCAGGGGGTTTGGACCTGATGACCTCCAGAGGTCACTTCCAACCTCAAGCATTGTCTGATTTGTAAGTTTCAATAGCTAGCAACAGGCAGTGAATACACTGCAATTAGAACTTATGTAAAATGTTAGTGGTGAGGATAATTAGACTTTGTTAAATTTTTTTAGTTGCTCTGATACCTTCTCAGCATCTGAAACCTCTGAATTAAGTGAAAATGTGAGCTTGAGAAAGCTGCTTCAGATCACACAGGAATTATATGTTTTTTTCTAACAAGTACAGTAAAGGAAATCTGCAGTCTAAGTCATACAAAAGTTAGACCAAAGTGTACAACTTCAGTAATCAATGTCAGGCTGCTTCTCTTTGCTTCTTGCACTGAACCTACTCTAGAATTCTCATAGACCAACATAGATTAAATTATGATAATGTTTTTTTCTGCTTTTAAAATCTACGAGTAGCTGAACACCAGTTCTCTGGTCTGCAATGCATATTTAAATATAAGTTCTAGCATATTTGAAGTGCACATGCAAATCCTTGTGGATGTAGCAGGTGCATTTAAATGAATATGAATTCCCTGACAAAATGTAGCTGAGGGTTACGTTGCAAGACATTTTGAATACAAGAATTTCAGGAGAGTTGACAAAGAAACTTACTGTATTCTACAGACTGTAAAATACTAGAAAAGTTCAAGATTACTAAAACTAAGGTAATATCCTGCCCACATCATCTTAAACAAAATTACTGAGTTGATTGTAACTCAATCTGTTTGACAAAGAAAGAGGGATGGTTTTATTAAGCGAAAAAACATCCAATGATCTAAACACTGTTCCAAATGAAATTCCATGTCTACTGAAATTTCTGTATACATAAACAGGGAATATCAAGCAGGGAAGCAGAGCCTGGTATTTAGGCTCAGCATTCAAACAGCCAGGCAGCTACTGATACCCTGAAGGAGCACAGTTGGAGCACAGTGTCAGGTTCTGTTTCTCCCCCTCAAGCAGGCAGATAATAACACAGAAAGAGTTCTTCAATTAACCAGAAGAGTCCCTGAGAAGTGTTTTATTATGTTAAACTGAAGGGTTTGACTTTAACAAGCAGGAAGTTGACACCTCAGTTGCATTAGTAAAAGTGAACTTCAGTCTGGACAAGAGAGAGGTTCAAACCAGGAAAAAGTCACGTTTTAAAAAGTGAGAACAGCTATCATTGGAGCAATTTCTCTAAGGTCTTGCTGCAGTAACAGAGAAAATCAAAACATTAGGATTTTCTTTTCCACATACATGATCTAGTTTAAACAAATTAATTCAGTGCTAAGCCTGAATGCAGTCTTATGCATTGCACAGGAGGTCCAATTAAATGCTTGCAGTGGTTCCTTTGGGCTTTTTAACTCCAATCTGTACTTTGTGGCTCTCCTGCCCTCCCCAAGACTGTCGTATGCATGTAAATGCTGCTCACACAAGTGCACATGCCTGCCGCAGCTACAGGAGGATGAATTGCGCACTCCCTCCATGGCACTGTAACCCACATGTTTTATGCTTCAGCATTTGCCTTTGGCCCAAAGAAAGAGAGAACAGCTGTTGTTTAGACTCATTAAGAGCCAAGGAGCCCAACAGAGGTCTGTTCCATGCTTTGCCTGTGCGTGAGCGGAAGGTACGGCACTACGGGAGCACAACCCAACAGTTGTTTCCAAAAGGCGTGTGCCAGCACCATCTACAACACGCTTCCCCACACCTTCCCTTAGACAGCACACACCATCACCATCTTCATCACTTTCCTACGGTTAACACAGCAAAGACCTTCAAATACTTGCAAATGAACTACTAACTTAATTAACAGAATGGATGCTGAATTAGAGTTGCATATTTGTCATTTCAAACTCTGGGTCTACCCTGACACAGCCTTTTCCTGACTGTGCTGTATTTTGGGACTCGGTCAACTCTACCTGCTGGCCGTTGCCTGAAAATGTCTTGTGCAAAACAATTGACTTAATGCCTCTTGTCTGCTCTCCTCTTGGCAGAGCATGTGTCCATCTGGATTTACAACCTCCTATGACCACCAGGCTACCTCTCATGACACAACCAATATCCTCACATATACACAGACTGTTTTTATCAAGTGGTGGCAGCTCCTAGGGCATTCTGGTTTTGTCTTATCTCCCTCTTTTATTTTTTCGCGTATCAATCTCTCTTGCTTTATAGCAGATCTTTCTGTGTTATTCTTCCAAGCAAAATCTAAGGTTACATTAACCCTGTTTCATTGACACTGTTCTGTAATAGAAGTACTAAACATAGTCATAAAATTACTCTGTAGCCCTTTTTTTTCAACAGGTATTTATTATTTGAGTGATACTTTACAACAAATGGACTGAAGAAAAGTGCTCACCTAAACCTGCACTTTACTGCAAACTGCTAAAGCCATGTCCACATAGCTGAGATCAAGACTCTAAACTGTGCTTGCTGTTTCAGACAAACCAGCAAAAATTACCTGAAATACCAAAATCTCCTGTTTACTTGTAGCAAGGCTGTCTCAGGGATGTGAGAACATGGAGGTTTCTCAAACACTTCAGCAAATAATCTGTGTCAAGTTTGATCTAAAGGGATAAATCTTTGCACCAGCTGTGTTACCTGTGGAGATCGTCTTTATGTCCTTTTGCTTTAATTAGTCTGTATGTTTTGAAGAAATTCCTTCACTGTTTGAACACCCAAAATTTCTTTGCAGCCATTAAAACATGTCTTTCATCTTTCTCCTGGATTTTCCAGTTCCAAGATTATTTCTTCTGGGTTTTTTTCTTTTATTTTTGATAAACCTTTTTCTGTAACTGCTTAAGAATCACAATGCAGGTTGACATAAAATCCTGTGAAACTGTGAATTAACTATTATTAATATTGTGAAATAAAATCCTTCCTGTGTTGGTCCCTTCCTTCAACTGACAATTATTTTTGTAAATAAGCTGCTCTGACAACCCTATGCTAATACCCTTCTTTTTTTCTTCCAGGGTCTCATTCCAGCAGCAATTCTGGCAGCTGTTGTCCACCTTTCATTTAAAATTGGATTGATTTTTGTTTTTCTTACAGCATAACATAAACATGATCTAGCACTAGACTTTGTTACACTGCATTTCTATTAACTACTGAACCTCAGTCAGATTTGTATTCAAACATCTGTGTCACTGATTTGGAGTTGCAAGAACAATTTCTATAATCCCAAAGTAGAAACTGCCAGATCCTCCTTAGTGATGGCAGTAAGTGATGCATGGTCAGTCTCTGATTATCACTGATTGGAAAAGTGAAAAAAAAAATAAATCCAAGGGCTGAAAACAATTACTTTGAGTCTTTGTTTTTCCCTAACTTTGCTGACCCTCTATCCTGTCTGGTTTGCCCAGTTCAGTAGAACAAAGTTTTCTTCATCATTTCACATCTTGAGGAAATTGTGCAACCTTCACTTGTCAGCTGAGATTATCCCAGTGACAAAGGATCAAGCTTTTAGACTATATCTGCACTCCTAAGTAAAGAGAGTGGGAGTCCCTAGTCCCCAAGACAAAGTGGCACAGACTGACAGATACCCACATTGCTAAGGCCAAACCCCACTTCAACAGAATGGCTTCACCCAGAGCCCAGTGCACTTGGCCTCTTTCTCCTCAAGCCCCTGGTAGACCTAAGATGTAACTGTGAGTTTGTATTTCTTTTGCTGGTGTAGAATACCTAAACTAATATGAAAGATGCAGTAGAGGCATCACACACAGCATATGCACCATCATACTAACAAAAAACAGAGCATGCTGACAGGGTTGGCATCTGGAAGCACAAAACCTTCCAGGATGATGGTCTGAGAGGACTATCCAGCATGAAGGGAGCCAAATCTGTTTGCAGGCCTGGCATGAACTGCTTTCTGACTCTTAGAACCACTTTGGGTCAGAAGTGACCTCTAAAGACCAACTAGTCCAACTCTCTACCTCAGACAGGGACATCTTTCACTAGTTCAGGTTGCTTGAAAGCTCGTTGAACCTGGTCTTAAGCACTTCCAGAGGCATCCACAAAAGCTCTGGGAAACCTGTTCCAGTCTCTCATCACACTTGTCACAAAAATTCTTCCTTATGTCCAATCTAAATCTATGTTCTTCAACTTTCAACCTGCTGGACATGTTTCTTATGATGCAGCCCGAGCTATAGCTGACTTTCTGGGGTGCAAGTGCTCTTTTTCAAGTGATGTCCGCCAGGATCCCCAAGTCCTTCTCCATAGGGTGGTTCTCAATCCCTTAATTCCCCACTCTGCATTTATATTCCAGATAGCCCTGACCCAGGTGTAGAATCTTGCATTTGGCCTTGCTGAACTTCATGATGTCCACATGGGCCCACACCTCAAGCGTGTCTCTTCCCAAACTGGTTTGGAAGCGGCCATCTGGAATGGCTGACAGCAGAAGCAGGGTGTGTACTAACAACTACGCTGTGTGCACAGTCCAGGCTCATTGACTGCCTTTGCCTTTTCCTAGAAGCATGGTCTGCCTGCTGAATCTCTAGTGAACATACCTCTTACTTCTTACATGTACTAACATCCTTCCCTTACAAAACAAATGGTAAAAAACCCACAAAAAGGCACTTTATTTTTAGTAATATTAGGTCTTTTATGAGAAAGCTCTTTAGGTCCTGTGATCTATCATTTACAAATCGTCTTTGAGAACGATGTAATAGATACCCCCCAGGCTGTCTGCAACCACTAGGATTTCCCATCTGGCCTGCCATCTTTCCTGTATCAGATGGAGACCAGATGTTCAAGGAATTCAATTCACTGGGACAGCTGAACTCCAGCATGAGATTCTTCAGAGCCCAGCTCAGAGAAAAGCACACCGCCACTGTGCCCATGAAAGCTGGGGTGAGGGCAGGAGGGCTGATGGCACTGTTTCTGCCAATGCCCAGGCTTGTTTGTCAGCATCCAGTCTAAAATCTTAAATGTGCTCCTTGATTTCTGATTAGACTGCTAGGCTCACAAGCAAGTTATCAAGAGACAGAGTGCAAATCACAACAACCCCTTGAGTGCTCCCTGGTCCTGGTTGAAGCTTCTGATCCCAGACTGCATAGAGAGTTACTTAGAAAACCCACATTTAGTATAGGATGAGGGTCTGTAGCTAGAACATGTAAACAGATTTGAAAGATTCAAATGTTTAAATATTTTTTCCATACAATTTATTTTATTTTACAGCCTATTTGCCTCCTGCTAAGTAGTTGCCCGTTTAGGGCTTTAGGATTTTTGCAGCTGCTATTGCTGCTGCTGCTGTTCTTGTCAAATTATCTTCGAGCTCAATGCACAAGCCTTCTCTGCTCAACTTGTGGTGTGGTCTGACTTGTCTCCAAAGGAAGAGTCTTAGTCAGGCTCCTCTCTCTGCTAACTAAAAGCCAGTAACACACTTAAGGGCTTCAAAGCAAAACACTATGATTTGTAATATTTGGTGCTGTCTACCTCCCTTTCTCCTGGCACCTACTGACTGCAAATGCAGAGCTTAACTTTCTGCAGCTGCTTTGGGAAGAGTTTCAGCTCTTCACCAAATTTCTGCTAGACTCGATGTCCTTGGTTTTGCCAAGGCTGCCTTATTCCATGTCATAACCATGTTGCAGGGGGCTGGCAGACCACTCCTCATACCATACCCTGGGAACCACTGTGCAAAACAGCCACAGGATACCACAGGCTTGTGCCAGAGCCTTTAGAGACATATTCCCTTTGTGAAGGGGCATGGATTTTGGATGGAGTACTTTGTGTACAGACAGGAGGGCAGGGCAAAACAGATTAAAGGGCTCAGAACTATTCAGAAAACAAAAGATGATGCAGATGTGATGTGTGTCCAATGGCTATTTCTGAACAAGGCCTATCCAGAGTGAACCTCTTGATGAATGAATCCAGGAAATAAATGCAAGCCACAGTTTCTTGGACTCCTGGCTCACATGCCCTACCCACATAGTGAAGTGTAGCCATGTTTTCTGCTGAAGGTTTTTGGATAAGGAAGTTGAACATGAACACCCTTGGTCCTTCATAGTACCAATTTGATAATGGACATATCACAAATGCAATAAATTACACTTCATATGAAGGAAATGCTGCCAGAGCTTTAACTGATGGCAACAAGACTGACTTGTTTACTAGAAAGGCTCAGGAAATGTACTTTAAGGGAAAAAAAATAAAGTGGTTTAGTGTAAGATTCTGATGTGGTTTCCCCAGGGTCATTTGCACATCCCACAGACTTAGACTCTGGGATTGTACCAGTGCCATCAAGTTCAGCCACTGGCACCAGCTGAACAAGCACTGTTTGTGCCAGTTTCCTGGTGGGAGTGATTGATTAGAGCTGGTTGAGCTTGCTCTGTCCAGAGCAGGTGTGGAGCAAATTTGCCCTGACTCAGTCAATTAACTTTATCAGAGAATCAGAATCAACAGTGTGAATATGATAACAATGTGTTAGAGTCCATGCTTCTCACTGTGTCTGGTCTCATGCTAATGGCATAATTCTGAGTTTATTGCCGAAAATGGTGCCCAAGTCTTGTGATGTGTGAGCACTTGGGTCCAGATTCATCCCATGCATAAGCTTCTGCTATTACACTGGGAAATTCCTGCAAAATTTCCTATTGCCACAGTTAAGAGAGGGAAGCAGGAAATATCCCACGACCTATTTGGTAATTGAAGAAATGCATCTCAAGGAATCTCTGGCTGTTCAAGCACACACCTCTCCAAGTCCAATGGCCCATCAGACTGGTATAAGGTTGACCTCAGTGAACTGATCTCTCAGAAAAATTGCATGTCATTCTTCACTAAGCTCTTTAATTCAGGGTTATTGACAAAAACATTCATGGTGGGCTTCTTTCCTGTGCTAATGTGGTCTGATGTTATATGTAGGTGTTTATGGGATCAGGGATGTGGGAAAAGGCTCTATGCCCTTTCCTTGACAGTGCCTCAGCTCACAAGTTCCCAGAAGTAATCGTACATGTTTTGTAGATCAAATGCACCCAGCCTTGCCTTCAGCCTCACCACTTGTTTTCATGCCCATTTAAACTCAAATAAATCTAACCGTTGTCCAAACGGTTCACCAGTGAGAGAAATGGGACAATTATGAAGTAAATCAATTTGAAATATGTTCACATATCCATGCAAACGTGCCTTTGCAAAGCCAACTGTCACCTTGGTGGATTCAGCCTGCAGGTGCATGGAATCCTATGCCTCCAGCAGTCCTCTCCTGGAATAATCAAATTGCTCTGCAAAGGAAACATCAGTAAGTCTCTGTGACAGCCTAAGACAGGACTAAGGACGCTAAAAGCTTTTGTCAGCCCTCAAGCATTCTCTGGTCACTCGACCTTACCCTCAGAAAGGAAGTTCTGTGTAAGCTTAGTGGTACCTGGGCTGTTCTTGGCAACGGAGGCTGTGTTGTAAAATACTATGAAAGCCAAAATTCCTCACAACACTAAATGGTATGGGTTTTTTTCTCCATGGGTAGCATATGGCCTCCATCTTTATCCCACCCTGGTATCTGGCTCAGCTCTGCAGTGGGAGTGCTGTGCCTGGTTTTGAATAAAGGACTAACTGAGCAACACCAAGGCTGCCCCAGATGTCAGAGCTCAACAGCTGAACCTCTCAGGATCTTGGTAGGGTCCATACCTCACCTATTGATGCTTCCCTGATTTTTCTTCCCTAGTCCTTGAGGACACAGGGGAGTCCTTTAGTTTACACCAGCAGGTCTCTGCCCACACAGTCAATGAAGTGCTGGGGCCATAGCTGGCAACATTCTCCTCTATGGATGGAAAAACAAGTTCAAATCCCATTGCAATGGTTTGGCTCAAAAATATTGTGAGTGTGTGTCACAGTGCTAATCAGAGCTAGGCACCGTTACAAGGAGATTTCCTGTTGGTCATGATCATTGCTGTTGTTGAAGGATCCTGTCACTTTTAAAATGAAGCAAGGCCATATAGCATATGAAGCAAGCATGCAAGCAAGAAACCAAAAGTAAGAAAGATAGAGAAAGAAAAAAAGGACAGAAACAGAAAGACAGAAAGAAAGCCAGCAAGCCAGCCAGCCAAACAGAAAGAGATGAAAAGAGAAAGAGAAAAAAGAAAGAGAAAGAGAAAG
>VZRN01004398.1:0-12240 GCA_013397935.1 Dasyornis broadbenti
GGTGTGCAGGGGGTACGGGGGGTGCGGGATGCAGGGTGTGGGGGATGCGGTATGCCCCACATTGGCCTTTGCTGAGCTGGTCCTTATTGTCCGGAAGAGGACACCGTGTTTGGAGCACGCTGCTGTAGCACACCGGGGGCTACTCTGGTGTCTCTGGAAACACCTCACTTACACAGGTGATCCCACACTCGAGCCTCCCTGCTGCTGGCCAGTGTGCCAAGGCTACTGCTGGCTCCTGGGCCATGCTCACGCTGCGCTGTGCTGGGGGGCTGTGCTCAATCGGGTAGCCCAAGTGACAGCCAGTGGCTCTGACTGCTCTCCTCAGTCCCAATTCTGTCTCCAGGCACCATCACCGCACACCTGCTGGTCACCCCAGCCAAGGCTCCTGCCTCCTCTCATGCACATTCAGCACTCAGTACCCCTTCCTCCCTGTCATTCCTTTCTCCTCTTTTATGTATTCATCTGCTTAAAGTGCTCCCATATGTTGTTTGCCATTTAGGTTTCTGTCATCTTCGTCCTGTGTTTTATACCCTGTCATCACTGCTGGCTGTTACCCATGCCTCCTGACTGGCCATTCATCCTCCTGTTCACATTTGGGGTCCTTTGTGCCAGTCAACTCTGGCATGTTGTTTGCTGATGCCCCATTGGACAGTGGTCTGCCATCAAGCAATGGTCTGTCTGTCAAGCTGACAAAAATCATCTCATTGTTTCATTTCCCAGCTCCATGGCTACCTGCCATCACTGGCTCTAGCTTGCCTGTTGTCCAGCGTGGACAGTCTGTTGTCAGAGATGGATGTGGACAGCCTGATCACAAACACAGCAGTCTGTGACTTGAACAGTTGTGTCCAGCCCCGCAAAGTGGCGGGTCCTGCCCACACTCTCACATGACATGATGCAGTTTTCATTGCACAGCTGTGCACATTAGGACTGCGTCTGCCCCAGCCAACAAACAGTGCTGTGATAAGCACAGTGCTAGCTGACAAATCAGTAGATTAGCAGGGTTTATCCTTTTGTTAAATACAAACCTGTTCTCAATAATCTTATTCGTACATAAAGGAAGAAAAAATTGAAATAATGAGAAACAGCTCTTGCATGGGAGTTTTGTTCTGCAGGAGTGTTCTTGGGGCTATTTTTTGCTCTGATGATGGCTGAAAATATATTTATAAAGCTGAAAGAAAAGCCTTTGTGTGAATATTTCTTTGCATTCCCAGAAGCTTCCTGATGTGCTTTGTAGTTGTCATGAGATCCATAGAGCTCTCTGAGTCCTCTGCTTGTCCCAGTATACCAGGAAGGGAGAGGCAGTGGGGTGACCAGATGCACAAGCATTACCCAGGACCTAGCACCAGCTGGGCCTTAGACACAGCAGGGGGATCAGTCTGTGGGATCCCATCTCGCTGCAGGAGTGTTGCAGTATAGAAGTCTCTTAGGTGCGAGGCCATACATCAGCTTCACTGGCTTCCTTTTTTGAGCACAGACTACATCACCTTAAAAATGACAGCAAACACCCCTGTGACCTGCTCTTCAGAAACTGCTCCCTGTTCAGCCACGTATCTCCCCTGAGGGAGCAGAGAGAGGCATGGAGCCTCCAGAGCCTGGCAAGAGCCTGAATGCAGGTCTGTGCTCAGCACTTCAGTAGCAACTCTAGACCGTTCCCAGCGCAGTGGTTTTTTGTATTTCTGTGCCTCTTCTGCTGAGTTCTAGAATACGCAGATGCAGTTTAGCATTCTGAAGAGAAGCAGGTGGTTTCTTGAAAATAGAAGAGGGACTGAGAGGACAAAAAAAAGTTCCTCAAAAAAGTGTGGAAAGCTGGAAGGAAGTTGAAATGAGGTAACTGCTAGGTTTTCAAAATAAACTTTATTTATTTCTTTAAGAACAAGAAATGTACTATTTTTCATTAAGTCAAACCAGTGGTAACATGAAATATAAATATCTCCTGTAGTAGGAAATAAAAAAAAATACTTTATTTTAGAACAGTAATAAATTAGCTGATTAAGGGAAATGGAGCTGTGTCCTACCTCATTGTATAAGAAAGGTAATTCTTGCTAGTTTGCCTATCTGCAAAGTCAAAACGAGGATTAAAATGCTGATTTAAAACCATGCCATGCACACACGGAGCTCATCCCCTCTAGGCATGGTGCCTGCTCCTTTGAGGTCCTGGAGTAATGGATAGAAGTGGGATTCATTCCAGCAGCCTACAAGATTCTCTTTCAAGCCTGTAGGAACAGGGTAATTTGTGCTGAGAGTTAACAGCCTCTTTGCTTAAGTCTGTGACTGACATCAAAACTTGCTGCAGAAAACTGAGATTTCTCCGGTTTGAAATGGTGCTCCCATGTGCCACTGTTGATCTCTGTATTAGCACCGTGCTCAGCACAAGAGGACTCAGGGCTTGACCCTTTTTAATCACAAGATAAATTTGATCTAATTCACCTCATATATTTGTTCTAATTCTGTGAAAAATACAAACTCTTTATTTTTTCAGCCTGGGACAAAACAACTCCATGTCTTAGTGCAGACTGGGAATTGACTGTAGAAAGCAGCCCTGCAGTAAAGGCCTTGGGATTCTCATGGAAAACAAGTCGGACCTCAGTCAGCAGTGCCCCCCTGCAGCAAAAACACCCAGCAGCCATGGGATTGCATTAGCAAGTGGTCAGCAAGGGGAGGGATGGGGTTGTTCCCTTCTGCCGGGCACAGCAGCAGGGCTGCATCTGCAATTCTCTGTGCAGTTATGAAACACCCACACCCACACCCCCAGCATTGTACGGGAGATGCTGACAGACTGGACAGGCTCCAACAACAGCCCCAGTGTCAGTCAGCAGGAGCACGTGCCATGTGAGGAGCTGCCACGGGAATTAGGGTTGTTTGGCCTGCAGAAGGGAAGGCTGGGGGATCTCATTGGAGAGACACTGCTGCAAAGGGAGGATAAGAATTCCGATGCATCCAAGCTTTTCCTGCAAGTTGCCAACCTCATGTTGCCTCGTTGCCAACCAGCAAAATCCTTTTCCAACAAAGGGAGCACCTGCTTACCATGACAGCGCAGCAGCCTTGACACAGGCTGCCCAAAAAGGTTGTAGACTCTCCTTCCCTGAGATTTCCAGGATTCATGTGGACAAGGCCCTGGAGTGACTTTATCCAGCTTTGAAGTCAGCCCTGCTTGGAGTAGGAGATGGGATTTCAATGTACATTTTTCACTGATTCAGCTGAACTCACTACTCTAGCAGGAAGCAAGTTACATTCTGCAGTATGAGGACTGATCAATTCACTGGAAAGGTCGAGAAGCACAGACCTGGTACCAGGCACAGCATGGTCAGGAGCATGCAGGGAGCAGGGAAGGCGCTGCTCAGGGAAGGACACAATGGGAATGAGGCATCTGTCTCATGCACCATCCCAGTGACGCACCAAATCAGGGATAAAGTGCCAACTTTTTTCTGTTACATTTTTACAGCATAGATTTGTAATCTCTGTCTGGACATGGCCCTGACTAGACCTGCTCTAGAAGGCCCTGCTTTTCCGGGGAGTTTAAACCAGGTCACCTCCAGCATCACCTCCAGCATTCCCTTCCAACCTCAACCACTCTGTGATTCTTATTTCATCTGCTAATTTTAGTATTGTGTCCATCTCCAGCTCGCTAGATGTTTGAAGTGAAGATTGTTGTGATTTTTTGATACCAATATAGATCCCTGCCCCAGACAGTCCCTATAGCCTTCTCAGACTTCTGGGCAGCTCCAGGTCCAAGTGAAGCTTGCAGGGGGTCAGGAATAGTGACCCTACTCGTTCCCATTCACCCACTGCTGTTGGCAGAGAAGTAGCCTAGAAATATAAGAAAAAGGACTGGAGAGAGTCATCTGTGGGGGCTCAGAATACAGGAGATGGAAGAGTCACTAGTTGAATCCTCACTGGAAAATGGAGTGAGGAAAAGTTGGTCACAGTGAGCAGAGCTGTGCTGCGTCTTTGTCAGAGGCACGTGGTGGATGTGTGATGCCCACTGACAGAGACACTTTGCTGCCAACCTGCTGCTTGTAAATGTGCATCAGCAACAGCAGATTTTAAAGGCTGAAGCTGTCAAGGGAAAACTAATGCAGAGTTTCCAAGAGTTTATGGGATGGGATCCTCATCTTCAATACTACTCAGGATGAACATAGTTCTTGCCTAATTCTTCCAGACTTTCCTGTATGAGTCATTGTTCATGACAGAATAGCAGCTTTATCCACAGATGGTTGTAGAACAGAGGCACCATTGAGAGGCAAACACTGAGACATCTATGCCCTGCAGATACAGGCACACACACACACAGATCAACAACCTTATCCACAGAAAGCAGTCAGTCCTGCCCAGTGTGTTCAGGCAGAATCTCTGCTCTTTCATGACATAAGAAATCCCTGATGGAATTCAAGTAATGAGCAATTCATGCTGAAGAGGAAAGCTTAGTGTCAGGGAAACATCAACGTCCAAACTAGCACACCCGGAGGGAATTTGGCCGGAGGGCTGCCTAGCTGGATTGTTCTTCTTAGCTGGCCAGAAGCCTAGCTCTCCATGAGCTCAAAAGAGAAGATCAGATGCTCTGATCAGCAAGCTGTTGTAGATGATCTGGCAAGCCCAGATCATAGCACTAAGATTGATACTAAGCCAGAGAGAAGGACATTTGAAGGAAAGTTTGGGTGCTTTCATCAGAGTCCTCCTGGGATGTTTTCCTGCTTTTCCAGTGCCTCTCCATATAATCTTGGACAAGTACCTCATGACTCTTAAAGTAGGTTCATGCCCACATCAGGTTCATGCCTCAATATGCAGGTAAATTTCAGTTTAATGGTTCATGTTTGGAGTCCAGTGCAACTCTTGGGGGATAAAAGTCACTGTGGGTGGGTTGAGCCTATGATTGTGGGCCAGTACAATCCTCACATGAAACAGGCAAGGAACAAATTCCAAAATATGCCTGCACTGGAAACCCTTGCTACAGAATGTTATGCATGCCAAAAGTTTGCATGGGCTCAAAGAAATAACTGCTCTAAATAATGGAAATGAATGTGGAATGATGTGATACCGCCTCTAACTGGGGGAGACATGAGCTGTCATTTGTTGGAAATGAAGAGGATGTTTTCAAAAATGTCTCCCTCTACCTGTCCTTTTCCCTGAACTTCTGATGTAAGATATTGCTGCAGACAAGATAAGCCAGACAGTCAGATCCAGAACTATTTGTCTTACGTTGTTGTGTAACACTTAGAAGCTGAGATCCAAGTAGTCACAGCTCGCTTGTCATTAATACTGTAATTATATGATTTATAGACAATGCCTTTCTTCAATGACTTTTCCATTTAGCATGAAATAGTTAAACATTCAGTAAACCCAAAAACATGAAACATTTAATGACCTAGTGTTTATAGAGCTGGAAGAAGAGAGGAAAGGCTACAGTGCCTGCTTCAACAAATACAAATGTTTAGGAATCATTGAGGTGGTTTAAAATGAGGCCTATCCTCTCTTTGTGAGCATACTGATGGCCATGAAGTGCCCTGCATGCCCTGAATGTTTAGTTTGCAGAAAGAGAAATAGCAGCCAAACAGAGAGAAACTCTCATTTGAAATTCTGCAGCCATCAGATAGGAGCACATGGCTGTGACTGAGGTTTTTCAGAGCCCCAAGAAGTGAGAGGTGAGCACTGAACTACTGGAAAGGCTTGGCATCACTTTCAAACAGGGGTTTGTGACAACTGGCTGCTGCTGACACCTAACTGAGGCGAAGTGTCAGAATTATGAGTCACATTTCTGTGACCAATTCCATGCCTGTCATGTCACAGGGTGGGGCCTGCCCTGCCTCTCTGTAGGAAATGTGTTGACTGGAAGTAGGCTGATGTTATCGGAACAGTTTGTTATTCTCAGCCTGCTTCCAAGAAGAGAAGTGAATGGAAGCAGTCATCTCTCCAGGTGAATTATCCTGGCAGAAAAATCCACTTTATTCCCATGTGAATCACCACAAGCTGTTTGCTCATGTAATATCTCTGTCCATTTATAGACAGAGAGTACTTTTGTTTATGTTTGACTCTAAAATAATAGATACAGCTCTGGGCACTGCTAAGGCAAGGATGACTAAACCTGCCCTGGAACATCGCAAAGTTCTACTTTGACCACAGCCAGGCAGGGCACTTCACATCTGACTTCATTTTCAGAGTTGATCTTGTAGAAGGGAGAGTTCCAAGGTCAGCAGAGCCATCTGAAAAACTTCTAAAAGCAGAAATAAAAGGTAAAGCCATGCTGGAGCCTTTTGTGCTTTTTTTAAAATTCATTTTTGAATCACATATTTGATCAGATGAACATGACTCATAAATTCGAGTCCTCTGCTTGGAACATTTGATGTCCTGGATGCCTAAATTTCCAAGTGTGATGCTCAAGAATATCTGGTCTAGGAAATCCCTAATCTGCAATTTGAGGACAGTGGGAGAGTATTCACAGGAAGCTCTGCTGTGTGTCCTGCTCTCTTCTTCAGCCCATACATTCTCTGAGAGTCACTGACAAAAAGGAGATTGTAGACCAGATGAAACTTTGTTCTGAGCTCCTGTACCTGTTCTGGTATTTTGGCTGTTTAAAAACACTGAGAATGGCCCCTTCCACCAAAACCTGAGCTTACTGGAAGTGTCTTCTGTGATACTTGAAAGTATCACAGAATACCATGACACTGAAAGTACACTTCTGTGATACTGAAAGTACCTTCATGCTCAGAACATTTCCTCTCCAAAAATGGAACTCATTTCTGCTAGTCATTTAGATATCAAAGGTCATTTAAAGATCCAGTGCTACATGTGGTTTCTTTTTAGTCTCTTGCTAACGTGGTTCCTGGCCTCAGGAGACCTGATGGTGCTGTCTCTTGAAAACGGGTATGGCCAATCAATTATTCATGTGAATCTCCAATTCATCACGGTTATAAAGCTCTCCCATGCACCTATGCTAACCCATTCTCAATGTGAACTCTGCAGGATCTGTTCAGTGAAGACGGCTGGAGTCATTTAGATCTTTTTCATGGGCTAGACAGATTGTCAAATACTGCTTTAAACAAAACAAACAAACAAACAAAAAATTGATGGCTCCTACAGCTGTCAGATGTGAATCTTCTTCTGGTACTGCCAAGATGTTCTTAGGTCCCTCTTCACGGAATCTGCCCATCTGTGTAGGATTTGTTTTAGTGGTGTCATTTTAAGGCCCAAGTACAAGCTATGAAATCGTGGAATGAGCTCTCTTGGGCTGGATGACCATAGTGGAGGCTTTCTCCAGCGTTCTATGAAGCTGGTTCTTTCTCATTCACAGACAGCATTTCTTGACACTAAGATTTGTTAAAAAGTTAGTTGGCCAGGACTTAGGTCTTCATCCTAGGCTCTCTGGTGGCAGACAGGAAGACAAAGGTCCTTTCAAGATCTCACACTAACACAGAATATGTGCAAGTGCTACTAATTTAGAATCGGTTTCTCCTTGCTAAGTGGAACACCCAGCTCGAACAGATGGCAGAGTGTGACAGTTGTGATGATTCAGGAAATAACTTCAGACAGATCTTACAGCCAGAGGGATAGTTTTGAACATTCATTCAGACCTGCTGTGTGCTGCCCAGGGAACACCTGCATGCAGCTGAGATGCTTCAGTTGAGCTGGAACAGATGGTAGGAAAAAAGGCCAAGACTGACCAGTTCATCCCAGTGCCTGGCACCCCTGCAGTGGCAAATCCCCATATTTCTGGGATGGCTTCTATATCTCATCATAACTCTGGCTCTGATTTCTTATGCTAGATAAAGAAGATGCCTATGCTCAGAAATCATTTTCCTCACACAGCAAGCTTGTCCTCCTTCAACATCCTTCACAATACAGACCTTACATGATGCAGAAGCAAGCACAGGTCCAACCAAGCCTTTGGCAGGAGCGGCTCTCTGTTCAGGAAATAAAGCCATCCTGCAAGTTGAAGAGAAGGACTAGACATAGCTGAAAGAAACCAACCTTGTCATTATCTGCGCAATGAAATGAGGATCACTCTTGGAGCTGTCCAAGAGATATGACTCCAGTGACTAAAAGGCATCCTCTGACAGGAACAAAACCCTTCTGCTTACAGACTGAACATTTGTGCACAAGCCAAAGTCAAGTCATAGTAATAGGCTTAGAAATAAAATTGAAAATAAAAATTAGGCAAGTGTTTACAGTTGGGTTTGCCTGTTAAAAAGCTGAAGTTTGTAATTGCTTCAGGAAAGTGACAACCCTAGGACTGAAACCCTGGCAGAGGCTTTCCCATCAAGACAGTTCATGCAAAGAAGAACAGGACCCTGCAAAAATATCAGAAAGGGAGATAGTGACAAAAAACAAGTTGGAAGTAGAGGAAAAAAATATCAGAGAATAAACCAAAGAAAATATTGAAGCATTTTGTCAACATCAAAGATAAGAAAAGCAAAATTTAAATAAAATTAATCAGTTTACATGAAAGCTCTAAACTACTTGGATCCAAGTTGCAACATAGCAAAGCTGAGGTTTTATATGCTGAAGATAGGATTTTGTTTTGCTTTCAGTTCTTGCCATCTATAAATGGCATTGTTGCAGAATACTGCTGATAGATGTACCTGGATGTGTGCCATGGTATCAGGTCTGTGGGGTTTTGCCAAGCAAGGCACAGCTGGTGTGATAATACCACATAATGGATCATAGATCAGTAGTTATCAGCTTAAATACTTATCAAAAGGGGGTGATTTAAAGCAATTTACCACAATTCAGAGAATCAAAAATAGAACTGTGAAAAGTAGGCTGAAAATTTTTGAAAGAATCCTAAGAAAAAACTCTGAAGAGCTCAGATCAAATGGGTGCTGTCTAAATGAAGGACAGCTACATTGAAAGTCACCTTCTGAAAGGTCTAGGAGAAAGGCTACACACAGGCTACCTGAGTGCTCACTTCAAAAGAACAGGTACTGTAAATTTCTAAAATTCCAGGAAGAGAGCGAGAGAAAAAAAAAATACTTCATTAAAATGTCACATAAATAAAAAATCTGTACAGCCCCAGGCCAGGAAAGACACACATGATAGTACGTTATGGGCACAAAGGTGGTATCTGTTCTGAACTTACACCTCACTAGTGATTGCAAAACAAGAACAAATCAAAAGGAAAAACAGGAGACTCTTCCTCCATGAAAAAAATAAGATGGAAGAGAAAGAAATCGGAGTCTTAGAAACAGGACAGGCCACATAAGAGTTAGTAGCCATATGGGGTCTGTGAAAAGGACTGAGCTCCCAGCAAAACACCACAAATTGTGCAGAACTCATGGAGTGGCTCACAGAGGCACCTGTGACCTCTCCACTGGAACAGAAATTGATTCGTGTGGCTTGAAATGCAGGACCTGAAGTGAGCTGCACACACAGAGCCAGGCACAGGCAGGTGAATGTCTGTCACCCACTGCAGCAGGTCATGGCCACACGTCACAGCAACAGCTGCATGCCCAGATGTGCAGCACACAAATGTGCATTCTCATAGAGCAGAACAGGACACACAGCCCAAGGCATTTAGTGACTGGAATATGGAGACCATATTATAATGCCTGCATGAAGAATCACTGACATAGGTCTCATGTTCTCCAGACCAGCGTGCATGAAAACACTGGGGCTTATACAGATGCACACGCTGGGCATCTGTATCCAGTCAGCTCACAGAGGAGTGCCTGCTGCTGTTGGGACAGACACACTCTGCACTGAGGCAAACTGTGCAGCCCAAGTTTCATGAGCAGCACACACTGTGACACACACACAGTGAAAGGAGAAATGTGTGCACAGACAGGTGCAGTTCCATTGCAGCCCCACACACGTGTGTGTGTGTGTGTGTGTGTGTGTGTGTGTGTGTGTGTGTGTGTGTGTGTATTCTGGAGTCAAGTCACACAGCCCCTGTACTGCAGTCAGCCTCTCCTGTGGACCAACAAGGTTCTCAAGACATGCATGGAGTTCAGTGCTCACACACTTGCATGCTCTTAAGGCTCTCACAAATGCACAGGAATGAGACACGTGTTCTCCTGCTGCCCTGCAGACACGCAGTGCCTGGGAGGCAATCAACAGAGTGAGCCTCAGAGCAGACATGGACATTGCTAGGCATGTTTGGCTCCCATCAGTCAGCAGGCAAAGGACCCACTCATCTCAATGTTGTCTGAACTCAACATCAGCTTTATGCCCTTCCTTCTCCTCTCCATTAACTGACTACAGAAGGATGATGGGTGGCAGGCTCAGCTATGGCTGTGGGGCAGGCAGATCCAGCACTTTTTGCCTCATCCCTGTCACACGCATGCTGGTGTGACTGTTGCACACACAGAAGTGAGCTTCTCCCTCTTCTCCACATGCCACACAAACTGATAGGTCCCACATGTCCAGATCCCTGTGCAGCAGTTGCACAAACACAGGTAAGACCCTCATCCACACCTGTGACACAGCGAGTCACACTGGTCACTAATTCTCACAGCTACTCTGGGGTGTCTTGTGCCCAGGTGTGCACAGGCACACACAGAGCTTATACACAACCACACACACACGTGTGCAGCTGGCTCTCACACACTTGTCCCACGAGCACACACAGGTCAGTCTCCTGTGTGAACAAGGCCTGCCCACTGAGGGCAGGTTACACAGACATGGTCCAGGTGTGACTCACAGACGGCTCAGCCTCAAGGCGTGTGCTCACATGCCACGCTCACAGGTGAGTCTCCCACACGCACACAGATGTCTCCTCCACAAGCGTGTGTCCACTTTCATACAAGGTCGAGTTTCTCACACACACAGTTTAGGGGAAATCTCATACACAAACACACAGGTACTTATCTCATGAACAACACACCAGATGTAGCACAGTCACTCAGGTATGCATGCCCTGCCTTTCAGGTACACTCATGCACATGTGAAGACCTCAAGTACTCTTGTGGGTAAATCTCATGCATGCACACGCTCACACACACACACACAAGTGGAGACGGTCAGGCAGCTGACCCTGAAGCGAGTCCCACACATTGTACCTGGATTTTATACACACACAGCCATACCTGTTCTTGTACGCATACAGGTGGGTGTATGTTACATATGGGCAGTCAGTCAGGCGTGCATACCTGGACAGAGACAGACACACACACGTTCATACACACCAAAATATGAGGCTGGCAAAGAGAAAAGGCAGGACCTGCATACACAGAGAGATGTGACTTACCCAGACAAACACATAAGTCACATGCTGCAGAGCGAGGCACACAGGTACATCCAGAGCACGCTGTGCACTAAGTGGGTACTCAGAAACAAAACACACAGAGGATGGTGACACACACACATATGTACAAATGTCACCCGGATGAGAGTGTTGCACAGACAGTGCATCTCTCACATACACAGGAGATGTCACACAGACTGGAGTGCCACACAAAGTGCCTCACATGTGTGCAACTCACACACTTGCTACAGTCAGACACACATGAAGCAAGTTGTGTTTGCTTGCCCAGCACTCAGACAAGTCTTGCAGAGATACATACACTTGAGGATGCCTCCCTCACACGCACACTTCATACATGGTTAAGTGCTTCACAATGTCTTTCAGGCAATATGGATTTCACACCCTTAGTTGTGTATAACAAATGCACACACAGTGTCCCAGACACACAGCGATGTCTCACACTCACTCAGACACGAGTCTCTCCAAACGCAGGCACAGTGTCTCAGACACAAGAGGGTCATACATGTACGTGTTAGACATGCACGGTGATTCACACACCATCTCACAGACACACAGGGGCTGCACACACACAGAGGTGACAAACACACAGAGTCTCATGCTCCAGACACACCCAGAGTCTCACTTGGCACCTTTCACGGGCACACGCGGGCGTCCCGTTGTCACAAACACGGTGACTCTCGTATACTCGGCTGCCTCTCACAGAGCTACACGTGGGCATCACTGAGGCGTCCACTGGGTGACACAGCGTCTGCTCCTCACACACACACACACACACACACAGGCGTGCCGAGCACACAGGCGTCACCCAGAGCGTCCCTCGGAATAGCGTCTGTCACACACAGACACACGCGGTGTTTCCCATGCACTCGCACACACGCTGTCCCCAGCCTTGCCTCTCAGGGTCACACACGGTCGCCTCGCTGTCCCGCCGACACCAGCGTCACACCCACAGCCCGTCCTGCGCACCCGCATGGCCTCTCCTCCCGCTGGTGCCTCCCCCTCTCCAGCTCTCCCCCTCCTCCCACCACTCCTCCTCCCTCTCTCCA
>VZRN01004398.1:12274-30359 GCA_013397935.1 Dasyornis broadbenti
CCAGAGCGCAGCGGGCCGGGCACGTCCAGGAGGGATGTCGGGGACCCGCTGCCAGGCGCTGTACCCCTTCTCCGGGGAGCGGCACCGGCAGGGGCTGCGCTTCGCCGCCGGAGAGCTGATCACGGTGCTGCAGGTGCCCGACGGCGGCTGGTGGGAAGGGCAGAAGGAGGACGGGCTGCGCGGCTGGTTCCCGGCCAGCTACGTCCAGCTCCTGGAGGTAGGATCGGGGCCGGGGCCGGGGCGGGAGGCGGCTGGCCCGGGGATGCCCCGGGAAGGTGCCGGTGGTCCCGGGGGGACGCGGGGCCTACGCTCGGCATTGCTGTGTCCCCTGCCCCGGGAAAGTGTCCCGGCCACACCGGGCTGAGGCTGCCGGGGGCTGTAAGAATCTGCGGAGAAGGAGCCGCTTGGCCGGCCCCGCTCCAGCCCGAGCCTTTGGTACTTGTAGCCATGGAGCGGCAGAGTTCAGGTGTGTGACGAGCTGCGGGCTGCTCTGGGCACTTGGGTTTTCTCAGTCGCTAAACAGCAGCAGAAGTCAGAGGCTGCGGTGATGCAGCCCCTGTCAGTCACTCACGAGGCCCAGATGCTGGGCAAGTTCTGCTCCCTCCTCTCTCCTTCACCCTCTCCCAGCTCCTCTCATTTCCCTTCACTGAACATATGGCTTTCTGTTGTGGAAGAGGCAATTCAGGTATAGAATCATGGACTCACAGAATGGTTTGGGTTGGAAGGGGCCTTAAAGATCACCCATTACACCCACTGTGCCATGGGTAGGGATACCTTCCACTAGATCAGGTTGTTCCAAGCCCCGTCCAGCCTGGCCTAGAACACTTCCAGGGATGGAGAAGCCACAGGTTTTCTGGGCAACCAGTGCCAGGGCTTCACCACCCTCGCAGAGGAGAATTTGTTCTTAATATCTAATCTAAGTCTGCCCTTCTTCAGCTTGAAGCCATTCCCCCTTCTTCTGTCGCTCCATGTCCCTGTCCAGTACCTGTAGGTACTGGAAGATTCTCTAAGTTCTCCCTGGAGCCTTGTCCTTCTCTTCTCGCCCTCTGTAGCAGCAATTCCCCCCTGCAGCTAGCTGCAGATACCTCCCTGCCATACCTGTGGCATGGCCCTGGTAGTCCCTGCAGGGTTAGGGCTGGTTGTGCAGACCCAAATGCATTGGACTTTCTGTCTGGATACTGAGAAATTCTGTCAGCTTCAGTCATTTTCAGGGCCCTGACAGCTGGGGTGACAGTTGGATTCCCACCTCGGGACTGCTTGTGCCTGAATGTGTTTATTGCTTTCTCTCCATGCAAACAAGACACAATGTGAGTGGAAAGAATGAAGAGTGCCTTCACAATCTCTGCACGTGAATTCTGAACCACCTCATGCACTAAAGCAAGAACTTGCCATGACCCCATCAGTCCTTTCCTCACTGGCCATGCGCTTTTGGCATTTGGGACTTAACCAAGGATGTAGGCAAGGCAGTGGTCTCTGGGAGCATCTCCCTGGGGTGACTGGGCTGAAGCCATTAGCAGCACATTTCTCGGGTCAGCCTGTGTCCTCCACGTTCCTAAGGGGAATCTGCCAGCCTGCTTTGCTTATATGCAAGGCAGGCAATGCCCATCCCAGGTTTTCCATGCACATCCTCCAGGGAATCCAGAGAGGCAGGAAGCAGAGTCCTGAGCAAAACCTGCCCACCAGTTGCATGTAGAGCAATGTTCTGTGAGCAAAAAATTCTGTGCATAAGGACATTTTGCCCACGGATCTGGCACTGCCTTTTTGTTTCTCTTGTCCAAATAAATTTAAAAATCTATAATGTTTCCATTGACTTCCTGTTTCTTGTTATTACCTGGAAAGACATGAAAGTGGAAGCAAGAGTTGCCCACTCCAGCAAGAGTAAGGCCAGGGACTTTCCTGTGCCACTGACACACTTGGGATTTCTTTTGTTAGTTTTAGAATGTTGGAATTGCATTGTTTGTCAGTTTTGCCACCTACAAGATCATTTATTGAGATATGTGAATGTTTGTAGTTTCACAAACTGCTAAATGTTTACACATGTAGGAATTTAGGAATTGTTTGAGGAAAAATGTATCATGAGACGTGAAAAATTCTGCTCAGCAAAGGCAGTGGGGAATTGCTTCAAAATACGATAACTTTGCTTTCCTGTCATCTCCTTCTCAGAAAGTCGTCTTTCCCCTCTTAAGTCTGAGCAAGTTCCACCATGCTCAGATCAGTGCCTGCAGCCCCACAGAGGTGCCTTTCTGACCCTTGGCCCATGTAGCACAGACAGCTTTGATGGACACCAGTTGTCCATACAGCCCGGCCCTCTTTCTCTTGGGCAAACCTTCAGAAAGAAGGCAAGAAAAATAGCAAGGGCCGAGTGTGTTCACTCTGGCATGTTCTCCTTTTCTCCAGAGACGGTACCTAATAAGGACCATGAGCCAGAATTAAAAAATACGTCAAATGAGAGCTAATTAACCAAATCTATGGGATCACAGGTACTTGGCACACATCACAGTAGTTGTGTGAGAAGGAAGGTCTGTGTGTGTCTGTCCTCATGGCTCTGTTCAGGTAGCCTTTCCCTTCTCTACAGGTAGCGCGTCCCTTGTGTGCAGATAAGCAGCTTGCTCAGGGACCTGATCGAACTGAAAGCCACCACAATAGAAATATTCTTCTTCTCTGTTCTCTGATCCAAGTCCCTGCCCAGCCACACTGACATCGGAGCTGACATCAGGGAGGTGCTCACAGTGCATGCCCAGATGGGGCCATGGACATGAGTCTCCTTTCTGTACCAACCAGCCTTGCACAGGCTTTGGATGGCCCTGGCCCTGGCCCTGGAGCTCTTAGTAAGGTTCAGTGCTCTGTCCTCAGCTGAACTTAACCACACATTGTTGTTTAAAGAGGAAGATGTTACTCTCACCCTCTGTCCCGCCCTCATTTCCCTGTGTCCAGTTTACCCCAGCAAGTATTCATGCTCTCTCTGGAGCCTGAGGGAGAGCTGGCTGCGTTTTCTGCCACAGCAGTGACTGAATGTGGCTCCTGGCATTGCCCAAGGATGCCAGGGCTAGCAGCATTTGTCCTCCACAGCACACACCCTTTCTTCTCTCAGCCAAGTCTGTCAGGTGGCTACCAGAAGGAGGTGGCCTTCTTCTGAAGCCTTTGTGACTTGAAGCCTGCACCATGTTTAGACGGGAAGGCTGGATTTTCTCATTCATAGGGCTTCACATTTATCAACACTCAAATCTCCTCTAACAGCACTGGTTTGAAAGTCTGTGCTGAGTTTTGGTCCTGAGCTGAAAGAGGGAAGTGAGAAAGGTGTGAAGAACAGCAGAGAGGGGAATCTCTCCCACCCTTGAGCCGTGGTTGAGCAGCCAGTCTGGGGCGTGCTGGTTCCTGATGGATGGAGGAGGAGGAGAAGTGACTGTTCCTGATTCTGTCATTGGCTTGGGAAGAACCTGCTGCACCAAGAGCACCTGAGCCTCCTCACAGGCAGGCCAGGCTGCGGAGCTGCCAGCACAGATCATCCAGACTCCATCACGCGGCTCAAGCTGGCTTCTCCAGGAGCTGAGGACAGGGCAGGCCCTTCTGCCTTGTGTGCCCTCACACTGTGTGGTGGTAGCTCTTGGCTCTTGCAAAGAAAACTAGCTATCCATGGCTGGTGGGTGACCTGAACAGGCTGTAATGGCAAATGAAGAGTTGGGCAGCTCTGAGAAAATCATGGAGGTGACTTGCAGGAAACAAAGCCCAGTGCCAGAGATGGGCATTCCTGAGGGATTGTTGCCTTTGCTGCCTCCTGTGTTCTTTTGCGAGCAAAAATGTGTTTTCAATTCATTCATCACAGACGATCCAGGAAAGGACCAAAAATGTGGTAAATGTGGGGCAAGAGAGACACACAGAGGTAAAGAGATAAAGGCATTTGGCCTCCTTTGTTTCCTGCTCCTGTGGCTGCTGCAGGCCCACAGTGGAGGGTTAGAGGAAAACAGTGATGGCTGGAGGTTCCCGCTCAAGGCAGTAATGGAAGCAATGAGAGCTGGAGGAGCTCATGGCAGGGACAAGCCAGAAACAACATCTCTGTCAGCTCTGGAGAGGACACCACTGTCACAGAGCAAAAGTGGCAGCATAAACCAAAAGACTATCAAAAGCAGAGAGCAAAGGGAGGGGTATTGGCTTCATGGTGGGACTCCAGATGGATTCCCTGAGGCTGGGCTGGTTGGGACCAGTTGAGGAGGCTGCTGTGGTCTTATTCACAGAATCACTGGGTTGCGAGGGACCTTTGGAGATCAGCTAGTCTGGCTTGCCTGGCTATGTCTGTCAGGTTTGAATATGTGTAAGGGTGGACACCACAGCTGTTCTGGACAATGTATTCCAGTATTTAACTACCCTCACAGTTGTTGTGTCCTTTAAAGGGGTTTGTGTCCCTTTAAAAGCATTTTCCATGTTTTAATTTGTGCCCATTGCATCTCATCCTTCCACTGGATATCACTGAGATCATTCTATCTACGCTTTTTTTACTGTCCCCCCCCCACTGGTTTTTATTCACATTGATAACATCCTTCTCAAGCCTTCTTGTCTTGATGCTAAACAGTCCCAGTTCTTTCAGCCTTTCTTCCTATGACACACTCCAGTCCATTAATCATCCTTGTGGCCCATTGCTGGACTCTCTCCAGTATGTGCTTGTCTTCCTTGTGTTGGAAAACCAAGTACAGTTTCTTATACTGTTGTAGGTAGCAGTTTAATGGAGAAAGGGTCCCTAACCAGTATTTCCTGAGCAAGAGAATCCATGGACACCAGAGACATCTTGAAGACTGCTCTCAGATTCATGTGGTTATGTTGGCTGAGCTTGGTCTATGAGCAAGCAGCAGCCTTCTGCAAGCTGGGACTTAGGAAAGGAGGGTGCTGTTGCTTGGTATCCATATCCTATTGAGTAAGTACCATCAGCTTCAACCCTCACCCCTCCTTTGGTGATTTATAGCTATGGCAGCCATGAGACCTGAAAGTCAGGGGCTTTCTGACCCTTTCCTCCCTCCCGTGTGCTTTATATTTTTGCCTGGCCTTTTGAGCATTGAGCAGAGCCCTGCCGGGCCCCTTGGTACCAGACTGTTGCAGCCCCAGGTTACGCAATTGGCCTTCCCAGCCTGGAGCAAGAGCGAATCTGTGCAGATGCAGGGGAGGAGGTGGTGTACACAGGTGTAGAGCCAATGCAGTGTGGTGTGTGATACACTGAGGCATTTATCAACAACTCATGGCTCTTATCCCGAGGCTGGCTGCCTCCTCACCCCAGCTGCATCAGGGATGATGACGTGTGTAGAAAGATCTGTACAACTCCAGACGTAAGAGCAACCTGGCACAAGGTTCAGGTGCTCCAGTTTGTGAAAACCTGTATGGTGCAGGGCAGCACAGATGTTAAGAAAGTGTGGTGGTGTGAGTCCTCAGGGGTGTGTATTCCAGGAGATGCTTTGCATGGGACCCTCTGGAGAAACCCCTGTTGCGTCTGCTTTTTCTAGACAAGTGATTTTTTTGAGGGTTGGAGACATGTGTCATTCAGTCACATTTGCAAGTGGTTTCTTTTTAAATCTATTTTGGACCTTGATTTTTGTATTTGTAGTTAACTAGAAATCACTTATATAAGCAGCAGCAGCAGCAACATATGCAAATTTGCTGGAAATTGTCAGCACTTTTTATAGCTTCAGTCATCCCACAGATGTAAGTCTCTGTATAAAGCACAGCATGTGCTTCCAGAAGGGATGGAGGTGGCTCTGGAATCTGACTGAGCGGGCTGGACTGAGTAGGACTGTGAGCTGCCACTGATCTTATCTGCCCTTTCCACAGCCTGATTTACCAGAACTGTGAGGCACTTAGGAAGGAAGGAATCCTGTGCTTCTCCCTGGTGCATGCTTCACCTGCGAGTGTCAGACAGTGTTCATGGCTTCCACTGCTGTGTAACACTCAGCAGGTAACTCACCTCACCTAACCCAACCTGGGGCAGCTGCCACATGGACATGGAGATGTGCAAACAGCTGAGCCTGGAGATTGTTGCACATGCAGCTGTGGGAGGCATGGTATGGCATGGCACAGCATGGCACAGCATGGCATGGACTGCTTCCTTTGTTGTGCCTGGGGAGTCACAGAGAAAAAGGATGAAAGTAATACACAGAAATTAAAATGCCTTTTATTTATTTTGTAGTAACAGAGAATGTGTGGAGGATTTCTGTGCCAAACTGCTCTCTGCCATCATGGGAGCTGTATAATGTGTATGATATACTTAAAAGGGAGGTTATGTTGTAGCTGTTGTAACAGAGCTTTTCCTGGTGCACAAAGGAGAATTAAGTTTTGTGTGCATCTGGATGGCTGTGGCTACCTGAGCCCTGAGCTGTTTGTACGTGGTGTCTGTATCTCCTGCACACAGCAGTGGTGCTCTGCTTTCTCAGAAGGTTCTTCTACATCCTTGGAGTTTGTTATCTCACTCTCTCTCGTTCCTCCATCTCCCCACTCAAAAGTCAGCTTAACATAAAATTCTTGAAGAGCCACAAGAACCGAGGGGATGTGTGACAGTCTCGGGTACAGATGTGACTGCTGCCACTGCTTTTTTCTAAGGATATTCTGTGGAGGAAGTAATGCTCCAATCTGTCATCTTGGGTAATGGGGAAGGAATCTGGACTTTAATCTGGTGTAATGAGGCTGTGGGTGCTGAACCCTTCTGTATTTTCAGGGAGCACACACAGGATTGTGCTCAGGACACCTGTTCAGGGTTCACCTGATGCTACAGGTGGAGCAGCTCAGCTCCTCAACTGTGCAGCTGCCAGGCTGGAACTGCTGCTCCCTGCCCAGGGATGCTTGTGGCACCATCCTAAACATCCTGACTGTTCTGCTGCCTCTGAGAGGTGGTGATGGAGAGGAGCAGCCACCATGGCCAAAGAGTGGATGGCATCACTGCCAGCCTGGGATTGGTGTTCCTGTCTCCTGCTCAGGGGTGCTTGTGACACCATCCTGAGTGTTCTGGCCATTCTACTGCCCCTGGGAGATGGCACTGGGGCAGCAACCACAGCTGAAGTGGGGATGGCATTTGCCCAGGTGTACAAGGTTGATTTTCATTCTCTCAGTGCAGGGATAGGTCCCTAATGAAGGCAGAGGGGGAGATTTGCATGGCTGTAGATGGAACCTGCTGTCGGTGTTGTCTCATAGAAAAGGTGAAGTTTTCAATGTTCAGTGCTCACAGGTGCTGAGGCTGGTCTGCTCTGCAAGATTCAACAGCAAACTGTTGTCCAAAGTGAGGTGTTTGTGAGATGGGAGTGACAATGAGAATCCTATGGTATTGCCTTGGTGTTTCATTTCACTGTGTCTTTTTTCTGTCTGTGACTTTCTGTAATGGCATCTTTTAGAGTTGAAACTTGTGATCATCTGACCACTGGTATTTCTGGCAAATGAAATCAAATATAAAAGGGTGAGGAAATTATATTTTGCTGCCAGAAAAATCACTGTTTAATCAAAGTTCTGAGGGAATTTAAAGCCCCAGGAGAATGTGAAGAAGAGGTGATGCTGCAGTTCACAATCTCTCTCTTGTAAGAGTCTGTTATCCATCTAGTGATAATTATCTCACACTGTTGAAGTTACAGATAAAATATCAAAACTGAAGAGTACCATAAATAGCCAAAAATTGTGAAGGGAAGGGTCTTACAGGTGGTTGTGGTTTTGTGAGCTCTTCTGTCCCCTGCACAGGATGGGTTGTTGCAGAAGCTGAGCTCATAGGTGCTGCTTCTGTAGCAGGTGAGAACAGTCACACTGTTAGCCTTACAGAAGTTGCATAGGACAGAATTTTTAAAGATATTTTTCCTTTATCCTTAGTTAAAAGATGAAAAAGTGCCATGGAAGGCGTAAACTGGAGTATCTCTTATGGCCTGTGGATTACAAAGAAAGTCTAAAAACAGTCTCCCTGCAGATGTCTGCCTTCTAGATGTGAAAGATTAAATGAGTTGCTGTGCACCTGTACAGTAAGGGTGGATATAGGGCAACCATGAAAAACGTGGATCATTTAAAGTCTCACTTGAAGATTGCTTAGTTTCCTAAAGAATTTCGGGCTCATTCTGTGCTCTGAATGGGGCATGTGTCCTGTAGAAAGAAACAAGAGTGATTTCTGCAGCAGTAAACATGGGGAACTCAAGGCTCACTTTCCAGCTTGGGTGCAAAATGCACCTTCAGTGCCTTGAGTGTTGTGCCACAAACACCAGTGCTGAATGTACTACACAGCACTTTATACCGAATGTAGTTTAAAAACACAAAGTAGGAACAATGAGGAGATGCCAGATACTTACTTTCTGAAAACAAAGCTTTACTTTGGTGTCCAAAATGGTGAATTTGGCTCTGTAATCAAGACCAGAAAATTCTGACAGTTTTGATGGGATTTGTTTTTTTTTTTACTTCTTTCACTTTTACTTGTGGGATAATAAATGACCAGGTAGAACTGACCATTCATTTAACTAACCAGATTAAGGCTTTATTTCATGCTCCATGATTCTTTATCTTCCATGGTTGTTCATGCCCATGAAGCACATCATTATCAGTAACGTGCCCCGATGCTCATTACCAGAACCTGAAGTGTCTGAGTACATTCTCAGGACTTGCTTTTGTTATTTGGCTGACTGCTGTCATCAAGTGCTCTCCCGAAGACAGGACGTCATCTGTTTTGGAGAAGCCCCACACTAACAGCAGCAGATAGTATCTCTCTTTGAAAATGTTAGGGACTGTTGCAGTTGTTTTCACTGGTATTGTTTTCACTGGTATGAGCTGTGGCCACGCTACAGCTCAGGGCAGCAGGAGTTTCTTGTGTCGCATGTGTTCATCCTGTTCCCCCCATCTGCAGAGCAAAGGGAGCCAGCCACGACTGACTTGTGTCTTGGAGTATTTGACACAAGACACTGATATTTGATTTCTGCCACTCCCAGAGAGCACTCATTCTGGGCAGCTTCTTCAGCATCCAGCACTTGTGGGCTGTGCCTTGCTCCCTGTGCACACATGGCAGGTTTGCTGGAAGCCTCGCAGAAGCTGGGGGCTGGGGTGCAGTGGCTGCTCCGTGTGTGCCCATTTCCAGTAACCTGCACAGCTCTGCGTTTGCAAACAGGGATAGAGGACTTGGGGAAACCTGAAAGCAGCATAACAGAATTGGTAGTCCCCACGCTGTGCTTTGCACACTGCCATCAGTTCAAAGTGCCATTTGCCATATTTAATTACATGTCACACTCTATTTTATTGGTATGAGCCTCATAAGTAGGCAGAACAGCGTGAAACCAGGGCCAAGAGTTTGCTCAGCCACTGTTTTCCAAGAATGGCATGCTTCAACTGGTTTTATCTTGAAAAATAGAAGTATACTTTAGCGTATTTGGAATTTTTTATGTCACGCCACTGTGTAAAACATTACCTGTTGAGAGGACGTGTTGTCCAGAGTTGGTATGTGGCAGGGCTGGTGGCAGGTTTGCCCTGTACCTGCAGAGCAGGTGAGCAGGCTGGGTCTGCAGCGTGGGGTTAGACATGGGAGAGCCCCTTGCATGCCTGCCATAGCTTCAGAAGAGCACCTGTGATTGAGAGGGAGAGCAGGCTCCACACTCCTGGGGTACAGCCTCCCTAACAGCACCCTGCCTGCCACGGTGCCTCCTCCTCACCTGCTCTGGTGACTGCCCTGGGAAGCATTCCTTTTACAGGCATATGGAATAGCAGAGAAAGCTTTTTGCTTGTACTAGTAATCCAGTTTTCCACATCATGCTATCAAAATAGCTTTTGTACTAGCCTAGTACATTTGTGGTTTGCTTTTTTGCTGGCACATTCCAGAAAGGGGTGCCATGGGTTACTCAGGAGCTGCCACTCTGCATTTTGTGGAGTATATCTGGCAGCAGAACAGGCCAGGGTCTTTTAACATACACTTTTGTCAGCATTTGTGAGCAATCCTCTCAGTACTCAGTCATCAGTATGAGGCACTTTGGAGTTAATTTAGGCTGATTGACAGATGACTTTGGTCACTAATCTTTGAGCTCCTCAGCAGGTGCAGATGCAAAGGTTGAAAATCTTTCTTTGACATTGTTTGAGACCTGTCTGGCATTTTGCCTACATTCATGGTTGGTAAGGGTAGACTGTGCAGACTGTTCTTGAGCCACAGATATTCCCACTGTGATGCTGGCAGCAAAAGCACCATGGTCTTCCAGTGTTTGTTTGAGCACTGAGTTTGTTTACTGCACAGATCTCTCAGGGCTTTCCCAGCTCTGTGGCACTTGGAATGGCCTCCTGCCCCTCCGCTGCCGCAGTCTCCAGGAACAAAATCATTCCAACTTTAACTCCTTTCCGGCCATCACTTCATATGCCCGTATCGATCAGTGCTGTGCCTCCCTTTGCACTGTGGAAAAAACCCTCAGTAACAGGTAATTAGAAGTTATAAGTCTTAGGAACACCTGGGTTTTTTATCATAAAATGGATCAGACTAAGGTCCATAAGGAAGGTGTGTGATGTTCTGCAGAGTGCTCTGATGAGATATTCCCTGATTTTCAGCAAAGAAGGGACACAGCTGACAGTGAAAGCTGCAGAGGATCTGCACAGCCCTGCTGGGCAGCATTGCCAAATCAGGGGCAAGCTGCAAGGCCCTCGCCCACCACAGAGAGAGAAACAGGAGCTCCTCTGGGCTGGAAATGAAGTCTGGAATAATCAGGCTGTCCCATAAGTACTGAATTTTCATCTTTGAAATGCCCTCTCACTCTCAGCAAGTCCAGCAGTAGGTAAAAGGGAGAAAGGTGTGAGAGTGGGGAGGGATCACAGGCACAAAGTTAGAAGTCTCAAGCATTTGATCTTCCCAAACTTGCCCCTGTATTTTATCTGGAATCACAATAAAAGCTTCCTTGAGGTCTGTTAGCTTGGGGTTAGATGTAATTGCTTACTGCACCTGCAGTGTCCTTCCCCACTGTTCAGCACTGCTTGTAGCCCCTGTTCAGCTGCTCACAGTCCTTCAGCCAGGGATAGGCCAAGCAGCTCTGAGGTGGCTTGAGAAATATGCAGCAGTGGAATGGGGAGCATGGAAGGAGTTAATGTGAAGCAGCTCCCTGGGCTGCTGAAAGACCAGCTTTTGTGGAAGACTGAGGGAAGGAACAAGGATCTTTGAGCTGGACATTTTTTGAGACATGGAAAGTACAATAGGATTCCAATTACAACCTCCATATGTAATATTTTGCATTTATTCCTAGTGTATTTTGTTTCCTGTATTGTTGCCTGTTCTTTGAAGACTTACCAGAGCTCATGTAAATAATCATGTATGACTTGAACATATTTATAACACATTTCTCACTTTTCTTTTCCTGAATTGTCTGAGGAGCGACTGCTATCATCATTCCTCAGACACATAACCAGACTTTTGTGGCTGACCTTTGGTTTGAGGAAGACTCACTGGTTTTGCTTCTGCTCTTTGCCTTCTGGCTTATCTCTTATTTTGTATAGTAGTCTTCTCACTCCTTGACTGCTTCTTTTCTCCTGAAAGTCTTCACAGAGAGGAGGTTATGCTTTCACAAGCATACCTGTGATAGTTGGTTTAACAGCAGGTATCAGCACTTGCAAGAGTACCACACACGAATGCTTGTGCCACCATGGCTGCAACATTGCTATTGAGTTTATTCTGTCATTCTGCTTAGTTTTACTGTGGTATATAAGCACTTTCAGAATGTTCGTTTAAATTGGCTGGCTGGATCTGCTTTGTCTTCTTGATCCTTTCTAATTCACTTATTTAGCCCTTTGTTCATGTTTCCAAAACAAAACCCTGCAGTTGCCGTGTGCTGAAATGCTCTTCCTTGAGCCATTGCCACAAAACCACAAAGCCAGACCTACAGTGACAAGCTAGTGCTGTACAGGAGCAGTTCCAGTTGCTACAGAAGTAAAATTTGGTCGTAGAAGAGGCAGAGCTGGCAAGCTTTTGGTAGTGGGGTAGAAGGAATAATTGGGACAGAGGAGTTTGGAGGAGAAAAATGGAGATGAGGAGTTGCAGAATTTGCAAGGGGTGACAGAGAATGAAGAATTAACAGAGTTTGGATTTGATACAGATATGGCAAAGTGCCATGCAGAAATTGCACAGAAGAGGAATTGTATTTCCAAGGGGTGAGCAAAAGCTTAACTCAGAAAGGAACAGACAGAAACTGGTTTGATGGATGTAGTTTGTTTTGTAGTCCTGAAAATTCTGCACACAGTTCCAGTTTAAAAATGCTGCTGAGGGCTGTGTGTGCAGCACACAGCTGAGCAGTTCCAGCCCTGCCCATGTAATGAGCTGCCTGAGCAGCAGATTAGCTTCTACTGTGCCAGCTGCTGTATAATAGGACTAATTCATTACCCAAGGCCAAGCAATCACTCTCAATAGCAAGATTTAGAGGAGAGCCTGTGACTTGTCTCATTGCACTGCAAACTGCTTGTGATCATAGTGATAACTGAGACCAAATGAAGACTGGAAATAATCTCAGTCTGTTATGGGATGAAGAATAGAACTTCAGGTATTACCAAAAAGAAATCATGTTTAAATCACCTATGGATTCCTTTTGGAAAATAATTTTGCAATGAACTTGAGGCAGCAAACCCCTGTGCACAGTTCCTCTGAGCTGCATTGTCCCAGGGTTTGGGGTCTCCCTCACTCCAGCTCCCTCCTCTGCTCTTGGCCAGCACCATTTACTAAGGCTGAATATGAATCTCTGGTGAGGGACAAAGCTTTCTCTCAGTGCTTGCCAGAAACATAATCATGTGCCAGAAACATAATTCATCTCTAGGATGGGACCATGGCACATTCTGCTGTGGAACTTGCTGGCAGTGCTGGCAGTGTTGGGGAAGATATTTTGCTCGTGCAAATCACTGTTCCTAGCGTGTTGTGATCCCTGCAGCCGGTGCTCTGTGCTGCCTGGTGTGCACCCAGCAGGAAGGTGCCTGCTCCTCACTGCAGGAGGCAGGAGAGAACAGGGCATCTTCCAGCATGTCTCTGGTGCCCTGCTCGAGAACCTTGTCAGTTTGGAGGTGGGACTCTGCTGGAGTAGGACAGGAGGTCTTCTGGCCACACTGGAGCCCCACAAACAGGGAACCCACAGATAGAGACCACCAGCCTCCAGCAGCACGTGAAAAGGAAAAGGAGCTGAGCGCTGCTGAATGCTACCACTCTGGCTACATTTTTTGCTCAGTTGAGTCAGAGAACTTGATCCTAGGGCTCCACCCAGTGATGCTGAGCGAGTTCTTTATATCACAGTCTCACACTCATGCACTACTTGTGTGTCACTCCAGTCTGACCGGGGGAGTGCAGGGACAGTCGCCTCCCTCATCACTGTGACCCCCAGCCTTGGTGTTCCCTCAGCTCCCCTGCCCAGGCCAAGAGCTGCAGCACCTGTTACTTTCCAGGGTAGGCTCCTGGTTTGCAACCAAGCACATGATTCCAGATACATGGACACCTCACGGTGTCAGTTGCATGGGCTGTCAGGTGGGAAGCTGCCCACATTGCAGCAGTCCTGGCACGGCTGGCTGCTGCTGTGCTTGCACATCTTGGGGCACACAGAGCTGGGCTGGCCAAGGCAGCAGCCAGCAGCCAGCAGCTGCCCTCCTTGGTAAGGGCTCTTCCTCTACACTTTTCCTGTCAGTTTGCACTGGGCTCAGTCTCTGCAGTCAGTGAGTCTCATCCCTTCCTCTGAGCTGACTGTGAATAAGCTTTTCCTTATGTGTGCCAGCGTGTGGCAGCTCAGGGGAGGTGCTGGAGCAGCGCTGATCAGAGAGGAACACTGAGTGCTGGACATTGGGCCTAGTGCAGCACTGCAGCTCTTGGACTTAGAGCTAAAAGACAGTGATTTTGGTGACACATGGAGTGAAGCTGGCTGCACTGAACAAAGCAGCTTTTTGCTGGGCAAGGTGTGAATCTCTGGAAATATGTCTTTTGTGATTCTAGTATCAGAAATAAACAAGCAGGGATGGCTGCAGTGCCTGTGTTAGCACTGGTTAGTGCTCTGTGTATGTGTACCTATGGATGCAATGGTATTAGAGCCACAGGGCTGAACCCCCTCCTTCCTCCTGCTCTCTTCTGCAGCAGGAACTCCAGTGCCCTCCCTGGGGTCAGAGCGTGTGCCCTGGCAGCCTGTGAAGAGCCACTCAGAAGCGACAGCCTGTTTCCAGCCCAGAGTCAGGCCCTGGAACAAACAAATCCCAACATTCATTTCTGTGGTAGGGAATTTGCTTTTGCTTTCAGTGCTGGAGGATCTAATGTTTGCCTGTGGTTGAGGAAAGAGAGCTTGAAAACCCTTTACTCCTTCCTCCCCATGGAAGGGAGGTGTTGTGGGGACGTTAATGTGGCTTGCTGTGCTCAGGCCTGCCCCTCCCTATGCTGAGATGGGATGTTTCCTCCTCACCACCTCCTACAGTCTTCTGCTTTTTTCTTAGCTCAGAGAATTCACATTTTAACCTCTGTACACCTTCATCTTGTCAGGCACACCCCACCTTTGAAGAGTGAAAATCCATCTGAGCTATTAGTCCTTTACTTGGAAATAGCAGTGATTCTGGCTACTGAGCTTTGCCTTGCTCTGTCTGAGGGAAGTCTTGGGGGTTCTTGCACTGCTCGTTTCAGTTCTCTGGGTGGTACTTGCTTGGTGCACATCTGTATTTCTGCAGAGAAATGCAGCATTAGCACCATCACACAGCGCCATGAGGGGTTCTGCCTGCCAGGGATGGCACCAGTCTGTTTTTAGGTCCTGGTTTGTCATTGTCTCTGTGTTTGGGTGGCATGCAGTTTAAAGGGCAGACACCCACCAACTTCTTATGGTTTGAAATGCAGTGCAACTAAAATCCTTAAAAATACTTTTCCCTTGTTTTTACTATTTTTAACAAATAATGTTACAGCTTGGCTTTCGATAGCGTGTGCACCTAAGATGTCTCATTCTGCTCTGTGGAGAGTAACAATTGTCCCTCTCTATCTCATAATGTGTAACTACCTCAGTTGCCCTATCAGAATATTTCCAAGGAGTACAGTTAAATTACTGTTCATCACAATATAGGACACAATTTTTTCCTCTCTTGTAAGCTTTTTCTTTTATTTATGATGTCGCCTTCCTTGACAACTTCCACGTTTTCTTCTCAAGGTGAGAAACTGATTTATAACTAAATAAAATATATGCATTTATAAATTTATAAATTCTTCACTGTTGTTCATTTTCCCCTCTCTCTGCTAGGCTGCAGCTCCAGCAGTAGTAAGGCAATATCTTCAGCTGAAGGAGTTAAATATATCACCCCAGAAAATAGCCAGCCAGATCTGAAAGCTACTCCTGTAACACTGATTTTGATCTCAGCCCTGTTTCCTGTCTAGTGACTTTCCTCTTTCAGTGGAGATCATGAAATGTTACATTTACTACTTTTGCTCAGATCATGCTGAGAAAATACCTTTCAGCTCCAGAGGTTCCCTCTCTCAGGAGCACAGCCTGAGGAACAACAACCACAAGTTACAGCGTAGTTGCAGTTCTCTATAGTGTTTAGCAGTATTATTCTGAAGAAAATAATACATTGAAGTGTGCTGCCATTGTGTAGCAGGTGTGATTAATTAGGCACTAGATTCAATACATTTAAACATACAACAACTACTAGAATCAGGCCAAAACCAAGATAACCCCTCAGATTTCCCTCAAATAAAACAGGTTTTATTTTTCTTCATGCGGTGAGATCCTGAAGCTGTTCAAAATTCACAAAAAAAATTCCTTCTGTAATCCTACCAACTTTTTTCCTATAATCCAGTCAATTACAGAAGCCTGGAATAAACAACACAGAGCTGCTGTAGCAGGAGCACCACTGCACTGCTGACCCCTCTGAAGTGCTAGTGAGGGTGGGGGAGACAGGCACTGCTCTGTGGGGCTGCACAGGAGGGCAGCATGGGCACAGATGCCACAGGCACAGAGATCCTGCAGATCCCAGGCTGCTGGGAGGCTTTGACTGTTCCAATTCAGCAACAGGCACAGAAATATTCAGTCAAGTGAAGGATGTTTGAGCTGTGACAGGCAAAGACTTGTGGCAACAGTGGAGATCTGAGCTGCTCTGACCTCCCCTCAAACCCTCTTGTGCCTCTTAACCCCATCTGCACTCAGCAGCAGCCCTGTGATGGCCCTTTTGAACCTCCCTCCATGCACTGGTGCAGCTCTCAGCGCTGATGTTTCCCTGGGGTCGCTACTCTGTGGTGTGAGCTCATGAGACCACCGAGCAGCAAAACCTGTTCATAGTGAAGGTTGAGGGTGGGCAGAGGGGCCAGAGCCTGCTGGCAGCCACCTCAGTGCCTCCCCTGGGGTTTTCCCCTGTGGCTGCTGCAGCCTGGTCTCCAGGAATGCTGAGTATGTCCCGTGCTTCTCTCGATGGGGGCTGATGAAATGTGAGCACAGAAATCGAAAGGTGCTACAGATGGCACCAGAGCCAGACCCCAGCCTGGCCACTAAGGTGTGGGTGTGCTGCTCAAGCAGGTTATCTCCACCTCCTGAGAGAGGTGTTCAGCCGTGCTGTACAGGTGACACAAGAGATGCTGATTTCTCCAAACGGGATAAACCAACACTTCTCCAAAGTGTTGGTTTATGCTTCGCAGGAGCTGCCCAGAGCTCACCAGTGGAAAAGGCCAACACCTGCCATGGTGTGAGCGAGGACTTCTCTCGGCAGCCTCTGTGCCTTATGGGGGCTGTGTGTATTTGGTGTCCACCGGCTCATTTGTTGTCTCCAGGAAAGGAGGATTAACCACCACCCTCCTGTGGCAGGTGAGCAGCTCAAGGGCAGAAACTGATAGACAGAGCTTCTGTTTCTTCTTCTCTGCATGGAGAGAAGAAACAGAAGCAAACACCACATGCTTGCTCAGGGAGCCTGTGAACTGCAGTGCTGTGCTGTGACCATCCTACTGCCCCAGGGTGCCATCAGAAGTGCCAGCACAGGGTGTCCACGGGGGTGGCAGGTTTCTCATAAGCTTCAAGGATTGTTTTTGCTGTAATGTTCCAGTGTGGACAGATGAGATATCTTGGGGCAGGAACTTCTCAGTCCTGCAGACAGTGAAGAACAAGTTCATCCTTATTTCAAAAAGACAAAACACTCAGATGCCTTTACAGCAAACTGAGGAAGGGAAACTTCTGAGGTCAGACTCTCCCAATGCTTTTTCAGATGTCCAAGCTGAAGGAATCTTTTTCTCCCTGCTGATCAGACAGCACCAGCCTGCCTGACTTAGATGTGAGCACCTGCTCAGCTGAGGTCTGCAGTCCTGAGTGGAGGCAAGAGTTTTGAGCAGCGCTGCCTGTGGATGTGCTTGTGCTCAAACAGGCTGGATGGCCATTCCCACAAGGAGCTGAGATGTAGATTTCATGTCTTGCCAAGCTTTTCTCTTCCTGAGTCAGAGAGCAGGAGCCTGAGGGTGTTGTTATCAATCTGTAGTTTGAATTCAGCATCTGTTCTGCTTCTTTCTGAGGCATGAGGCCAAGGTTTGGTGTCCAGGAGGTGGGACCTGCCTGCAAATGCAGGGCTGTGCTCCGGCTCCCCATTCCAGCCTACAGAAACAGGGCTGCTGCAGCAGAGCAGGAAGGTACAAATATGATTTTTACAAGCCAGAAAGTGGCTCTTGGGTTTGAATTAAATACTTTTCTTTTTCCCCATCTTGCATCTCTCTGAGCCCAGCACAAGTGTTCAGGCAGCTGGGAGCAGCACCACAGGTGTCACGGAGAGGTTGGCCTGGGACTTCACGGGAAGTCTCAGAAGGGAAATAGCACAGACAGTGAGGTGCCCTGAGCAGGACAAGCTCCTGACAGAGGGGACTGTGCAGGAGCTTGGTGCCTTGGATAATATCAGGAGAGTGTTTCTGTGACTCCTGGATTAACTGTACCAAAAGCTGTGCTGCAATACTTGTTTTTTCCTGGTCTCCACAGGGTATCAGCTTGTTATCTGGAAATTTATGACCGTTTATTTTTATATTAAGTCTAGATTAAAAATGGAATTCTACCTTTTTCACCAAAGCACATGACTTAAAAAACCCATGGCCTTAAAAATCCCATCTAAAGTAGTGGAATATAATCGGCAGACTCAACAGAACTTGCTGGTTTTGCCTAGGTTTAATTTTTTTTTTTTT
>VZRN01004398.1:30365-138685 GCA_013397935.1 Dasyornis broadbenti
TTTTTTTTTTTTTTTTTTTCAGTCCCAGGCTTCAAAAGTTTTGAACTCAGCTGCAAATACTACTGTGCTTCACAGGCAAAAGCTTGCAGAGGTTTGTGTAGAGAGGGTTTATAGGCTAGGAATGATTTCTTGATGCCTCTTGGAGGTGATGATGTCCAGGTAGTGCAGGATGGCCAGACAGCACCTTCACTGAGCTGCTGGGCTGGAGGGGACACGGACAGGTCCACATCAGCCTCTTGCAGAAACCCCCAGATGCTGCAGGCTCATGTGTGCTGCAGTGCCAGAGGGCTTTGGCAGAGACCTCTCTGCCCAGCACACTTGCTATGGATCCAAGGCCACTGATCTGCAGAATCCTTTGAATAATCCAGCACAGGCTTGTGTCTGCGATCCCATCAGCCTGGGTTTTATCAGATCTTTTCAAAAACAACAACCTCATGTTTGTGCAGCCAAGAGCATCCAGTTTTTACTGGCATTTCTGGAGGTCTGGTGGAGCAGCCTAGAATGTTGTCTGGCTTCATGACTCGGTGTGGGTTGGAAAAGTCCTCCTGCGCTTGGTTTATGGATGGAGGTATTGTCTGGATGCAAGGGAGGCATGACTGATCTGAGAAGGGATTGAGGAACAAAATTGAACCCAGGCCTTCCACACAACTTTGGAAATGGTCTGGTTTGGGTGTCTGCAGCGAGCTGTTACTGGTTTGGCTGGTGGTAATTGAATCACTTCTATTTGTTCTTAAATCCCAGGATCAAGGAGAAGTAAAGCCCATGTCACAGTGGAAACCAGAGCCTTGTTCCCAATCACTGTCAGTCTATATTGTTTCTCTTACATCTCAGCCCATTACCCTCATAATAAATTTCCCCCCAGAGAGCAGAAATGAGACAGAGTTAAGCAGTTTCTCAGTAATCATATAAGTCAAGCATCAGAGGCCTGTGGAGGAAAGTGGTTTGTGATAATATTATTTAAGGTTTCATTGGGAATGCCATCAGAAAGATTGTATCATGCCCACCCCAGTTTTCAACTTTCAGCTCCAAGTGTTGATCTTTGCTAAGTAGAATTTTCTTACTAGATTATTTCTATTAGATTTTATTTTCTTTCTAATACATGATGTCATACTTCAAATAATATTTTTATTTTCATATCAAATGCGTCTATTCTAAGACATCTCACAGTGGAATGTCACCCTAGTGTAATCTTTGGAAACAGCTGCTGACAATACATATGTGTACCTCATACTCTAGTCACAGGCTCACTCCTTTCCTTCAGAAAGGCTGAATAATACCTACATCATTTCTTATAAATAGTTATTTGATATTTTCTTAAAGCAGTTCAGTCTCTACTGTGGCTTCAATACCACCTCCATCCTGAACCTTCCCTTCTGCAAGTTAAATTCATTTTTCTCTCTCCTGTGAGGGATGGGAAAATAAACCACCCTTTTTCTTTTCAGCAGATTGATGACATATCTGAGACACTCCCCTTTCATTCATTCCTGCCCTGTATTAAACTACTTTGTTTTTCTCTTTCTGTTCAGGTCATTTTTTCTAGATCTCTGGTTTTTGCTCTCTTTTGGACGAGATATTTTGTCCATATCTTACAGAGTGAAGCTCAAAACTTGACAGGTAACTCCAGCTGAGGTCTTGGCCAGTCCATGTCTCTCAGACTGCCTCTTTGTTTTCCTTCCCAGTAAGAAATGTCTCTCCAGGAGAGTGCACCATTGCTGACACCGCTACAGCCCCACTTTCACTTGGGGCTGCTGTTCAGACACATGCAGGGGATCAGACTGATTTAACTCATATACCCTGGGCAAAATGCTACAGGCTTTTCATTATATCCTTGTTACTTGCTCTGGGTCCTTTAAAAATTGTTAAATAATTTATTCAGTTGTTTTTCTAGGAACTGGAGTTCAAGGAGCTGTTCCACAACTGTGTCCTTCTTTTCCCATTTCTCCAAGCTAGACAATATCTGTGTTGCCAGAATTTTCCTTTCCTGATTTTCCATGAGTTCTCAGAGAAGATTAGCAAATGCTCTGAGATTTATGAGCCAGTTCAAAAGTCTGCCAATCTCAGGGTTCTCCCATTTATTCTTTCCCTATTGCAGGCTGAAATCTTTGTCATTGGTATTAACTATGACACCCACTTGATGATGGATAACCTTTTTATTAACAAATTACATTTTTTTTAATATCCTGAACATGGTCATCCATGGGTAGCTCTCCTCTGCTGAGCTGCAACTCGTTCTTTTACTTAATATACATTTCCTCTTAATATACATTTAGAGGTTCTTCCTCTTAATATACATTTATAAAATACTTCCTGCTACTGTTAATGCTTTTCTGCTGATTTTATCTACTTTGCACTTACACTTCTGTACTTGTCATAGGAATAACTGGCAGCCTTTTTTCATTTAAAAGCAGTCTAAAAGGTTCATTCCCTTACATGCCTAGCACAGAGCACAAAGGCTTCCCAGTCCCAATGACTTCTCATGTTTCCATATTACAATTATTCAAATTCACTGATGCAGTAACAGGTAATTATATGCTGTAATGGACATAAGAGTAAGACAGATATTGAAATGCTCAATTCCATAAACAAGCTTAACTTGCTAGGGGTAGAGCAATCAAACTAATATATTTTCTTTATCTGCTTTGAGAGTGTGGTTTGATGAACCTGGAGTATGCAGCAGGTCACCATGTCTGGACCATTTTGGAAATGCATCCTCAGGGCAGGATGATCCCAGGGATTCAGGTGCCAGCCTGCCTCCAAATGAGCGCTTTCTCTTCTCTGCTCTGTGTTGAGTTTTATCTGCAAGGGCAGTGAGTCACAGTCTTGGTGCCTCTGGTGCCAGAGCTGCAGGAACTCAAAGCCAAAATTACATTTCTACTTTGTTGCAGTAATAAACGATTTCTCTGCTTGCTCTTTCTGTAGGTAGCACACACAGGCTGGAGGGCACTTCTCTTCAAACAGCAAAAGCTGAGAATTACACAGAAATAATGGTATTTGGGGGTGAGTTCAGCACTGAATTCTGTACTTCTGTGTCTCACCCCGTCCCAAAAGCGTGATAGTATAGTCACATATCTCATCAGGGATGCACATCACGGACTAGCAGGTCACAAGAGCTGGGCTTGAGAAAGAAAGGGAACCTCAAGTAATGTGTCCAAATTGCAGTTTATAACCTGGACTGCTGCTCCCAGGGCCCATGGAAGTCCTGCCAGGAGCAACCACCTCTCTGTGGAGGCAAAACCTCCACATTTCCTAGGCACACCACTGAAGTACTGACTGTTGGCATAACCATGCTTTAACACTGGACTTTTTTATAAGAACTTGCTCCATCCTTTTTTGTTGCATAAACAAATTTGAGCTGATGCAAAAATCATAGACATGTAATTGGCAGTTTGAAGTCTGGTAAAGTCCAGAAGAGAACAGAGGGTCCAGAAGGGAAACACGGTACTTTTAAAATGGCCAGTTTATTCATCTTCTTTGAACCAGCATTAGTGGGATAGGGGACTGACTGGGAAAAGACAGGGGATAGAGGGGACCCAGTGGCATTCATTGTGTTCTTCTGAGGTTGTTCAGTTACTGCATGGGGCACATTAAAATTCATCGATTAGTGTTTCCAGGGATTTCCCCCCTGCTGGCTTTTTTTATTTTTTTGGGCTGTTTTCTCCTACTTGCATTTTTTCCAAGCTGAATATTGAATTGATATTTCCTGTGTGTTCCTGCCTGTTCCATTTTTTTTGCAATTGGTCATATCCCACCAGCAGCTCTCCTGCTCAGCTGCCACTGCTGTCTCCCAGCACTTTCCTTGAGGTCTGTCTTTGCCATCCCTTGTCTCTGCAGTCCTCCCCACCACTGGCAGTGTGCTGCCTTAAATGTTATTCTTGTATATGGACTATCCCAGGACTGAATGAGTTTCACTGAACAAATGTAGTGACCTGGATATTCCTCTCAGATGAATTCCTCTCAGTATGCATGGTGGAGTTTCATTAAAAAGGGATAAACCAGGCAAATGAGATATGAGCTCCCTTCACTGTGCAGAGAGCCAGGAGCAGGACAAGGACAAGAAACAGGTTTTTTACCTCAGAGGCAGGTCACTAATTAGAAGGTAAACATGAACAAACCCTTTGGTTTCAGCCAGAGATAAGAGGCATTCACTTCACCAAGGAACAACCACCAAGGACTACCTGGTCTAGTGAAATGACTGCTCATATTACAACCCTGGGAAGGTTGCATGTGGGAGAAACACACAGGTGTCCTCTGCTTGTGTCTTCCTCCAAATCAGAAAGGTCAGAGGAAGGAGCAGAGCCACTGTGTGGGAATGCTAAAGAGAGGACAGAAGCTACAGAGAGCTGCTGGTGCTGATGGATCGATGAGAACCAGCTCAGGCCTTTCCAGGAGCACAGGGAAGAGGCGAACAGTTGTCTCTTGCAGAGCACTGGAGACCCTCGGCTGCTCTGCCCACCAGGGGCTTCTTCAGGGTGCTGCATTGCCTGCATGTCACACGCTGGTTGGCTTTGGTCTCAGGCATGCTTTGGTGCCTGCAAACAGCTCTGATGTGGCTGTCCAGACCTTCCTGGGGGAGAGGATTGAGGCAGCCAGGCAGAGATATTTGTGCTCATGCTCAGCATGTCCTACCTGAGCAACCTCTGGAGTCGCTGAGCCTGGTGCAGGAGGAGAATTTTCCTGAGCAACATCTCAGTCTTCTGCCAGGGTGCAAAGACAGCCCCACACTGGGCAAACTTCGAGCGGAGGCCCCTGGGAAAATGCTGCAGCTGCAGTAAGGGCTGGAGTCAGAGGGGCTCTCCCTGCAGGATGAGCCTGGCTGGAGTCTGTGTCCCAGCTGCCAGGGGGACCAAGCGTTGTGCACTGCACTTGAAGTGCCTGTGCCACTCTGTCCTGCCAGCAGGGATGGGCACATGGCCCTGGTCTCAGAGCAGCAGTGGCTGCCTGTCCATCTGCCTGTTTGTCTGGCTGGCTGCTCGCCTGTCCGTCTGTCTGGCCACAGCAGTGGGCAGATGGGGGGTCCAGCGTGAGCTCTGTGCAGGGGCCCTGCAGCCTCCTTGAGGCTTGTCAGGCTGTGAGAATGCCCTTCCTCCCATGCCTTATTTTGTTGTTTGTTTGTTTGCTCGTTTATTAGGATTTGTAACAGCAGCAAAAATTAAAACTAGAAGTGGTGTGTCTGTGTGAGTGCATTGTGCTGCGGAGTTACAGGCACAACAGCCACATTCCCCACGCCTGAGAGAGATTACAAGGGAGGGCGCAGGAATGTGCATCTGGCAGCACTTTGTATCTTGGCCATTTCATTGCTTTCTCTGCTTCTGAGGTTCCCAATGTTTTGGTCATGGAGGGCCATTTAATCCAGGGAACAGATTTCCTCAGCAGGGAGACACCATTCAAGAAAAATTGAGGGTGTTTGTAAATAAATGGTTTCCATCCAGGCTGCTTGCAAAAGTAGTAAGGCATGTTATGTGCGGATCTGCCCAATCACAGCAACAGGTGGAAGCAAATTTCATTTTGAAGTAGAGGAAAATGTAGCTATAATATGCCAAAAGATTGCTTAAGGCCTGGGGCCAGGAAGAGAATCTGAGCTAACTATTCCAATTTTATTTTAATTTCATGGGTTTTGATATAGTACTAATAATAAAATTATCAGAAATGCATATCACTCTTCCTAAAAGAGAGAAGATTAGTTAAAGTATTTTTAAAAGTAGTTAAACATAAATAAATAAATGCCCCATCCCTAGAAGTGTCCAAGGCCAGGTTGACCAGGACTGGGAGCAGCCTGGTCTGGTGGAAGGGTATCCCTGCCCATGGCAGTGAGTTGGAATGGGATGAGCTTTAATGTCCCTACCAATCCAAGGCATTCTGTGATTCAATCATAAATATAGACAACTAACTGAGATTATTCTTTGGACACTCTCAGAATGTCCTTTTATTAACTTCTCATGAAAAGGAGAATACACTAGGTGTAGAGATCTGACCAGATCTCCAGAAACTTCTCCACAATGCTTTTACTTGCTTTTCTAACTTATAAATACATTAATTACTCCAAGATATTTCTGTAAATAGATGGTTTTGCCAGATGACTGCTGCAAGGTTGGAGGTTGCTGTGCCTTAGCTCTGCTGTGCATGCTTGTGTGTGCATGTGGGAGAGAGTCTCTATATTTTAAGGGAGAATCCCTTCCTTCCTAAAAGGACACTAATAATTAGTTGTTATCAAGTGATTTTATTGTGTCTGGGAAAAGGCAGAACACAGCAGCAGAATCTGGCTTGTTAAAACCCTAGTGATGTATGAGGAATGAAGCACATGAAGGCACACCCTGGCACAGAGAGGAGAGAGGATGCTGGAATTGCATTGCTTGGAATTGCACCCAGTTGCTGGAGTTGCAGAGGATGCTGCAGGAGGATAGGATGCTGTGATTCCTGGGAGCTGGGGAGCACTCTGGGGGCTGCCAGGCTGCCGGGAGCCCCAGGGCCAGCAGAGGGGTCAGCAAGTGCTGGGGCAGCCCACAGGAGCCCTCAGGGAGCCAAGGGCCCACTGCCCACATGTCCAGAAGAGATTTATTCAAGGGACCAGAACACAGAAAATCCATGCATGAGATCATGAATAGACCTGGAAGAACTGCAGAGCGAGCAAGGCTCAGGCTTCTTTACGACCTCCTCTCATTTCTGTTAGGCTTCTAACAGAAGCCTAACAGGCTTCTGTTCAAGTTTTGTTCCATTTAAATACTTAGAATCACAGAACTATGAAGTTAGGAAAAGACCTCCAAGATTATCGGGTCCAGACCTTGACTGAATACCACCATGCCCCCTAAACCATATTGTGAAGTGTCATTTCTGTTCATTTCTTGAACCCTTCCAGGGATGGTGACTCCACCACTGCCCTGGGCAGCCTGTTGCAATGCTTGATCAGTCTTTCAGTGAAAATTTTTTTCTTATATCCAACCTGAAGCTGCCATGGTGCAACTTGAGGCCATTTCCCCTTGGCCAATCCCATTTCTTCCTACAAACCCCCTGTGGCGTTTTCTGGGGCTGGTCATAGCAGGCAGAATTATGGCACATCCCCATGAAGACCAGAGTGGCTTGGGACTCCCTTACAGTCCTCAGTGCACGTGATTGGTGACTTGCTGCAATGTCTTAGGAAATATCCAAGCCTGGCACTGCATCTAATGCCAAGAAGCCATCAGTGCTTCTTGGCCCTGGCCAGAGGGAGTGGGCACTGTGCACAGGTGAGGGCTTGGGGCTGTGTCCTGGGTTAGTGAGTTTGTGTCAGTGCAGGTAGAGAGAGCGCTTAGCCAGGCTGAGCTTCCTGCAGTGCATAGGCCGGAGGCCCCACATTAAAACATTTGGCATTATTCCCAGATGTTCCATTTCTTCAAACCCAGCTGCACTCACAGGCACAAGAATTCCAGAAGGCAGCCATGCTGCCCAGCTCTTTGTTTGCCCTCAAGGCTGCTGTGGGTGACTTTTCTACCCCCCTTTTTCATGCCACAGCTCAGGGAGAGGAGTCAGACAGCGAGTGTAGGTCTGTCAGAAGTTTCTCTTTTTAACTGCTTCCAGGGCAGAGCACCTGGAGCAAGCAGCGTGCCCCAGCTCCCTGGCTGCCTCTTAGGCGTCTGACCCTCTAGCTGCTGTGCCATGCCCTGCAGTCACGTAGGGAGGCATTTGTCCCCACAGCAGGTCATTTCAAACTGGAGACAAGCAGTAATGCTGCAGCTGGCTTGATCTGGGCTTGTGACTCCCTGTGCATCTGGGGGTGACTCTGACAGTACAAGGTTTGCTCAGCAATGGCCCTGTTGTCCCCAGATGCCCAGAACAACACAGCCCTTCAGAGTACTTGGCCCTGGTGCTCTGCCTCATACCAGATGCTGGTGTCAGAGACGGAGTGGCACATCCCTCCTGAGAAGGGTGAGGCTTGTGAAAAATCTTCTCTACTTCAGGTTTCCTACAGCAGAGTCTCAGGCATCCAATTTTGGGAAAAAAAGTAACTTAATAATTGAGTGGTACAGCAGCAGAAACAGCCCTGGGGAGAGACCTCAAACAAAGGAATCTCTGGGCTTTTATAGCCCTACAATCCACATACCCATTTCAATGGTTATTTTGGGGTCCAGGATCTCTTGCTGATCTCTGGCTCCTGCAGAGTCCCAGGGTGACCAAACTGCCCCGCTCAGCCCTGCAGGGCCCCGAGCCCTTGGTCAGGGTCAATGTCCATTGCCGGGGGCTCCAGCCATTCACCCACTCCCAGCACAACCTGCAGGTCCTGCTGCAGCTCCCCCTGGAGCTCTGGGGGTACTGGGGGTTCCACAGCAAAGGGAGGAGGGCTCCTGTCTGCTCCTGGGCTGCCCTGGCACAGGACACATCCAGCCCAGGGTTCTTGGAGGGCTGGCATTTGCCTCATCCCCAGTCTTTCACCTTCTTCTGCCCATTCCTACCCTACCAAGCCATGGTGTGATAACTCCTGCTTGGGGAAGCCTTAGTATCCACGAGAGCCAGCCCATGCCAGCCTGTGGCAGAGCTCTGGGTCTCCATTCCCACGGAGGGGATGGGGCTGTGACTCAAGTAGTTCATGTCAAACTCTGTCATATCCAAGTGGACTGAGGATACACAGCAGCATGCAGAGCTTTGGCATAGAGATGTGAAATTGTGCTGATGGCAGCTCTGGATCTCTTGAGAAAACAGCTTTATCCCAGCTGGCCACATCCTGTTATTTTGAGACTTTGTGGTAGGGATTCAGCATAGCTTCATTTTCTGATGACAGAAAGGTAGCAGGACAGGGCATTCAGTGTGCTGCTTGTTGGTAACCCAGGCTGGCTGTGTTCTGGATGATGAACCATGCCTAGACCTCCAGAGCCTATACCCACTCTGCTAGTTAGCAAATGGGATTCCAAATATTAACTCTTTGAACAGTAAGAAGCATTGTTACTGAAAGGGAAACAAAGAAATGAGAGAGTGCTAACTTCTGTATTTCTTTTGGGGAAGAACGAAAAAGGCTAATTCAGAAAAACTCCTTGCCTGCTACAGGGAAACTGGCTGCTGGGAGGGTTTGCTCCATTTTTCAGGGAGGCAGCTGGAGCCAGATGTGCTTGGGAACAGGTAAGAGGTACCAGCCCAGTCTGTCCTGGCATTCTTTCACCGGACTTTAAACTTCTCTATGGTTCATATGCTGACTTCCCACAGGGGTCTCCAAGGCCGCGTGTTGATGCCAAGATCTGCCTCTTTACTCTTCAGTACCCTGTTTCTTAGACAGGACAGACTGCAGTCATCAGTCAGGGCATGGACAGACAAATGTGATCCCCAGCTGCCTGTTTGACTGGTTCCTTGAATCCTCTTACCCTTCACTGATTTCCTCGCTTCCCTCACCTTTGTTTCTTTCTCTAACATCCATCTCTAATCATCCCTTGTCTTGTATAATCCCTCTTTCCCCACATCCCACTGTCAGTCTGTTCCGTGGTCTAGAGAACCTTTCCCGTGACTCACTGGGATGGTTCTCACCCCAGACCATGGGCTCTCACCACAGGGGTGACTACACAAAATCCTGTGTTTGTGGGATTAGGTTATCTCAGTTCCCATCATTGTCTCTCTGTGTTCTGTTCTGTTCCTCTGTGCTCCACTGTGTGTGGAGTTGGGCCCTTCATAGAATCACAGATTCCCTAAGGATAGAAAAGTCCTCTAAGATCATCGAGTCCAGCTGTTAACCCAGCGCTGCCAAGTCCAGCACTACACATTTTCTGAGCACTTCCAGGGGCAGTGATTCTAAAACTTGCCTTGACAACCACTTCTAATGCCTGACCATCCTTTTGGTGAAGAATTTTTTCCTATTACCACAGTTGTCTTGTCTAGATGACCTCTCATTGGCCTTGCAAGGCCATGCTGTAGAAGCTCCACCCAGCCGTGCCAACTCCTTGCTGCTGCCCAATGGGGCCACCACAGCTTTTTTCCTGTCCAGTCTCAGTCTGGCCATCACCTGTCCATGCATGGCTCAGCTGGATACAGGAGAGGGGCTGCTCAAAGGGAACTGGACAGATTTGTCCATTAAGTGCTTGTTGTCTATTAGCACAGAAAGAAAAACAACCATGTGTTTTCCTGGGGTGATTCCTGAGCTCCCTGCGGGCGCGTTTTCCCTGCAGGGAGGCCCATGTGCATGCAGCCACAGTCACTGTGTTCTGGATGGGCTTTCTCAGAACAGACACTACTCCCATCTGGCTGTCCATGGTCCTCCTGGTGAGAGGATGGCACTTCATTTCCCCTTTCTTGGTTGCTCTTTCAGTGCCACATCTCTGCACCGTTGTCAGAAAGTGCTGAATGCTGTCACCCGCTGAGAGCGCACAGATAAAGGAGCACAGGAAAGAGAGCAGACCTCAGGCAGAGCAAGAGGCAAGAAGGCTGCTGACAGCTGGGCTGTCCTTTACAGACGGCTCTCACCCTCCTGCACACTTGCCACTCCCCAAATCCCTGCTCTCAAAGGCATTTTATTGTCTTTCTTGCTAATCACCCTCCTCAAATCAGGGCCCCACTCCTGTGCTCTTTCCCCACACTGAATCTCAACTCTGCCATCTCTCTTATCCTTCCTACTTCTTATACCTGCCTAGCTTCCCTCCTCATCCTAAACCCACTTGACAGCTATTGCCAAGCCCTTCCTGAGCTGCTGCTTTGCCAGGGAGTGAGCACAGTCTGTGGTAGGATCTGGACCAGCCCTGGTGCCAGGAGTCGCATGAGACCCACGCCATGGGCCAGGCTCAGCTGCAGCTCAGGGCTGTGACTTCTCCCAGTCTGGCACATGGCTCCATGCACCAGGCACATGTTTGGAAGGAAGGGAGAGGACTGAGCTGCACTGGAGCTACTCAGATCTTTTTCTTCTGGTTTGACAGCCCCTTTTTTGAAGGGGTCAGGATGGGATTCACAGGTCAGAGCATTTCGCTTCCTGCACATTTTGGTCTCTCACACAGCACTGAGGCAGAAAACATCCCACAGTCTGTCTCCCTCGGTCATGTATCCTTCAGAAACAGCTTGGTTTTCCCTCATTTATGGTACTGACAGAAAAGTACACTAGTCCCAGAAGGCTCATTCTCTGCTAACACAGTGCTTTTCATGTCTATTACCTTAAAGCAAAGTCCTGGGCACATGCCTGCACCACAGCCAGGGACCTGGGTGGGTGAGAAGGGATGCTTTTGGCAGCTGTGGATCTGGCTGGAGACCAGGCAGAGCTGGGTGGGAAGCATACACACGGTGTTCAGAGCCAAATGAGAAAGTGAGGAGTGCAGAGACAGGGGAGAGCTGGCCACCCTGTCCTCCAGGTCACAGCCACAATGGTTTGGTAGGGAGGTGGCAGAGATGGCATCCAAGGAAACAGCAGCTGCATGGAGATGCAGAAGTTATTTAGGAAGAAGGAGCGAAGCAAAGTGGCATGGCACAGAGGAAACTTATTAGCACAAGGAGATTTTTAAAGCTGGGAAAAATGAGAGCTGCCCTGCTAAATTGGAATGTGGGTATGTGTTGGGCATGGTTCAAACTGCAGCTTCAAGCTGTCAGCACTCTGAGATAACTCTGTGCTAACTCTCAGCACAGACAGGGGTCTGTCCTCTGTGGGGACAAGGGCTGGTGCCACAGGAGGCTGGAGCTGAGGCCAGTGCTTGGAGCAGAGCAATGGCCCAGCAGGGCTGCAGGGCAGTGCCATGGGCAGTGCAGTCTCGGCAGGGCACCCAGCGAGGGTGACTTGTCCCCAGCAGAATGTGCCATCCTGTTCAGCTTAAGGGGAGCTGTGCTGGTTGCCGTGACAACCAAGACCAATCATATGACCTGTTCCACTTTCTATATATAAATCTGTTTCACACAGTGTATGTGACTCCATGGAAACCAAATGTTGAGCAAGAAAGATTGCATAAAAATGAACAAAATACAGAATGACTCAAAGTATGAGGGAGAGAGAGGCTGTGGGTAGTGCTGGGAGTTTGTGCGTGCCCCAGGCCTTCTCCTGAGCCACGGCACGGGCTGGTACAGGCATCAGATGAAGTCAAACACAGACCCCATTTCTTTAACTCCACCATACAGCACCTTCCTGTACCTGAAGGAGTTCCAGGACAGCTAGAGAGGGACTTTGCACAAGGGCCTGGAGTGACAGAGCAGCTTCTGATTGACTTTTAGGAAGAAATTCTTCCCTCTGAGGGTGGTGAGGCCCTGGCACAGGTTGCCCAGAGAAGCTGTGGCTGTCCCATGGCTGGAAGTGGTCAAGGCCAGGTTAGACAGGGCTAGGAGCAACCTGGGATAGTAGGTGTCCCTGCCCATAGCAGGGAGATGGAATGAGAGGAGCTTTGAGGTCCTTTCCAGTCCAAACCATTCTATGATTCTGTGGTTCTGCCTTTTCTGTATCATTCCCTAGGACTGACACACACTTTTTCCAAGTTCAGTGGTCATGCAAACTGCAGTTAGAAACATAAGCTCAGTATTGTCAGTGCAGAATGAGCCATTCCCCACAGGACAGAGGCTGTTCTAGGGCACATTCATGCCGTGTCCTTGTATTGCTCCTTGCAGGGAGTTTCCCTGCATAATTTGCCCATGTTTCTGTCACCAGTGATCCTCCAAGCACTGGGCACTGCAGGGCAGTGCTTGTTTGGGCCTTTGGCCTTTCCTTGTGCTGCTGGATGTGCAAGTGAGACTCGTCAAGTGGCAGTGTGCTGATGCTGCATGCCAGCCCTTTCCCACAGCCAGAGGCTCCTCTTCATTTGCTCCAAGGCTGCATGCTCTGCTGAAATAGGATCAGAAAATCACAAGAATTTAAATTAAAAGGGACTTTGGAAGGTCCAACCCCTTGTTCAGAGTTAGATCAGGTGGCCCAAGGCATGAATTTGTGGGTTTGGGATTGTTTTGCTTTCCTTTCCTTGGGGTTGTGTGTTGGGAATTGCTCCTGATCTGAGTTCTGCTGGAGCACGGTGCAAGCCAGCATATCTTCAGGGAGCTCAGGCTTGTAAATGCACAGATGTTTCCTCCCTAGGATCCCTCTTTGAAGGAGAATGGGGATTTCCTGCAGTTTGAAAATGGGAAGTCATTTTCCTCTATTGAGCAAGGCAGATCTTGCCTCAGGGTCAAGCCATCATGGATTGAACTGATGTGTGTTACTCCCTGTTGTCTCACTTTGCTGTATAAAACCCTTTTTGGCTTTTTTCCCACCACTGGGAGGGAATCACAATGCTGATTGCTCTTCCAAAGGAACAGAATGAGTTGGGCTCCTGCTAACTTGATCAAGAAGACCAAGAAAGAAAAGAAAAAGAAAATAGTCAGAAAGTCAGAAGAGGTGGAATGGGAGAGGTGCCCACCATCTCCCTACTGGCCATGCTGCCCTGTTCTGAGCCAGCCCAGCCAGACAGAAAATGTCAGGGCTCCAGTGGGCAGGCTCTGGCTGCTGCTCTTCTTCATCTGAAGCATCCAGGATGTCTGATCTCTCTGTCCTTCTCTCCAGACATGCTTCTAGACCATCTGTTTCTCGCAGCACACAGATGAAACAGCATTTCCTGGTCAGGGTTATGATGCTGTGGGGTGGCTCTCTGGCCCTCACAGGTTGTCCTCTTCTTGACATCCCCGGCCCAGTACCCATGGATGCAGGGGAAGAAGCACAGATAACAGTCAGGTTGGTGTGCTCTGACCTTAACAGCAAATCCCTCTGCCTCTTGTCAGTGCTGCTGTCCTGGACTAGGTGAGTTAACCTCATAGATCTGTTCTTATTCCACCTCTCTGTCTTGTGGTTTGGTGCTGTGGAGCTCCAGTGCCCTTTCTGCTTTGAGATGTCTCATTTCTGTTTCCTCTCTGCTGTGCATTTATCAGGAGAATTCCATCCCTGTGTTTCTGTAGACAGCAAACAAAAACTATCACTTCTCATGTAGAACAAGACCTGTTGGGTGACTGACTCTTGTATGTTCACCTGCTACATGGAATTCTGATCCTAGGGAATCTCGTGGGAGAGAAGTGCTTGTGCTGTTGGATTTTAATATTTGAGAGACACTTTGATCCCTTTTCCAGGCATCAAATACAGATGGAGGAGGATTTCACTGGGGTCACAAGTTCTCTGCTCACATTGTTCAGGTTTCCTGTTTCCTCAACAATGTTTTGCAGACATCCTTTCTGGGTCCACATTTGCCTGTCCACCACTATGGTAACAGCAGCTGGTGACACTTCCAGAAGTGACAGTGAGGGGAGTGGCCTGAACATTCTGAGCTCAAAGGCACTGTGGGAGTTGGAAGGTTTAGAAAGCAGAAGGGATTGCAAGCCCCCTTAGCCTGAGCTGGGGCAGGGGTGTCAGGATCCTGGCTTTTTCTCTTCTTGGAATAGAGCAGAACTTCTAGAAAGAGGCACTTAATCTTGATGGAGGAGCTACAAGAAGTGCACAGCTCTCTGGTAAGCCATTCCACTTGATACTTATCCTCATGACTGGCAGATTCTTTCCAAGCTGATCTTTTCTTCAACTTCCAGTCCATGCCTGCTGCCCTCTCTTCACTGGTTTGTGATGCTCTCTGCTGACAGGGAACCTCTTCTCCATACAGACGTCCTCTGTTGTGATTTACCGTTCTCCGAAATTATCCTGGCAATAATTCTCCTAAAATAGGAACAAGATATCAAAGTAATAATCCAGTCTTGATGATCTGTCTAAGGAAGAGGTGCATCTGTACATGGGTACCTCTGAGCACTTTCCTTGCTTCATGTGGCTGGGCACAGTGTGCCCCCTGGTTGGAGTTGCCTTTGGGAGAGCTCTGAAGCCTGTTTGTTGGTGCTGTGCCAGATGTGGAGCTGTGCCTGATGTGGAGCTGGTCTCTTGGAGCACTGTCTGCCAGTTGCCTCCGCTCCCTGTGCAGTCTCATGGCCCTGTCCTTGCTGTGTCCCAGCAGCAGAATTTCCCATCATCATATGCCATGCTAACCAAAGCTTCTCCTATATGGGTGTGCAAACATGGCCTAGTTTAACTGTGATGGTGCAAGAAGGGACTGCAGATGGCCTGGCTGGGACCCAGTTGTGTCTGCCGAGGAAAACGGAGCAAGAAAATCTCTTCCTCAGGTGCACTGTTTTGGCAGAAAAGGGACAATATGCTGCCCACTATGGCCTCTCTGGCACTCTCATTTCTGAAAGGATGGGTTGCTGAGTGTGCCAAAACGATGAGGTACTTAATCTGTGATGCATTCTAATTCACATTATAATGCGCATCTATCCCAGATCCCATCATTCCACACTATTGATGCCAGGACGTCCTGGGCTCCTACATGATGAGTATAGGGCTTGTGGTGATATGAAAAGGGCAGTGGCTTTAAACTGAGAGATAGGACGTTTAGATTGGACATTAAGAAGGAGTTCTTTACTGTGGGGGTGGTGAGGCCCTGGCACAGTTGCCCAGAGAAGTTGTGACTGCCGCTGGATCCCTGGAAGTGTTCAAGGCCAGGCTGGACAGAACTTGAAGCAACCTGGTCTGGTGGAAGGTGTCCTGGCCCATGGTGGGGGCATGAATGAGATGAGCTTTCATGCCCCTTCCAACCCAAACCAGTTGGTTATTCTGTGATTCTGTGAGGGCAGGGTGGTGAGGAAACCTGTATGAAGTCATGTTTTGCTTCTTCAATTCCTCCCCTCCGCCATTTTCGGTTCCTCTTTCCCCCATAAAGCTGCTGTTGTAGTCAGAGTCCAAGTGTTGTTGGGAGGGGATTGCACGGGGACAGGTTAGGTGCTCTGACACAGAAGTGGTCCCAGCATTCAGTGTATCTTCCTCTGCAGTCTCCATGGGCAGATAAGTCCTGCCTAATAATGAGCTGGATCCCATTCCTTTCTAAAACAAACGGAAGAGATCCACACATACTCCATGCTGTCTTGGTTTCAGCTGACACAGTTTTCTTCCTAGCAGCTGGCACAGTGCTGAGTTTGGATTGAGTCTGGGAATAACGTTGATAACACACTGATGTTTTAGTTGGTGCTCAGTAGTGCTCACTCTAAATGAAGGACTTTGCAGTGTCCTGGCTGGGCCAGCAAGGAGCTGCAGAAGGAGCCAGGAGGGAGCAAGGCCAGGACAGCTGGCACAAACTGTCCAGAAGGATATTCCACACCATAGATCATCATGCCCAGTGTATAAAATGGGGGTGTTGGCTAGAAGGGGCCAAACGCTGCTCAGGGAAGGGCTGGGCATATGGCAGCAAATGGTGTTTAATTGCACTGTGCATCACTTGTCTTTCTTGGGTTTTATTCCTTTCTCTTTTTGTTATCTCATGTTTCTTTGTTATTATCATCATCATCGTTTTTATTATTATCATTATCTTTTACTTTATTTCAGTGATTAAACTGTTCTTCTCTCAACCCATGAGTTTTACTTTTTTTTCTGATTCTCCTCCCCATGCCAGGGGTGGGTGGCAGTGAGTGGGTGGGTGCATGGTGCTGAGTTGCTGGCTGGAGTTAAACTACAATACACGAGCATAAAAGCAAACTGTTTCCCCATTGTTTAAAAGAACTTCAGCATTTGGCAGTGCTGAGATTTCTTCTTGACTATTGTTGATAGAGACCCCTGTGCTCACAGCACTTCTTGATTGGCAAAATCAGAAGCAGAGGTAGAAATATTAGTAACCAAAAAATTGAATTAGTAACTGCAAAACATAATGCTGGTATGCTTTTTGAAGTGATTTGCATTTTGGCAGTGGCTACAGCTAAAACACTGGGTTAACTTCACTTTTCATACTGTTTCCATCCAACATTTCCTGGTGCTCACCCTATACCATCCGTATCTGTCTCTTGGCGTAGCTTTTAAGAATGCAGCCATGGCACTCACCTGTAAAGACCTCTGCTTTTCCTGCAGTCCACCAGGGAGGCATGAAGCAACACTGAAAATGTGACTGAAAGGATGTTGGGGCAATTTAGAACTTCACTTAAGCAAACTGGCAATGTCTGTCCTTGCAGGGCACTGGTGCTGACTGGGCAAAATGGAGCAATACCATGGGCCCCTCAAGTTACATGGGTTTAATTTGTGACCTGCTTGGCCCTGGAATCACTGTAGGAACATATTAAGAACTAGAGGTAGTGGGAAGGGAGGAACTTCCGTTCCAGAAGGGAAAGAAGGTGTTAAGTACAGAAACAACGAGCGTGCAGCAAAAATGTGTGAAATCTGGATCTTCTGAACGAGGACCCAGGGCTGGATTACCCCAGATTCCTCTGTATGAGGTTTTCATGCACAGCAGAGATAGTCAGATGTTACCTTTGTTATTTTCAAGGCCAGATATCCATGAAGCAAATATAAGGGACCCAACCTGCTGCCGTATGCTTCCAGAGCTGGTACAGTCCCACACTGCAGAGTTTACTTTTCTTCAGTGTTCTTTTGCAAACAGTAACAGGGGACCACTAATCCCATGGTGGAGGACCTGTCCCAGGATTTGTTCCAGTACTCTGTGCTATCCAGTGGAGCATACTGGGAGAGAGTCTGGTTTTATGGTTCAAAAAATAGCTTGGGGCTATCATGTGTTCCCTTCTGATCTGACTTTCTCTGCATATGTTAGCAGCATGGACAAGAGGCAGCTCTGGGGAGAGCTAATTGCAGCCTTCAGTACCTGAAAGGAGCTACAAGAAAGATGGAAAGAGATTTTCAAGAGCCTGGAGTGACAGGACAATGGTGAAAGGCTTTAAACTGAAAGAGCACAGGTTTAGATCAGATATTAGGAAGCAATTCTCTACTGTGGGGGTGGGGAGGCCCTGGCACAGGCTGCCGAGAGAAGCTGTGGCTGTCCCAGGCCTGAAGTGTCCAAGGCCAGGTTGGATGGGGCTTGGAGCAACCTGGGATAGTGGAAGGTGTTCCACCCATGGCAGGGGGTGGAATGGGATGGTCTGTATGATCCCTTCCATTCTGTGATTCTGAACCCCTGAATGCCTTTTAGCCCTGGCCTGCTCCGCAGTCCTGCCTGTGGATCAGGGCTGTACTGGGTGAGGTGCGAGGACAGCTCCTTAAGGGAAGCCCTGGAGACAGATCAGCCAGCCTTCTTGCTGTTCCTGCACTTACTGGGGGACTGCACTGCTCAGACATGCTCTATCCAAAGGAGTTCTTTGTTCTTCCTAGTGTTTTATTCCATCACGTGAATCAGTAGAGAGGGGTGTCTGGTGGAGAGGTGGGATGGAAAAGCTCCCCTGCACGGCAGTCATGGGGGCTGAACAGCAGCAAAAGGAAGCTTGTACAGTGCTGCTGCTGCTGCTGGTAAGGCCCATGTGATAAAAGCTTGTGTCAGTGCCATACACCTGCCCACTGCTCTGCTTTTCTCTGTACAAGCAGTGCAACACTTCAGGGACGTCATGCCTGAGAAGCCTGCAGTGAGGTGTTGTCAGTCTTGACTAAGAGTAAAACCAAACCAAAGGATGATGCTGGGTGCTGCAGTATCAGGACTGTGTGAGCAAGTTCCTGGTGATGCCAGGACAGTGCTGTACAGAACAAGAAATAAGCACATGGTTTTGGAGCCATTTTAGAAGTGGCATTTCATAGCAAAATGAGCCATTTCTGAAAATACACGTACCATGTTGGAGAAGAACTTGGATAATCCAGAGGCAGAATTGGGATAACTTGCTTTTTCTATCAGTTTAATATTTTCATTAGTAGGATCCAGAGCTTTAACAGGAAACAGAGAGGCATTTCAGTGGCATGGGTGGAGAGGTCCTGCCCCTTGATCACAGAGTAAAATGGTTGCACTGGCTTCATTGAGTAAAGAATTTCATTTAGTGCATTTCTAGGCAATAGAATAACACAATAATGAGAGGATGTGCCTTTGGGCAGGCTGATATCTAGGAGAAGTTTTCACTTGCATGATAAATTGATATTAAAAAATCAATTACTAACATAAAATGTGGAAGCTACTGCTTTCTCACACATGCAGCAGAGTGAGTAGAACTGTAAATTGATTTGATTGAATCTTAGAGAGCAGAAACACAGGGGATAGGGATAGGTGGCAGAGATCCTGCTGATTAACTCTACATGCCACCCTGCCATCAGCGTGCAGGTCATGAGATTGGAGTCATACACCTGGGAGAGTCCCTTCAGATCTCCTGAGGCAGCTTGTTCCGTTGCTGCTGGACCAGCTGAGTTTCCCAGTATCCCAGGGTATTTCTCCTCAAGGAGAGGAGTTGAAATCTGACCCAGCTCAGGCTCCATCTGTGGTGCAGTGGTGAGACAGATTCATCTCCCACTGGCCTTGTGTCCATCTGGCTGCACCTGTGACCTGTTTGTGCCAGGTGCACTCGATGAGGCACGAATGCCAGATCATTTTCCAGCTCAGTGCCTCAAGAGCCATTTTAATAAGAATTTTCTGAAACGGAAAAGAAACATAAAGTAGACTGTTGGTTCCAAAATCATTAAATGTACCTTTTATTCTGGCTTGGGACAGAGTTGGAATTTCACTCAGAGGCTGGGTGTGCAGAAGGACACATCACAATTTCTGTCTAATGATGTTCATCTGGCTGTCAGTGTTTGAACAGTGTGTGCAGCAGATGCTAAACTGCTTGTCCCCTGGTCGCGGCTGCTTGTGAATCCAATGCAGTCACTTCAGACCTGCTTCCCACCATGTCAAGAAGGCATTTCCTGGATAGAGATTAGCTTCCATGGGATAAATAATTCCATTTCACATATTTCTCCTTGTTCTTTTGCATTTCTTCCTTTGAAGACAATTAAAACAGACAAAGTGAGTGCTTTGAATGCCTGATGTGCCTTAGCGGATGTGGAAAGGGAAACTGGAGCTCTCTAGGTGTGAGCTGCAGTCCTGTGGAGTTGTGACTGGCAATCTTTGGCCATGCATCTTATCTCCCTACATTCCATATTCCTGGGTGAAGGGACTGGAGGGTGTTCATGCCTCCTTTGAGGTGAAGCCCTCTTTGCCAGTCTCACATCAAGCAGCGGCTGTAAATCCCAAGCTGCCAAGGAACCAGCAAGACTATTTATAAGAGGGAATAGTCCAGGTGATGCAAGGTAGTGCACTTGTAGTGACAAGTACATGCGCTTCAGTTTCACGTCTTTCTTTTTCCATACCCTGAAGCTTCACTAAGGCTTGCAGTTGAGTTGGTGAAGAGATGTGCAGCTGAGTGTGGCACCTGAACCCTGACAGCAGTTCTGTGTGTGTGCCTGGACAACAAGTGACAGCCTGGTGCTTATCTCCTGCTCTTCCTAATTCTCTGGATCACTCTTATTAATCTGGATCCTAATGATCTTGTATCTGGATGATACGGATCCAGATCATGTGTAGATCACTAATGTCTGCATTTCTAATTAGATGCATTATTAGTATAATCAGCACCCTAATAAATTTACTTCAGCACACAACTCCTGTAGGCAACATGGCTTTGCAGTCTTGGAACTGTCTGAAGGTGATGGTGACCCTGTAAAATAAATTGTGAGAGCACCTCTATGATCAGTGCTCTGACCCACTGGTATATCCATGGGAAGGTAAATGAGGGCCAGATGGCTGCCTCTCTTTCTCAGATACTTGATCATTTCATGCTTTGCATTTTACTGCTTAACAAGGGTCATTTTCTTTGACAGGTCCAGGTGCTCTTGGGACATTAAATACATAGGGGTTCATTTCTATCCCAAAAGGTGATTTCTTCAAGGGAATGTTGCTTCATATTCTGAACAAAGCTAGAACAGATGACAGGAGAAATGGCCTCAAAGTCTTTGGGTGTATTGGAATCTCTAGAATGACTAACCACATTATTTCTTTCCAGATGTATGCCTGGTTAGACTTTACATTCTCTAGATATTGACTTAATAGGCTGAGTTTTTTTCTTTTCTCAGCAGAAACCCAGAAAAGCAACTCCTCAGCCAGGAGAAGATACCTTGAATGGCCACCTTCCCCCTGGCTGGCAGAGCTACATGTCTCCCCAGGGCCGCAGGTACTACGTGAACACCGTCACAAATGGTAAGTGGGGCTGGGCTTCCACTCAATGTTTCACCACACCAGCACAGATCTGTTTCAGGAAATCATCTTGCTAGTTGATTTTGATAACAAAGGAATTCATATGACCCTGCCACCATAAGAATGAAAATACAAGAAGATTTAGTCTTATGATCCTATGTCATCTTAATTCTGACCATCAGAAGACATCTGAAATGGCTTACAAAAGACAGAGAATGTAAAGTAGAAATGCTCCTGTCATAAATGTTTAGAATATGAAACATTGTTAAAGGTGTAATTTTTACCACATTTCCTGTTTCCTTTACCTGGAGATATTCATGTCTATATATGTACATACATGTAAAGTAGTTTAATAGAACACCATAGATCACTAAAGCACCACTGAGGAAAACAGACATAGTGAACTGGTCAGACTCAGCTTGTCTATGGAGACAAGAAAAGAAAAATACATGTAATGGGACAACACAGACAAAACTTTCAGTCTGTATTTGTGTGTTCCATTCACTGTCATGTTGGTAGAGGAGCAGACTTAACTCACAATCTTATCACCTGGTCAGACCTGTCAAACCTGTACCACCTCCGGTTTACCTGACACTCTGTGTCTACCTGCTCTTCTCATCACGAGCTCACAGCAGCATTGCAAAACAGGGTCTTGTGACCAGCAGACCCACATTTCTTTAGCAAAAAGAATGCCAGAGTCACATGAAGGAGAGGACAGCAGGAGCTAACCTTGTTTGTAGCAGAGTTGCAGCCATCAGGAATGACCACTGGCATTCCTTTATCTCACAAGGAGAGCCATGGGCTGTCCCAGTGCACCTCGTGGTCTGTTCAGAGACTGATGTGTTTTATTTCAGAAGCCTTTAGCCTAGAACTTTGCCAGGTCATTATTTACTGGAGTTTGATGCACACACATCTTATAGGCCACCCCCTCCAGAAGGTACATTTCCATTTAACCCTGCCTTCATTTTCAAGCACAATTTGCTCTGGCTGATGGGCAGCATCCCCCGCACAGCTGGGGAGATCAGCAGAAGTGAGATACCCCATCCCCACTGCAAGTCAAACGCGGGTGAGGAGGTGATGGTACTCAGTTCTGAGCCATCACTGTGATGGACACATCCTCGCTGGGTTGAGGCCAGACAAAACCAGTAAGAGGCAGGGGCTGTTTGTTTTGTGGTAAGAGCTCCTGTGACAGGGACCCTGCCTCAGCAAGGTGGGTGTCTGGGTCTGAGTTTCTCCATAATGTGAGGCAGTTTTGTGCTTCCCTCACAAAAGCTACAGGTAATACAACAAGGGCCAATAGCTATATCCTGCTTGTGAGCTCAGGCCAGAAATCAGGAGACTTCTGATTCCTCTAGGAAAGGAGGATAATTTTGGCACAGGCTGATCAGGGAGGTGGAGGAATCTCCATCCTTGAAAAATCTCAGAAACTGGCTAGACAGAGTTGTGGCTGATCTGTTGTTAGCAGTGATCCTGCTCAGAAAAGCTGGGCTGAAGACTTTCAGAGGTCACTTCCAGTCAGTCTTTCTCAGGAGAATGCTCAAACCACCAGTGGTTGTGCTCTCAGCTGTTACAGTGGGATCCAGTCCTCGCATGAGCAGCTGTCTGGACACTGTTTGGATTTAATCTGACTAATTGGCTTTGACCTTCGATCCTGCAAAACCTGTAGTTCAGGACTATCCATAGGCTCACGTTGGTCAAGTTTCATGTTGATGCTTGACTCTCTTGCTTGACTGTGCTGCAGAGCTGGACCTGCTGAGCAATGCAGTCACCTTAGAGTCACATTTGGCATGTGAGTCTTGCTGCTAACAGTGGGACTGCAGTTTGACACTTACGATGTGTTCCCTGGGTTTGAGCCACATGTTAAGTCAAAGACAACATGCTATAAACCTTAAACCTGCAGACGCCATCTTTCCTGTAGTAGAGCTACATTGGCATGGGTATGTTTATTGCTGGTCTCAAAGACTGGACAGCTCACTGCTGACTTGTCTGAACTGCTTATTTATCCTGTCACTGCTGCAGCTGCTGCTGAGAGTACCAAGATAAACACTGGCAGTGTTTGTCACAAGGACATGGTGCTGGCACACATCTCTCATAGGCCTTCATGGGCCTCTGTCCTGCTTTGCCTCCTCAGGACCCCTGTTTCAGCAGCAGGAGCTAGGTTTATTATCCATCAAGATGTAGATGTACTCCTAGGCTGCTCTCGCTTTACCACAGCTATCACGAGATGATGAGAGTATGCTGAAGCATTTGAGAGAGGTATCACAGTTTAATGCACACGCATGGGAACTCAGAGATCAGTGACAGGCAGCTGGCTGGCCTTCAGAGGCCTTGGTAGATCACTCCAGCCTTCAGTGAACTATGCAGTTAAAGTTCTTCTACTCATCGTTACCCACCAACAGCAGCTGATGCAAAACTCTTGGTGTGTGATGGCACAGTCGCTTCTCAGATGTGCCAGGGACCAGGAATCCCTTTACAGAGAGAGTTGGGAAGGGAAGGGAAGGGAAGGGAAGGGAAGGGAAGGGACTCAGCCTTTCTCACATAGGATTTCATTCTCTCTTGTGCCACCTAAGCAAGTGCCATATTCCATTTCTCCAAACTGTTTAGACACCTGGGGTCCATTTAATAANAAGGGAAGGGAAGGGAAGGGACTCACTCCTCTCCATCGCACAGAGCATCCAGCAGTATCTTCAGCTCTCCTCAGCTGGAGCCCTCCCCGCAGTTTCTTTGAGCTCTGCCTTTCCCATGTGCTGTGTGCACCCAGGGCATCCTGTCCAGCTGCTTCCATCCAAGGATGCTCCATCCAGGGATGCAACTGCTGAGTCCCTGACAACAGCATCCTACTGCAGGCCGCTTCTGTTCCCACTTTTCCAGAGTCCAGAGGGATGCAGTCTTGGCCTGCCACTAAACACAGTTTATTGCTGCAGTGCTCCACTCTGGCTTTTCCTTCAGGGCTGCTGTTAGACAGCAAATGGAGCTGTGCACATTTGAGGTTGAACAGCTCTCTGCAAGGTCTCTTGGAACCTGGGGCACACAGATCCATACTCTTGCTTTCCTTTTGTACATGTCCCTCAGGCATTGCTATCATGCATCCTCCCTTTGGTTGCCCCTTCCATAGGTGTCTCATGCATGAGGTGGAAGAGGGGCACACAGCAGTATGGAAAGCATCCTGGGGAAGCTCCAGGCATTGGGTTCACTGTCTCGTCATGGAAATGTTGTATTTGGACATCCTCAGAGTGGCATGTCCTTCACTCGCAGCATACCAGCCTCCTGGATGTCCAACCAGTTGCCTTGCCAGTCAGTGGAAGACACATCCCAGGGCAGAGAGAGGGGATTCATCCAGCTCAGGGCTGTGGCTGAGCCCTGGGTCAGGTGCAGAGCATCCTTCTGCCCCACTCTGGGGCCTTGCTGGCACCCAGTGCCTTTCTAAGGGGGAATGCCTTTCTTGGCACGGCTTTGGCAGTTTTAGCACTTCCATCATTGCAAAGCACTGGTGAGAGGAGCTATGGGCCTTCTCCTGGGGTAGGACTGGGGCTAAACATTTACCCAGCATCCAGGCAGGGTCTGTGAGCAAGGGACATGTGTGAAGGAAAGGCAATTCATTGATGGGAAAACAGGTCTTAAAAGCAACAAAGGCAGTTTGGAAGCTGACTGAAGGGAAGACAAAGAGGGGACCATAGTTAAATTACAATAAGCTGCTGCAAAAGTGTTTGGCAGCTCATCCTCAGAGCATGGTCATCAATGGTCCCTTGTCAAAGGGGAGTTTGTGTTGAAGGGAATCCTGCAGTGATCTGCCCGAGAATTCATTCTAGGCAGTATTTCCAGTGATGAATGGCATGTTGACATTGAGAGCGCTTATTCAAACGATAACTTTCAACTGGAGCTGGGAGAGAACATGGTGTTCTCTCCTGCACAGAACAGGCTCAGAATTCACAATCACCCTGCAACAGGAGGATGCTGTTCAGTAAAGATGCATTTAAGATCAGAGATTTCATCAGAAATAATGAAGTGGCAAAGACAGGCAATGGAGCAGTTTACAGATGAAGACATTGGGGCTCTGGAGGATCTAAAGTTGACTGTGAGCCAGCAGTATTGTGCTAGTACAAACCAGCCAGCATTTTCTATTGTATAAATAGGAGTGTTGTCTGTGAGGCATGAAGTCAGCCTCCAGCTTTACAAGGAAATTATAAAGCCTCAGCTGGAATATTTTATCTTGTTTGGACTCTACACTTCAGGAAAGATGTGAGTCAGTTGGCTAAAGCCCAGAAGAGAAGAGAGTAGCAAAAATCATGGAAGATGTGGAAACATAACCTGTGAGCTAATGCTGAGAGATTGGGGGTGTCTGCCCTTAGGAAGCAAAGATGTGGACAGGGTCATGAAAGTTGTCTTAAAGTGCATAAAATGCCTTTAGGGAGAAGACAGTTTGCAATGTGTGTCATCACTAAAAGATAAAGTAACACATTTCAATTGCAACCAGGACAATTAACCCTTCCAAGCTCTCTTGGAAGTGAAGTGTAGGAGTACAGAGTTGCCTGGGAGTCTGTGTCACTGGAGCAGGTTATGCAAAACCATGAAAATCCACATTGGCCTTGCTCTCGGGCAGAGCAGGGACTGTGTGATCTCCTGAAATTCCTGTCAGGCCTGTTTTTTCAGCCTCTAAAGCCTCAACTACATGGGAAATATTTATCAATGTAGAAAATGGCAAATGCCTGGGACTCAGTGGAAGTCATTCTTTATTTGATGTGTGTGTTTTGCCAATTTTTTCAATTATCACATCTAACCAGGATCTTGTCACTCATCTGCTGGTTTGCTTTCTCTGATTGTCTAAGCCAAAGAATTTTGATACAAGTTCAGAGGTACATTTAGTGTGCTTGTAATTTGCTGTGCTGAATATTCCCACTGTGTTTTGGGACAGGTCCTGCTCCTCCGTGGACTGTCCAGGGAAAGGCAGGATCAGCCAGGAATGCAGCTGGCAGCAGCAGTGGGTGGGCTGCACAGCACAGGAGCTGCTGGGATGGGTGCATGGCCGGGAGCAGGGCGGGACACAGCCTTTGAGCACTCAGCAGGCAAAAGCTGTACGAGTTTTGGTGGGGTGGAGCTCTGTGCTGCTCCCCAGATGAACCCTGTGTGTAGTGCTCCCTCCTGCTAAAGACAGGAGGTGTTGAGTGACCTGTCTGTTCAGCAGCTTCCCTGTTTGACCGTGCCTGGTTGTGCATCTTCTCTGCCTCACCATGTGCTTCCTTCCTCACACAGTGCAGAAGGGTTTTTTTTATTAAATTGGGTTTTTCTGCTCTTAGTGATTGAACTGTTCCGAAATGGTAACACAAGTATCCACTCCCATTCCTGGGTAGGGGAAATGGGATTTCAGGGGCAAGTAACATCTTGATTCTTCTGAGCCTTCAAAATACAACAGATGCCTTCTTTCTTGTGAGGCATTACTGTTACTGTCACCATTGTTTCCAGTGGTTAGTGCCCTTCCACACTGGGATTATCTGCCTTGGTTACACATTTTGACCCTGAGATCAGCTCAGTTTGTCAGAGCAGGGTGCTAATAATGACATGGCTGTGGGATCAAGCCCCATATGGGCCATTCATTTAAGGGTTTGACTCCATGATCCTTCTGGGTCCCTTCCAGCTCTAGACTATTCTGTGATTTTGCAGTCTTACCTGACCATAACAGTATTTCCACCGTGTGTTGTTGTGTGGTCTAATTTTCACTGTCTTTACAGGAAAAACACAAGGAATTGGTTTTTAACTAGAAAGAAACAGAATATGTGAGACAGTGTTCTTATGTGGAAGAAGGATGTTAGGAAAATGAGTAATGAAAGAATTGGGGTGACTCTGGAACAAACAGGTGTGCGGAGGGAAATGAGCCAGATGACAAACAGGTCTCATAAACACTCCACATTTATCATCCTTTGAAACAGGTTCAATCCTGAAACCACGGTAAAGGCCTCTGAGCTGCATGCAATCTGCACAGTGAAGGCCAGGACAATTTCAATATAGCTAAGGTTTTCTCAGCATGGCCTTGCTACAGGAAGGCTGTCTGTGCACCAGGTACATGGCAGGTGGATGCCTGGCATCTGCCTTGTGCAACGTCCAGAGACATCCCTGCTTGCCATGTCAAAACACAAGAAAGAGTGGCACAGCTACTACGTGGTTAACGAGTTGCTCAGTGCCTGTGGGAGGGGTTTACAATTGTGTGTGGGTGGTAGATTCAGCAGGAAAATATTTCATTATGCTGAAGAAATTCTCTGATGGGCTGCAGCTGCAATACCTCTCGCATTAGTCAAACAACAGCACTCCAGCTACCTTGTCCATCACATTAAAGACAACTTATGTACTTATGACAGCAATGTTTGTGTGGCTTACTGCCACCTTGCTTTCACAGCTGAAGTCAACCTGATATTGTGTGTTCTTATTTCCAGCCTTTTCTTGTCTTTGACATAAGGTCCTTCCCATTTACTAAACAGCATTTTATCTCCTGGGAAGCAGGAATGCTGCTTTCATGTTATCTAGATACTAAGGTCCATATATTCTTATCATCACAAACATCATTTGTAGAATGCCACCTGCAACAGTAAGTTCTGGGGCAGTGCTGAAATGTGTGGCTGAAAGTGGTCATTTACTTGAAAGGAATCTTTTAAAGTCCATCACTTCACAATTTTAGAAAAATTTTCTTGATCTGCCTGAAAAAATATGTATTACTTAGTATCCTCCTGGTACCACCAGTGAGTTTTTCTGTTTCTGTCCTCCTGGGTGCCCTTTTGTGCTCATCCTGATTTACCCTTCACCCTTCTTCACTGAAGTTCCTAACATCCAAAGGCTGGTGAGCAGCTGGGTGAGCATCATCACTGAATCACAGAGTGGTTTGTGTTTGAAGGGACCACAAAGCTCATCTCTTTCCAGCCCTTGTGCCATGGTCACGGCTGCTACTCACTACCCCAGCTTGATCAGGGCCACATCCAGCCTGGCCTTAAACACTTCCAGGGAAGCTCTTTCCATGCAGTGTGGTGCTGGTTTTGTCTTGCAAGTAAATTCCCTAGGGTACTAAACCAGTATGTGCTGAAACATCCCATTCTGAGTGGTTAAGCACTGACATGTCTAAGGCTCACAGGAATCCACAGCTGGAAGCTCCACCAGTCCTCATCCTCCTGCCTTGTCCATGGCTGCTGTTGTGAGCAGGGCCTGGCACAGCTTGGGCAGAGATGGTAACAGTGCTTGTGGTCAGCTTGTATGGGACACTGGTGCCATTAGGACATTCAATTGGTCAGAGATTGGACACTCAAAGGACTTCTGCATCTATTGAGGTTCTCCATCCTAAAAGATACCATTCATCACATTTTTGTCTCACAGCTTGTGTGCAATGCTGAAGCTAAGAGCACTGGCACATTGTGATGTTGCAAGCTCAGCTTCTCTTTCCTAAGACACATCATCTTTAAGCACTGTAATCACATAAAAAGGATTAAATTGAGAAGCACCAGGAACGTTCCTATTGCACCATCGTAAGCTAGACCTCAATGAAGAATATGAAAACAATTTTCATAATGCTGCATTTCACTGGGTAATTGGGGGAAGACAGCAGACTAAGCAGGAGAGTGTTCAGCCCTGTGATCACACAGTGATATTTGCATTTTCACTGGTGCTGTTGTGAGCAGGGAAAGCAACTGGGTGAATGCCGAGAGGGGTCAGTTCTCCAGGGGGAATGCATCCATTCTGGCAGCCCAGGCTCAGTCTGGAATGCTTCTAGCTCAAGGTGGCACTAAGGCTGTTAATAACACTTGGTCATTTGATAACTGATTCCAACCTTTACATACCAAATCTTGAGCTTTTTGTTTTCAGAGAATAAACAAGACTTACTTTATCTTTGCTTTGTTAGAAAGTAACCTCAAAATGAGCTGAAAGCCATTTCTGTGAGAGAGATGACCCAGTATTGTGGCCAGACTGGCGTGTTCCTGAAGCCCCTGCCCAGCACCTCACTGCATTCCTGAAGGCCAGGTGTCAGCCCAGAGCTCAGCAAGGGCAGATGCTTTACAAGGGCTCTCTCTGTGAAGAAAACCAGTGCTGCAGTGCTGAACAGCAGCAAGGAAGTTCACCACTTGCAGATAATTCTTGCCTCTTTTGAAGTGCTTGCTAGGCCCAAGATGAGAGATCAGTGAATGAAAGAAATTTAATCACAATCTACTCTCAGCCTAATATTCTTCCATCTCTCTGAATCAGTTAAGAAGCTTGGAGGGATTTGTTCTCTGGGTTCTGGAGTTTTTTCATGCCTCACCAGCTACTATTACTCCAACTAAACTTAAGAACAGCAGCTCAAAGAGTAAGTCCTCTATGGAGACACCAAAGAGATGCCAAGCATTTTTATTACAGGTTTTTTCTCATACAGTTAAAATGTTTTAGTGACAATTTCCCTTTGATACAGGATGCCCTAGCTAAAGGCTGGTATAGAAGCCTGCCTTGGTAAAGTGGCCTAAAACCTAGAAAAACAAAGCACATCTCAGAAAGTGCTGGAAATAGCATTATTATCACTGCTAAGCCTGCAGTGAAGGGCTTGCTTTTGTCATATGGTGTTTGCAAAAGGAGGGGCATGGTAGATATCCCAGTAATCACTTTGAAAGATCAAGTGAGAGCTCTTGTCAGCAGCTTTTCCCGTGCTGTGGAGGTGGTGACAAGCACCTCTACATTCAACACATGGACAGAACAATTCAGCAGCTCTCGGATGGTGCCTGTCTCCATGGTGTGTCTTTCAAGATTGAGGTCAAAAGCTGTTCAGCAGCCTTAGTCTCTCTTTTATTGAACCCCCTGTGGGATGGAAGTGGATTTCAGTTCTGACATGGCAACTCCTGCTGAACAAGTTCATGTGCTACCTGGAATTCTGCTTTCAGCACTTGTGTGCTTGACCTTCATGTTGGATGCAGGCGCAGAGAGATTTGCATTGGTCACTTCTGCCCTCTTGTTTTTTCTCTTTTTATTAGGTGTAAGGATGGTGGCAAAGGCCACAGTCCTGGGAGGCCCACAGAAGAGTGTGGTCACTGTGCACACAGCTGTGTTGCAGTTCAGGGGCTCATGCACGGCCTGGTTGGTTGGGCCTTTGGAGATGATACTGGCATAGGTGACCCATGCAGGATTCAGGACTGCAAGGCTCCATGGAACAAAACAAAGAAGGTGCTGTGTTGAATCAGGAGAGTCCACAGCCTCTGGTGTGCAGGAGGTCAGGTCTGGTCTGAGTCACTTCTGTGAACTGATGCAGAGGTGAGACCTCCTCATTCCAATGAAACAAAATCTCCTTGTGCTACACATCCTCTATGGAACACAAGGAAAAATGTTTTCATTGTACTCTCATTCATCCACTCCTTCTACTTCAAAAGTTTTGAATGGTTCACATCAGTCTCAGGGCCTTGTGAGAGATGTTCCCTCCTTACATGCCCAAACCCCTACACTCCCTTGGCCGCTCCTTTGGGCTTTTTTCTACCACACATAATAGCAAGAAATGAAGTGCCATGAAACCTTTCCCAGTTCATCACAAATGTGGGGAAAATTTTAGCCAGAAAAGGGACATGAGGTGTGAGACCCCTGACAGTTCTCTGCTCCTGGCTGGTGAGGTGAGGTTCAGAGCATGGTGGCTCCAGGCACACGGGAGGTTTGGGCTGCGAGTGCAGTTCTGTGATGTTAAAGGAAACCTGTTTCCAAAGCAGGGCTGTTTGCGCCCCTCTGAGTCACAGGGCCAACCAATCTTTACCCTTTGGGGGGCCATGGACAGGCCACAAACCTTGCTGAGAGCCTATGGAAATGCAGTGGAGAAGCAGAGAACGATTATAGAGGGTTTGTAAATTGTGTGCACACACAGGTGTTTCCTGCCTGCCATTGGCAAGAGTAAAGTGAATCCAAAAGGGAGGGACTTGTCCTACCCTTCTGCAAATGTGACTTCTAGTTCTGCTTCGTTTCAGGACCAGTTTGGGAGAAGTTTGCAGGGTTTCTTCTTGAGGCTTTGAGGGGGTACATGATCTGCTGCTGTTCTTCATCCGTGTCTGTGCACCTTCATCCTTGGCCTGTGCAGCCTGCACAGCTTCGGGTTATTCAGGGAAGAAACTGCGTTTGGAGCTGCTGAGCATCACAGACTTACTGCTGTTAAAGCCAAAATAAACTCCAGATCTGTTTATAAAGATGTGAGTCAGCACCAGTAGTTGAGTGACACATGGCAGGGGCTACAGATCCTTAAGACCAGGAAAGGTTCCTGCACAGGAAGCAGAGCCAGAGGTCCACTGGCTTGATCTGCCCCATTCTCGTAGTTTAGGCAATGAAACTATGGAGCATTTAGCTCCTAAAACAGAACTACACGTGACACTGTGCCGAGGTAGGAAATCCATTCCTGACAGGAATACAAGCATGCTCACGAGGAGATTGTGCTAGCACATAAAGTGCTGATGTTTGGTTGATGTTGTGTTCTAACTGGAAAGCAGCTCCTTCGACCTTAGAGTGCTACTTAATTCATGGAAGATGGACCAGCAATGCATTCTTAAGCTGCTACAGCATGATCACCAAAATCATCTGCTTCACAATGTCCTCAGAAGCTGTGTTCCTTAACACATCCCAGAGTGTGTGGCTCTCTGAAGGCCTGACACATTTCTCATTCTGCCAAACAGAAGTGAACTTTCTTCCCCCAAACACCACAGGTTTCCACTTTCCTTTGGTAGGAAATGTTTCACCACTTCTGTGAAAAGCCTCTCCAGTTCCGTTGGCCAGTATAGCTTGGATCTCGTAACAATTTTTCCTTTTACTACGTCATTTCAGTTTTAACAAGTGGTTTTCTCCTGCCTTGGTGTTCAGTAACTAAATTCCACAGAACCACGGAGTGGTTTGGATTGGAAATGACCTTGTGCCAGCTCCCTGCAGGGGACACATTCCACTGGACCAGATGGCTCCTAGCCCTGGCCTTGGATGTGTCCCAGAGCTGCAGCACTTCTTTTTGTTCACAATCCTCCTTCACAGGCAGGAATTGTCTGCAAGTGCTGAACTTCCTTGCATTTTCTTCACAGAGAGAGCCTTGTAATTTACCCGCCCTTGCTGGGCCCTGGCTGTCAGGGACACAGCGAGGTGTGCTGGGCAGGAGCTTCAGGAACACACCAGTCTGGCCAAATCACTGGATCATCTCTCTCAAAGAAACCACTGGTTATTCCTTCCCCGCACTGGCTAAATGGTCTAATTACCCTGTGGCTGATAAGGGAGGACATAACTTTTTGGTGTTGGTCTGCCAGTGCTAGATTGCACTCAGAGTACAAGGCTTTAGCTTGGCTGGAACACCCTCTCAGGAAAATCGTGTGGGATATAAAATCTAGGCCAATATGGAATCTATTCCCAAAAGCCATGATCAGTTTTACCACAGGGTTACAAGTAGTCTTCCGATTTTCCAAGCACAGGATCAAAGGCTCCACGTGGTACTCCCAGACAAGACTCTGCTGTATCAGACACTGCATTATCTCTCAACAAGCCTTTTCTGTGTCTCTGTAAAAACAGTCATCCCCCCACTCACTTCTAATCCCCACTCTCATTTCTAATCATGACTAAGCTGCAGAGAAATTTGTAATGTTACAGTTTTGCCTTGGTAAATGTAGTTGCTTCCAGTAGATGGCATTCCAGCAGTGCAGTCCTGATCCAGATTAGTTCCTATCCCTACTTGAGCTGCCACAATAGTCCCTGCACAGAAGTGGGCTTTTTTTTCTCCTAGTGCTCAAAATAAATTGAGGTAAAACACTCTTGTTCTTTTCATTTCCTTCCCAATTAAAGATTTTTTTTCTATTTAATGCATTTTATTGCATTGGGTTTTTTTTATTTTTCAATGTGCTTAACTCCAAAGTAATTTTATTTTGGAAAATTTGTCGAGACACTGAATGTTTTGGATTGGATTCACAAATCTTCTAACCACTGGGCACTGCTCTTTCATGTGTGAATTTGCTGCCCTCAAGTTATGTGTCTGGGACTTCTGTGTGGCAGAGGGGATGAGGCACTGCACAGCAGCTCCACAGCAGCCAGCAGGCAGAGCAGAGACCAGTTACAAGAAGCAGCTGGTAATTTTCACAGAATTACAGAATATTGTGAGCTGGAAGGGGCCCACAAGGATCATCGAGTCCAGTTCCTGAGTGAATGGCCCATACAGGGATCAAACCCACAACCTTCATGTTATTTTATTGGCACCATGCGCTGACTGGCTGAGCTGTGCCTCTTTAACCAATTAGTTACATTTCATACATACTTGGTAGCGTTTTAGGTACATTCCTCTATATGGTCTCAAAAATGCAAAAATACTGGAGACAGATATGCTTGTGTAAAACCCCCGAGGCCAAATATGAAGGTAGCTTGCTTTACTGTAAACATCAAAGTCAGTGCTGGCAAAAACCCATTACTTCACTGACTGCATTGGGGCGCAGCATCAGTGGGCATCACATCCCGTCCCCACAGATCTCCACTCACATTATTAATTAATCAACAATTTACATTAGAAAAAAAAAATCTACAAGACACATGGCTACTGTATTGTTTACCTTTGCCTTACAATAAATGTAAATTAGAATTTGTCTTTATTTAACCATGCGCTTGTGGATTGTAAATCAAGACAAGCTGACTCATAAAAGACAATTCTTTGCATTTGATTGTGCTTCTGTTTAGTTAAAACACTTCTCAATGCTTCTTTATTGACTTAGTGTGGAATTTATTTACTTACTACCCAGTTCACAAAAACAGACTAAAATTTTAATATTCCCCCATGATTCAGCAAAGCTTCTAGTTACCAGGTTTTGCACTTGTTAGGGAAGGAAAAAGCTCAAAGTACTTCTCTTTGCAAGCAAAAGCGTGCTGTGGCTTGGGGAGGGGCTGAGAGGGGAAGGATAGGGAGAGGCAGGGCGTGTGTCTCAGGGACCTTGCAGGTGTGGGGGATGGCACCTGCTTCCATTTGGGATCTGTAATCCTGAATTCTTTCCTGAAATAAGGAACCTAACAACCTTTGAGGCCATCTCTATGCATATATATACATATATACACATAGACGTACATATGTACATGACTGTATGTATAAAGATGAGCCTTTTGTGGTTCTTGACACACGTTAACATCCTGTTTGGTGCCCAATAAGCACTGACCCAGGGTAGGAGGCCTTATGTGCCCTGAGGGAGGTGCTCACTGCCAACTGTGCATCACCAAGGGCTCTCTCAGCCTTCCCTGCTCCATCACCATTGACCATGGTCATTCACACCACTGACACAGATGCAGGATTTCAGGCTTTGGCAGAATTAGATGGTTGTTGATTGGGATTTGGGAAACAGCAGCTTCAAACAAAGTGGCCAAAGTAGTCCTTGGACTTAATTACAGTGACTTGCTTATTTTCTTATTTGATACCATCTGATAATCAGTATTGTTTAGTTGATTTAGAACTGATATGTTCATTCAAAAGGCATGGTGCCTTGGGCTTTCTAGCTGGACTTTTGTGGAAGTTGCTGCTCTCACTCCATTGTTTTCTGTTCACAACTTTTAAAAAAAGTTTTGCACTTAAATCTTCTCTCTTCAGCACGTGGTCAAAAACAATTTTCCATTTACTGACAAAATGAGCAGAATGGTTAAACTACAGGGGCAACTGAGGGGGGAAAGCAGCAGTAGCCTTTGGAGTGTCAGAACTAGTGTGACAGATATTTGCATATTCCAGCTGATAAATTACCTGGGTGGAAAAAAGGAAATTTTCCAGGGAAATAGTTTTTTTGGGAAAAAAAGATGCTGTGGCTTGACTATATATCAATGAAACCACATCTGTGAGTCACTCACAACTGCCTTCAATGGAGAGAGCAGGGGCAGAGGCACTGCCTCTGTTTGGTGCCTGTCCCCATGCTGAGCACCACACCACAATGCCTACAGTGTCCTGCAGGCAGTGCCCACTCTGGGCTGGACTTAGCTCCACCTGGAAGGGCGCTCAGTGCAGGCCAGGTTAGCGTTCCCAGGCAGTGATCCAGAAAAACCAGTGATGCAGCTTCCAGTCTGCTCCATCTCCACCCATCCCAGCTGGCAGCTGTAGCAGGAAGAGATGAGGGGAGAGAGGAAGGGCAGGGAGGTGCAGGCATCTTCCTCACAGGGTGAGAACCTGGTTTAGAGGACAATGAGGGTCAGAGCCATTGGTACATGTGTAATAGTCATGACTCTGGTATGTGTGCAAAAGCCTCCATCACCCTTACACTGATGTTTTCTTTCAACAGAAACGACCTGGGAGCGGCCAAGCAGTGTGCCTGGGACTCCAAAGAGCCCTGTGTCACAGAAGAGTTCTGCAGGTATTGGTTGATGCTGTGCCTGACTGCTGCCCTGCGTGAATCTGCTTCTCTACCACTCAGCAAAGCACAAAGAAGTGCAGTGATGTAGTGGGACATAGACTTGGTGTACACAGAGAATCACAGAATGGTTCTGGAAGGGACCTTAAAGACCATCTCGTTCCACCCTCCTGCCACAGACAGGGACACCTTCCACCATCCCAGGCTGCTCCAAGCACCATCCAGCCTGGCCTTGGACACTCCAGGGATCCAGGGGCAGCCACAGCTGCTCTGGGCAGCCTGTACCAGGGCCTCACCAGCCTCACAGATTTTCTCTTAATCTCTGATCTAAATCTACCCTCCTGCAGCTTAAAGCCATCACCCCTTGTCCTATCACTCCAGACTCTTGCCTGATGTCCTTTCTATCTCTCCTGTAGCCCCCTTAGACACTAGAAGGGGCTCTAAGGTCTCTCCAGACCCTTCTCTCCTCCAGGCTGCACAGTCATGAGAGTGTAGCAGAGCAAACATGGCGGGGCTTTCCCTTCTGACACATCTTGACTGCTGTTTCCCTGCCAGTCCATCATCTGCCGGGGTGTCTGAAGCGTCTGCTTAAGAACTAGGTTGGCTCCTTCTGGGAGCAGAGGCAAAGAGTGGCCCGGCAAGCACTTGCTCAGTTCTGCCTTCTGCCAGGGCAGGGAAATCAAAGAGCTGCAGATGCACATGGGCTGGCTGATGCTCTTCCACACAGAGCATGTGCACAGTGAAGCATTTTAGGTTTGACCCTGGCCAAATGCCAGACACCTACAAGATCTACTCACTCGCTCTCCCCTGCCACAGCTGGGCAGAGGAGGAAAAACAAAAGTTAATACACACAGGGCTCCTGAGTTGAGATAAGGAACTGGGAGAGGACACACTGAGGGCGAAACAGGCTGAACTTAAAGTTACAAAGTGATATATTGTTAACAGAGTCAGAGGAGTAAAGGAGGAGTAAAATAAAGCCCTCAAAGACACCGTTTCTCCACTCATCCCCTCTCTCCTTCCCAGCAGCAGCACAGGGGGACAAGGCATGGGGCGGGGTAGGTCAGTTCATCACCAAGATCTTCTTCAGCTGCTCAGGGAAAGGAGTCTTTTCCTCTGCGTAGTCTTTCCCACAGGAGGCAGCTCTCCATGAACTCCTCCAGCGTGGATCCAAATCTCACAAGCAGCAGCTCTCCCAAACCTGCCACAACATGAGCTGCCCCCATGGGCAGACAGTCCTCCCAAAACTGCTACAGTGTGGGTCCCCGTCCACAGGGTGCAGACCTCCGAGGCCAGGCTGCTCTATCTCNTGGCATGGGCACCTCCCATGGGCTGTGAGAGGATCTCAGCATCCCCGTGGATCCCCAGGGGCTGCAGGAGCACAGCTGCTCCACCGTGGTCATCACCATGGCCTGCAGAGGATTCTCGGCTCTGGCACCAGGAGCACCTCCTTCCCCACTGACCTTGGTGTCTCCATGTTGTTTCCCTCGCATGTTCTCACCTCCTCCTCTGGCTAAAAAGAAGTGCGTGCCCCATTGTTTTGATTTCTTCTTAAATATGTTATCACAGAGGTGTAACCAGCATCTCTAATTGGCCCAGCCTTGGGCATGTCCATCTTCAGAGCCATCAGGGATTGGCTCTGCTGGACATGGTGAAAGCTTCCAGAAGCTTCACACAGGAGCCATCTTTGTGGCCCCCCCACCAGCAAACATTGGGCCAAGAAAAATCAACACAAGAGGTGACCACATCATCTCTGTCTTGACTTGAGGTTGCAGAGAAACAACAAGAGTCAGATGCATAACTGCACTGAAACGCTCTGGGTACTGCAGAATGACAAAGCAAAGCAAAAATTGCTCTAGAATAAAAAGTGTTAAATGTAAAGGCCTTTGCTGCCAGCTGACTGTAAATAACACAGGCTAGAGGATGTTTCCCACAGAAAATTTCAAACTAATGGCCTTCTTCATTGGCAGAGCTGAGTGGGTAGTCTGTGTGAAGACTGTGCATTTCATTGTGACCAAAGGATTTATGATGTAGTTGGGTATCTTGTTTTAACACTACTTTGAGCATTATTCCTTGCTCAGTATATTAAAAAAAGCAACTTAGAGTTCCATGCATGAACGATAAATATCTTACAAGGCTTGCCTTCTTGACATGAAAACTCAGCTCCCTTAGAACAGTACTTTTTATGAATGCCAGGTGCCCAGCAAGCCACTCCATCACTCTCCTTCTCAGTTGAATGGGGGAGAAAACTACAACAAAAGACTCATGGGTTGGGATAAGGGCAGGGAGAGATCACTCACGAATTACAGTCATGGGCAAAACAGACTCCACTCAGGAAAATGTTTAATTTGTTACCAATCAAATCAGAGTCAGATAATGAGAAATAAAACCAAGTCTTAAAATATTGTGATTTATATCTGCATATTCATTTATGGGATTAAAATATGCAATTTTTCATTTGCTATCAACAGCAAGCTTGCTAACTCTCCATCTGTTCTTACAGTGAATGGCTACTACATCTCTGGCTCCCCGGTACACCAGCTCGACTCAGGCCATACGAGCCTCCGAAAAGCCAGTGGGGCCCCTCAGGTAAGTTTTTGGGAAAAAGCCAAACAGCAGTATCCAAGAATAAACGGGTTTCTACTTAAGTAGTTTAGGAATCCACCAAGAGCAGGAAGTCAAGAAGTCATTTTCTTTTAGAAACTCTCAGATCAGAAAGATGTGTTGCATGTAGAATAGGTAGTCTTTGTGTCCAGCTGGTAAAACAGTAAAAAATGCCAAGATCTTTGGAATTTTTTTGTCCTATCATTCCTTTCTGAAAAATTCACCAGGCCACTTCAGTCACTATTAACAACCCTAGGAATTTTCCTGCCACTCCAGCCTAAAGCCTGGGTCTATGTCCAGCACAGTCCTCTCTTTACACTTGCACATCCGCCCATGTCTGTATCTCATTGTATTTTCCTGCAGCTCCAGCTTTCCCTCCCAAAGACAGTATTCACAAAGAATTGTCGAAAGCTTTTTCCTCAATGACTTCATCCCCTCCAGCCTGTCCTTTCACAGCCCCTCCTCGGTGCCTCACCCAGCACATCACCCCGAGTTAACCTACAAGATGCTGACCTGAGGACAGTTGGCCTCCCCTGCCTTTGTCCAAATTTCCAGTAAATATCTCTGCACTTTTTCTTGCAACACGTTCTATCTCTGGGAAGGCCTTCCCCACAGGTCTGCAGATGCAGCACAGGGCATTCTTCCAGCTCCTCCCACGAAACTCTTTGCTCCCTGCCAAACATCGCCATATGACCCTGTGACAGCCACAGCTGGTGGATCACACTCCATTTGGGTTGTGCTTCCCCACCCGCTGCCATTTTCCCCAGTGGTCCCAGACCTGAGTTTTCTGTTTCATTTCTGTACGGAAGTGACAAGTGCTTTTGCAGTGCAACTCCTTCAGTACCCCTGGGGAAATGCGTGTTTGATTGGTGTGTTGCTGCCATGTGGACCTGGCTTCTCTGGTGCTCCCAGTGTCTCTCTGTCATTCTCTGTTTCCTGGTCTAAATTTTGTGCTGACAACTGTTCCGCTTCACGTCAACCCTCTTTCTCGCATGCTGCCTCCTAAGTAGTTGCCTTCAGCCTTTCCCTCAGGTGGTCTGTTTCACCCCGGTCACTATTTCTGGTTTGGATTCATGGCATTTCTCACGGTACAGTCCAACACTTTGAATTCCCTATTTCTTCCACATCAAACATCTTGTACTAACTGCCTGTGCTGCTGCTTCTCTGAGCAGTTTGCCTGAGCTGGACACAGTGAGCACCTAAACTGGATCAAGAGCATTTTAGGGTCTTATGTAGTGCATTACCAGACATCCCTGTCCACACATTGTGACTCCCTCAGAGAACCCAAATAAACTTGCAGGCTGTGACTTCCTTCAAAAAAACTTTTGTGAATCCTTGTGCCAAAAAAATACTAATTTCTCAAGGTATCTGACTCCTATTTTTTTGTAGTTGGCTTAGAACACGGTCAGATTAACTTCTGCAGAACTTCCTTTGTAGCAGTATTTACCACCTTCTGTTTTTACAGTGCTGAGTCTTACACAAATTCATAGACACATTTTTAGTCAAATTCACATCTGAGCTACATGAGGAGTCAGAGTCACAGAATGGTTTCAGCTGGAAGAGACTCTGAAGACCATCCAGTCCCACCACCTGCCATGAGCAGGGACACCTTCCCAGGCTGGACACTATCCCAGGCTGCTCCAACCTGGCCTTGGACACTTCCAGGCATGGGGCAGCCACAGCTTCTCTGGGCAGCCTGTGCCAGGGCCTCACCAGCCTCCCAGGGAACAATTTCTTCCTACTTTCTAATCTAACCCTGCCCTCTGGCACTGTGAAGCCATTCCCCCTTTTTCTATCACACCAGGCCCTTGTCCTTGTCTCGCCAGCATTTTGTAGGCCAACTTCAGGTACTGAAAGTTTGCACTAAGGTCTCCCTGGAGCCTTCTCCAGGCTCTCTCAGCCTTTTGGTGCTATGCACTGCTTTGCTCAGTTGATTCAACCATCAAAGTCAACTTTTGACTCAGCCTGTTAAAAATCCCTTTCATGACTTTTCTCATTCCCTTCATCACCTCCATGATTCTTTCCATTGCTCCTTTATTACAGGTTTTTCCAAATTGAAGTCCTGGCTTCATCCTGCTTTGAACCTGCTTTGAACTTGTTTTGAATCTCTAACTGGCTGCTGGTGCAATTAATTCTCAGAACAGCTTGTGTCTTCTACGCCTGTTTGGGAAGCTGCTTTTCCTGGGAGCTGTGGCAGCTTTTGCAGAAGAGTCCTTAGTAAGGAAAGCATCTGACCATAAACTCATGGTTGCAAGAAGCTATTCTACACACCCTCAAAGTCTTTTTGGCCTGTTTCTCTCCTCCTTGTGTGTCTTGGGCCATCCTAAGCTGCTTTGCTTTGACTGCTTCCTTGTATGTTCCTGGCACAGGCTGTCTCCCACTGTAGAGCAGCTCCTAGGCATTGGCCAGGATGCTTTCTTAGACCTGGGTAACAGCCACCATGCAGACAAATGCTGGCAAGATCCCTCCAGCAAACTCAGCCACATTTCTTGGAAACAGGTCCGGGGAGGGGGGGGAAGCCACAACTGGGAACAACACGGAGCTATGCTGTGCTGGGCACAGGGCCAGGCCTTGTTTATGGCTTCCTAGAGAGCAGCTAAATGCTGCCCATTCAGGTTGTCACCACTGCCACCAAGGGAACAGCACAACAGCCGTGGCACTGCACGTGTGTGGTGCTGGGCATAACGCTGCTGCAGGTTGTCGAGCTCTGGGTGCCCGGGCACTGGGATATGGGGTGGGGGTCCCGGGCCCAGCCCAGTGATGATGCCAGGCGCCATTCACATGCTGCAGATCAGCAGTCACTCCATCTGAGCCCCACCAGTGACCCTGCGACAGGGACAGGGGCCGCTGCCAGCCTGGGGGGACTGTGGGACACATTTGTGTCCCTGCCCCCAGGAGGACTTGATGCCACCATTCCACAGACAGGTACGAACTGTCTGATGGGAGGACACTGCTCCCACCCCTGTCCCCAGCAGCGGATACCAGCGTCCCACAGCATGGCAGGACATGTCACCATCCCTGTCCCTGTTCTCGTACCCAGAAGGGCAAAGTGCCACCCCATCGGACACCCAGACTCCTGTCCCTGTCCTCAGGGGTGTGTGACGCCAAAATCCCATGGCATGGCAGGACAGGGTTCCCACCCCCGGCAACGGGTGCACAGCAGGCCCCGGCACCGCGCTCGCTGCTCGCAGCCCGGCGCGGCGGAGGCGAGAGGCGGAGCACCGAGCACGGAGCCGCGGCTCCCGCAGCTCCCCCTGCCGAGCCGAGCCGAGCCGAGCCGAGCCGAGCCGAGCCATGGGAGCCGCCTCTCCCCCGCCCCGCGCAGCCATGCTGGGCTCCGAGAGCGGCCGCGATGATGCGCTCCGCTTCTCTCCGCAGAGCCCCGGGTCCCCGGCAGCGCCGCGGCGACAGAGCAAGGAGAGCAGCCTGACGGTGAGTGAGGGGAACCGCGCCGGGAGAGCCGTGCTGGGCACCCCGCGCAGCGCGCCTGGGGGCGGCGGGGGCCACAGCATCCTCCACACGCGGCATTTTGGTGTTTAAACACTTGTGAACCCAGGGAAGCTTTGGGATTTCTGCCCTGGTCTGGAGTCCAGGCGCGTTTTTCCTTTGAATATGGTGGTTCTAGGATGAGCGGGGGGAACGCGATGCTTTAGAGGTGCCTCAGACTGTGAACCAGGTGTCCTGAAAAACTTCATTATTGATAATCTCCCCCTGCCCCACAGCAGCCTCTGTACTGGGAGAAGTACTGAAGAGTTAGACAGCAGAGCTGGATCATTGTTCTGCAGGGCAGGATCTTCTCTTTTTTCTCAATCTGTATTTTTTTTCTCAAAGAGGTGTCAAGAAGGTTTCTTGTGCCAGAGTGTCCGAGTGAAGATTTCTGATGGGAAGTATAGGCAAAGGTTTTATATTTCAGTGGGAAGTTAATTTTACATTTACTTTTGGTCTTTATAATTAAGTATAACTGACTCAATGGAGAGACTTTTTACAAGAACATGTAGTGACAAGACAAGGGACAGTGGTTTTAAATTGAAAGAAAGGAGATTTCAGAGTAGGTATTAGGAAGAAATTCTTGCCTGTGGTGATGGTAAGGCCCTGGCACAGGCTGCCCAGAGAAGCTGTGGCTTCCCCATGCCTGGAAGTGTCAAAGGCCAGGTTGGACAGGGCTTGGAGCAACCTGGGATAGTGGAAGGTGTCCCTGCTCATGGCTGGGGGTGGAACAAGATGGGTTTTAAGGTCCCTTCCAACCCAAACCATTCTAAGATTCTGTGTTATGAATGAAAATGTTCTCAGTTGTATGATGTATCTCAGTTTACAGATATTAATATCTTTTTTGTGCTTGGTGACCTAATCTGGAACATGATTAGCACTCATGGGCTCTTCAGTGCAGGACAGATGATTAAAAACAGAAAGGAAATCAAAATAGATGAACAAAAGTGGCTAGTAATAGAAAGTTTTATTTAAATGGAAATCAGAAGAAACGAGCAGATAAATTAATTTAAGCAATAAAGGAGAGGCAATAACCATGCTTGCAGCTGCAAGTATTGGCAGGGTGTCAAGTCCCTGAGACCAGAAGGAATAATTTAATATTATATATCCTTGTTCATGTTACTATGAGGAGGAGATTGTTGTGTGCATTGTCACATGCAGCCTGCGGATTTATTCATTTGTGAGCTGGGTTGCTGGTGACAGAGAGCAGGGCTCGAAAGGAGCACATCCAGGTGCCTCTGACTGTGATGTGGGTCAGTCACTGCCATGCAGGTACAGTGTTATGGGGCGGGAGGGGGAAATCGTCAACAGTTTTTGAAAAAAACTCTTCAATCAGTGATTTTAATACTTGGTTATTAAAATTAGTTGTTACCAATGTTAGTGCTGTTAATTGGTATATTGAGAGTGTGGTATGCTTTGAAGCATGTATAAATCTGTATGTTTGGACATTTTTGCAAATGTCTAGAAGAATCAGCTGTTCTAGGGCTGTGGTGGCTGGGGCAGGAGACATGTCCCAGCCCCTGAATGCAGCCCCTGCTTGCTCAGATTGGGGGTTGAAGTAAATCATGGGCTGAACATGGTACCCAGAGGGACTAGACATGGTCACAGGGTGGGTTGCACCGGACTGCATTACGTGGCACAAGAGCAGGAGTGCTTGTTTTTCTGCAATCCCTGCTGCTTATAGGGCTGAGAACTCAGGCTGTTCTCTGGGGGTGGTTTTCCATGTTTGCTGGCCCGTGTGCCATCAGGTAACATCTGCAAAGCAAGAAAGTGTGTGTTATGTCAGGGTCACTGGGTGTGTGTTTCTCCAGCAGAAACCCAAAGCTTTCAAGTAGGATGAATCAGATAGACAAAAATAAGCTAATTTTAACAGCTGTTTGCTCCAAGCCATTGCCTCCATCAAGGCAGCATTGTGAAAAAATAAATCTCATTTGGAGTGTAAACTGTAAAACAGTATAAGTGTTTTTGCTGTCTCTTAGGAGGTTCTATGTGCTCAGTGCCACTGAAGCTGACGTGGAGATGTTCTAGTTAGCAGAGCTGCAGGGCATGTCCTTAGCTTGCTGTCTGATGCTTTTCCTTGGTCTGTAGCTGTGCTCAGGCAGAACCTCTTCTTGCAGAAGGGAATTTTGTGATTTGCTTTGAGGCTCTTGGTCCGGCAAACCTCCCTTCAAACTGCAATGCCATGGCACATGAGCTGCAGACATCAGGTGATGTCCAGCCAGAACCGCGGCTGCTGCCAAGCTGTTGCTGCGTCATCGCCTTCAGCAGAGGAGTGGGAGCATCTTCCTCAGAATGCATCTGCCTCCTCTACATCCAAGTAACATTAAGTAACACAGCTTCTGGAAACCCTGAAGGCAGGTGGAACTGGAGCATTTCCCATCTATGTGCACCCAGCAAGAATAATCTGGTGTTTTCTCTCTGGTCAATGAATGTCACTGATATGGTCTTCCATTTTCTTTGGAAGAGAAACTCCAGCTGGGTGTATCATAGGCTGTTATGAAACTGCTGCTTGCACAAAATATGGACACTCCCTTAGGAAGGAGCAGTGCAGAGTGCTGGTTTTACGATGAGTTGCAGGGTGCACTCACCATGTTAAGGCTGGATGGTTTGCTGGCTGAGTCCTGAAGTCTCCGGCCATGAGTTGACTGTGGAAGCAGGAGATCATTTACAGGAGGTGAGGGAGAGTTAAATAGAGAATGGACAGAGGGATTTCAGCTGAGAACCAGAGCTATGTCTTACTTGGAAGAGCAAGAAAATTGCCTGATTATAAGGTATTTCTGAGTGTGAGTTTCTTTCTTAAAAGTTCTCTAGTGCCATGTCAGCATAGTGCATTGGAAAATGCTGGTGCTGGGCTTGCATGTGTTGGACACGTCAATGAACACGTGCTGCAGATGGGAAGATGGGCAGCCCATGCACAGGAAGTTGGGATTTCCTGCTGCTGGGCTGTGCATTTGACACAATGAGACAAACACAGGGTTATGATGAGCACAGGATGAGGCTGCTTGTTCAGCACAGTTCTCCCCTCTGGCCTGAGGCTGACTATGTGGTAGGTACTGTCAGAAAAGCCCTGGCTTGGCAGGGGCCTGGATAATCTCTGAACCTTTCTACAGACAGACCAAGCAAAGAGGGCTCCTGGACACTTTTGGCAGAATCTTCCCTTTGAAATAGGAAGGAATCAATGGATTTGTCAACAGTGAGGACTTGAGTTGTCTGTTCTTCCCTTCTGTTGTACCACAGCTGCAGCATCACCCTACCAGAGCTGAAACTCCAGGCAAATTCTTGGTGTTGAAGCTACCCAGACATAGCCTGGGCATTTCTGGGCTTCCCTGTCTCAGGGGAGTTTAAGCTGCCCCAGCCTGTGGCTGTGTCCAAGCTCTTCTGGGATCTTCTCCAGCCTTTGCATTTGGCTATTTTACCCAAATGGTTCCATTTGCCATATGAACTCACTTAATGGAGTTGGATGTTGTACTTTTTGGGTCTCAGCTGAAACTGTAAAGAAGATACTCAAGTGAGGCAATCTGGCTCATCTGTGCTATGTTTAAGGTGCTGTGAATGTGCAGAAATCAGAAAAATAGTGTGCATTTTTAAGTTTGAAGAAATAAACAAAAATGTTGCCCTGCTTTAGTTGCTTTAACATGGCACAGTAAGTTCGCCTGCTCTCTGCTCATTTATTTATGTTGTGTCTGATGTAATAAACATGTAGTTGATTATCTAAGCTTTGATCAAATTATTCTTGTTTTATTCATGTTGCTTGGCAATGTCTCATTTACTGGTGAGTGGTGGCAGTGACTTCAAAGCCTCTAGGGACTCTGAAATCCAGGAGATTAATGTGCATGTCCAGCGCAACAAAGTTTGTTGCTCCTGTGCAAATCCTGTGCATTCACCTGCCTCCCTGGGTCTTTTCCTCTTCTGTCACCCTTTTGTGTCTCAGGCATAATGAAGAGTCACCTACAATGTAAACAGCTCATTGTGCCATGACTGCCAGCGTACTCATGGGAAATAAGAGCTGGAATATTTAGCAGTTAAAAGTATAATTGCATTTGCTTATGATCAGCACGTAGGCAAAAGTATTTTAATCCATTGAGTGTGGCACACAGCGTCTCAGGAGAAATGCATCAATTTGTGCTGCTTTTCTGATCCCCTGTGTCCTCGGGGACGAGGACCCCTTGGTGTCCTCCACCAAGCTTTGTTGTCACCACGTCTTTTTCCTTCTCTGTCTCTGTACCTTCTTCAGTCCTCTGTGATCCACTGGCTCTCAGTTTCTGGTGCCACTTGTGGCCAGTGGCAGCCAGAAAGACAAGCTGCTGTCCTCTGTCAGGTTTGCTCAGCTCTTACTTGGGATTCTGCCCTGCTAGTGTCTTGTTATTAATTTTGCTTTGTTGCAAGATGACAACAGCCATTATTTTTATGGAGAGGCTGTATAAGAACTTAATATCATGGTGAAGCTGATTACCACCTCAGCTGTCCCAGTGGAGCTTGCAGTTTGTAATGCAGGTCATCACACCTTGTTTTCTCTTCATGTTCTGTGATTCCATCATTATCTGAGAGATGTGGTTTAATTTGTTTTGTTTTTTACTGGCAATTACAGCTGTAATAGTCAGCTTCCTCAAGCTTTTGTTAGGCCTTGCTGGCAAGTCAGCATGGTTAAGATATTCACAGTGCCACAGTTTGGAATTTGAACCTTGCATGGAGCCTGGCCAGCTCTCAGGGATGTGAGCAGTCAAAGTGTGGTGTCTCAAAATCAGTGAGGGCAGTGGTCCTTTGCATGGAGGGTGTGTCATTGTCCATGGGACTGATCCAGCTGTTTGTGCTCAGACATCAGCACATCATCACCAGATGCTTTGGCTGTCTTTAGCATCAGTCAAACAGCTCATCTGTGGGACTCAGCTGGTGAAGCAGAGTGCTTTTTTTCAGCTGTCTTTGCTTTTAGAAGCAAGAAAAGGAGCATTTCAGAGGAAGGATTGGGAGAGGGAAACGCCGTGCTATCACGCCACTGCCGCTCAGTGCCAGCCTGGTGTTCCCCTCCTGCTGGGAAATCCTGAGAGGTTTTCAAAATGATAGGAAATACAAATCCAAGAGCTCTTGATTAAGTATAAGAAATCTGTGATAATGAAAGGAAAGAAAGATCACAGGATTACCTATGCAGTCATATATCATTTTTAGTAATATTTCTAGAGTTTTGAAAATTTTCATGTCCCCTGCTGGGATTTACTGTAAAAAGCTGTAAGTTCTGTTTACCATAATCCTTCTTCTTCTTTTTTCTTTTTTTTTTTTTTTAAGATTGCAAAAGCTTTTGCGTTTTAGTTGTTTAATTCTGGCACCAATTCCCTTTTAAAAGTGATACTAGACCCAAATGGCCTCATGACTCTTTCCAGTCGATTCAGCATCATTTCCAGACAATTCAGCCTTCTGAGAATTAAAGAATACTTGATTTATTCCTAAAACTTTGAGCCTGATGATACTCTTTGAGAAACACATGAATTAACCCTACTCTCATCACCTGCTGATGTGCATGCTCACTGTTCCTCTTCCTGCTGCATTCCTGGAGTTCTGTACGCTGCAGTGGGACACTGTCACCAGTCCAGCCTAGGCATTTTCATTGACTGTTATTGCTTCAGGACTTTGAGATTCACTGTCACATCTCAGTCAACAGCCTCCAACTGATACAGACTTAGTTTTTGTGAAACAGCCACTGCCTTTAGCAGGGAATAGGAATTTCCCATGCTGTTTCTCTTGGCAGATTTTTATGCTGCAGGGTACGAGGCCTGTGTTGTGTATGTGTCCCCCACTGCAGATCACCTCCCTGTCCTGGTGTGCAGTGCCACAATGCAATGATCCAACTCAAGATATTCAGTTTCTGTGATTCTGTGATGCCCTGTCTTCTGTTGAAGGCTGCAGAATACACTTAGGAGGTGCAGTTGGTTAGAGCGTGGTGCTGATAACACCAAGATCGTGGGTTCCATTTTTTCATGGGCGAGTCACTTAAGAGTTGGACTCGAACCTCCTGGGTCCCTTCCAACTCACATTGTTCTGTGATTCTGTGATTCTGCATGTTTCCTCCCTTCTCATTATTCAGTGTGACAGAGTTGGGCCTTACAGATCTGCCTTGAAAACACTGCTGTCTTCATGGGAAGCATTTAGTTCTTTCCCAGTTGAAATAATGTCATTTTGGACAGCACAAAATTCCACTCAGCAGTATGTTTCCACAGGGGACAATCCAGCCATTCTCTGAAAGACCACCAGCATGGGGATAGGTGGAAGCCAGAACAGCTTGTCCTTTCAGCAGTGCTCTGTTGGTTCTCCTGAGGAGGTGGGAATCATTTCCAAAATCCTGAATCTTCTGTGCAGTCTCCTTAAATCTTTTACCTTGTGCTGCTAACTGTTTCTCACATGAGCTAAATCCTGAGTTCCTGTAGCTGGGCCATCTGCACTGAGGAACACCTTGTCCTGGGTGCTGTGAGGTGTGTGGTGGAAGCACACAGGGGAGCTGTGCTCAGGGCAGTGTTTCCTGCAGGCTGCCGTGCAGGAAGGGCTCTGGGGGACTGAAAGCGCCAGCATGCAAGTGCCATGAGGCTGTCAACCACATTTTTATTCAGTGAGCGTGAAATACAACATCAAAGCCAGAAATGTCTTGACACCAAGTACCTGCAAGTGGTTGCCTATAACACTGTTATTTCTCATAGTACTTTGTCTCCTGTATCTCTCCTTTTCCTGGAGGATGAGCTGCAGCATTGCTCACTCACATGGGACAGTTGGCCTGCTGTGATATATGACAGAGTGATTGTGTGCAGGTTCTGGAGGCCACCTCATTTTTTTAAGGCAAGACTACAATATTTTGTGTTGTTTGAGAACTGGTGTAGGGCTGTGATAGCACAGAGGCATTGCCAGGTACCAGCAAAGCCTGTGCTCAGCAGTGGCATGGGATTTCATAGGATCATAGAAAGACTCACAGAAAGGTTTAAGTTGGAAGGGACCTTGGAGATTGTCTTGCTCCACCCCTCTGCCATGGGCAAAGACACCACCCACTATCCCAGGTTGCTCCAAGCTCCATCCAGCCTGGCCTTGGACACTTCCAGGGATGGGGCAGCCACAGCTTCTCTGGATCTGGTGATAAGTGAAGTGAAGCGAAGCAAAGTGAAGCGAAGCTTTGTTCTGGCAGCCCATGTGCAGCAGCTCAGCACTGGTCTAGGCTGGCATTTGTCAGGTCCTGCCTGATTGGTGCAGTTTGGCCAAGATTTCCAGATAGTATTTTGAAGACATTTGGGCTGATCAGTTTGAAGCTTCCTGAGAGGGGGCAGAGGACACCTAAGAGGGTGTTGAGCCGGCACACATTGCTGGAGCTTTGCAGTGCCCACGGGCAGTGCTGCACCTCACTGCTTACACCGGCTGTGCCCACAGGACTGGTGCCAGCTCCTCTCTTGGGGTGGGCTGCTTCCAGCAGGTGATGGGGTCTGCTTACAGACTTTTACATCTGGTGATCCCCGAATGGAGAAGGGAAGGTAACCCTACCTATCTAACAAAAAAAACAGGGCAAGGTGGGCTTGCAGGTATCCTGAGATAACTCTCACTTATCCTGAGGTCAGTTTGCTGGCCGGGAAGGGACAGGAGAAGAAAACTTCAGCAGAGGTAGAAGGTGTGAAATGTCCCTCAGTGAAGTGTCTCATGGAGGCTGTGGTGGTGACAGAAGTCAGCCTGGGATAGCACAGGGGCCCATTGCAGCAGCACAGGTAAGCCCAGCTGGATGTGACCACACTGATCTGCATCCCTGGCGTGTGCCCTGACCCTGCAGGGGTACAGGGTGCCTGGGTGACAAGGAGCATGGCCACCCTGCTCTGAGCTGAGCTGGTGTTCTGTAACTCCTTATGCACGACTCTTCTGATGGGGAGCACAGGGGATCAGGGAAGGGTTTGCACTGCTCTCTGTGGTTGGGACCCTGTGGCCAGTGGAGGCTGGCACAGTCTGGGGGTGCTGGCTCTGACTGGAGGTGATGCAGGCTCTGGCTGGAGAGGCTGGCTCCTGGTTGGAGGTACAGGGTCACCAATGCTTGGCCGCTGCTTGCAAAGCCCAGATCTCTTGAGCTGCAGATCAGTTTGAAGCCTGATGGGAGCTGGAAAGCAAGACACGTGGTTTAGGATCTAGCTGAGGTGACCGCCAAACACAGCATAGGCCCAGGGTCCTCAGCCTGCTTTGACATGGACTTGGCAGGCTCTGGGTGGAGTGATTTCTGTGGAGCCAGCTCTTGCACTACTTAGAGCACAGCTGCTGAACCTCCAGCCTGGGCACACGGCAGCAGAACCAGTGTGGGTTTGTAGGAGCAGCCTTGTCTCAGCTAAAGGGTTTGTCTGCTTTGCTCTGGCAGGGTGCCTTTGCTCTGTGTCAGCACCCGCAGCCTTTCTGATCCTCTCTGAATAGCCCAAAGGCAGATTCACTGCCTGTAAGCACTGCCTGTGGGTCTGCCCATCAGCTGTGCTAACCCTGCCCACAGGTTTGTGTATGGATTTCCTGAGAGCATTAACTGACCCAAAACAAACCCCCACCCCCATGCAGTTACATCTGTGAGTCTCCTATCCCCAGTATCTTTTGATCCTTTGATTAATACCCAAGTGCTCGTAGTGTTCCCATGACCCTTGTGGGTGCACTGAGAGGCACTGATTTTAGGGTACCTGCCCAGCAGGGATTTGGGGTGAGGACTACAAACTGGCAGTGAGCTCTGACTCTTGCTGGTGCTTCCTCTGAAAGGCTTGGCTGTGTCCAGAGCTGTTCTGCAGCATGCTCTGCAGCAGCAATCATGCTCGTTGCCATCACTGTGCTGGTACCAGGCTGTCTGTTCCACTGCGAGAACTTAATGAGCACTGGATGCTGTTGGTTAACGAGCATGTGATGAGTCCTGTCTCACAGATCGCGGTGGTTTCTGCGCACTAAGGGTTCACTGCCTTCAGAGAGCCCCTGCTCCTTCTTACAGAGAACATCACTTCCATCTGAGAGATCTTTAAGGGAGATTGAAGGGCTGTGCACTGAAAAGATAATTCCTTTTTATGTAATCCTGTAGGAGACTGGCATAGCCAAGGGTGTTTTGCACCGATAGTGCCTGCAGTGCTCTCTGATGCTCACTGTGCTTCTGTGCTGAGGGTGTGCTCAGGGTGTTTCACATCAGTTTTTTACCACAGTTTTTAGGGATCTGGGAGAACTCCCTGCATGCTGCTTTCCAAATCTGGTAGGTTTTCCTCATGTGAAATGGATAGTTTATTTCCCCCTCAGCTGACATTCCTGCTGGCATAGAGTGGCTTTCTGGGAATACTTAGGTACTGTTTCCATGCAACAACCAATTTTTCTTCACTGGCATGCATTCACTGCAGATTTTCTGATGGGAAGCACATGGATATAATTTTTTATTTACATCTTTCTCATAAACAGCTAAATTTCATTACTGTCTAACTCGCCTTTTTTTTGCTTTCTCTTTAACAGATCAACTGTGTGACTTTCCCCCACCCTGACGTAATGCCAGAGCAGCAGTTGCTGAAACCTTCAGAGTGGAGCTACTGTGATTATTTCTGGGTAAGTAGGCAGCCAGCCACATGCCACATGCAGCTCCAGAGCTTCCAAGAAAGTGGAATAAACAGCTTGATTTGTGGTACACGGTGAAGGAGAATTTGGGCTGAGATACAATGTGTTCAGGCAGTACCACAGAGGTTGGGGTTACCAGTGAAGATCTCAGTGAAGCATCTGACCAGTGTGAGGTGTGGCTGATCATCAGAGGAGTGTTCAGAAAGGCAAGGACAGTTCTCAGGAGATGAGTTTGGTCAGGAAATAGGGAAGATGTAGGGCAAGCCACATATTTCAAAAGACCCCAGGCAAAAGGGCCGTGTAGCAGGAGGGGGATAGAATCACAGAATCCCAGAGTGGTTTGGGTTGGAAGGGACCTTAAAGCCCATCCCATCTCACGCCCTGCCAGGGACACTTTCCACTATCCCAGGTTGCTCCAAGCCCCGTCCAACCTGGCCTTGGACACTCTCAGGCATGGGGCAGCCACAGCTTCTCTGGGCACCCTGTGCCAGGGCCTCACCACCCTCACAGGGCAAAATTCCTTCCCAATATCCCATTTAACTCTGCCCTCTGGCAGTGGGAAGCCATTCCCCATGTCCTGTCCCTCCAGGCCTTTGTCCAAAGTCCCTTTCTGGCTCTCTGGAGCCCCTTTAGGCACTGGAAATGGCTCTAAGGTCTCCCCAGAGCCTTCTCTTCTCCAGGCTGAACAGCCCCAGCTTTCTCAGCCTGTCTCCATGGCAGATGTGTTCCAGCTTAGTGGCCTTCTCTGGACTCACTCCAACAGATCCACACGTCCATAGGATAGCAAGGTGGCTGGCAGGGAATATTATTTTACTTCTATAGAAAAGGGTAAAAAAATTCAAGTCCTTTAAAATATGAAAGAAATGTATTGTGTTTCCACCCAAAAGCAATTTTTTCTTATTAACTTTGCTAGTTAATAAGAAGAGTGTTATTTGAACTTCATAAAACTAACTAGGACCACAGGGCAGATACAACTTTATTTAGCAGCTCTGTGCAACAATAAGCAGGCACCAGGAGTTTTGAACTTCAGCTACATTCACCTGCCATTTGCCAGCTACTGGGATATGAGTAGTGTAAGTCTATTTCCCAGAGCACGAGAGCTAGGGATACACAAGGAAGCAGGCGGTGCCTTTTCTAAAGCAGGCAGATAGATAAAAACCTTCTGTTAAATTGTAAAACTCCCTCCACACGATATTCCAGAGGTCAGATAATAAATGCGTTTTTTGTAGGATGAGGTTTGTGAAGGACAGGCCCATTTTTCACTTGAGTGGTGTTAATGCAGCCTGAAGCATCTTCAGTGGCTGGTTCTCTGTGTGCCCTCTTGTGCTCAGATCTGTTTTCAGGTTCCTGAATCACATTAAAATGATGCAGTGGTCCTTGCAGTGTGGAGCTGATAGAAGAAGGTCTTCCAGTGGAAAACTTTTCTTCTACTGGAAGATTTTTCTGGGCACTGAGAGGAATACTACAATGGAATCAACAAATACTACAAAAGGAATCAACAAGGAAGATTTTAGGAATCTCATGTGTGTTTTCAGTTATTAGTTACTGAAGCATCTCCATCTTAAAAAAAGGGTGTCAGTCTTGGAGGCCCAGCAGCATCTCCCCTTGTTCATGCTCAGCACTGATGGCAGGGACTTGCTAAAATACACTGACATATTCTAAAATGGTCACATTATCACAAAATTTCTTCAGTTTCTTCCAGTTTTCTGATCCCAGTGAGCCCTACATCATTAATGACATACAGATTGATTTTTTGTATGTCTTACAGAAGTTCCTGCCCTGTTTGGTTCTCCCTGTGCGGGCTTAGCCACTGCTTGTTTCCATGGGTTGGTCACATCTTGCTTTCAGTGAAACTCTACTTGAAGCTGCATTTCTTCTGCAGGAGTTAGGTTCTGCAGACTTTTATCCTCCCATAGCTCTGCTTGCAGGAATTTCCTCTTTGGCCTTGTCATCCATGGTCTGCCCACAGCCCGCTCTCCTTTCATCATCTCCACTTCTCCCACCAGCTGGTGCCTGCTAGGGCATCCTGCCAGTCTCCTGCCTTGATTGATCTGGCATTTTTCTCTGGCTGGTTGTGCAGCACACGGGGGATCAGAGCAAAATCTGCAGTGCTGAGGGAAATGTTCTTTGAGAATGTTTGTTGGAAGAGGGTAGGAAATGAAATAGGGAAACAGAGAGAGGAGAGAAAAGAGGCAGCAGAGAGAAAGCTTTGTCGGTCCTTGTAGCAGTACTGAAGTGGGTGGAGCAAAAGGCAGTGTAAGAAACAAGCAATGAAGAATGGGGTGTGTGGTGGTAATCTGTGGGACAGGTTGCTGGTTTACCTTGTTTTACAGCAGACCTGTGCAGACTGGCTCTTTTGTTCCTAGTACAGATCAGAGTTGAACTTGGAAGTCTATAAAAGGTCTTTTGGGGTTGCTCCTGGAAGGAGCAGCACTGTCCTCCCCTGTGCCCCAGGAGTTCCCTTGTTCCAGGATTCCTTCTTTTGGCAGGCTGAGCCTTTGGGGCTGACACCCAGAAATGACAGCAGGGCTTGTGCTTAGGCCCCCACATCATGTTATGCTAGCTAAAGATAGTTGTAAAGCTTCCCTTTTCAAAATTTAAAAAAAAATAAAAAATGGGGGAGTAAGAGGAGCAGGAGAGTGTTGGGCTATTCTTGGAGAGGGGCTGAGGTTCTGTAGCCAGCAGCTGGTCTCAGAGCAGGGTTCCTCAGGCACCAGTGCTGGGCAGCTCCTGCTGGGAGCCACATCTCTGTGGCTTTGGCCTCTCTGACTTTTTGTTGAACTTCCTTTTATTTCTTTCAGGCAGATAAGAAGGACTCACAAGGGAACAATACAGTGTCGGGATTTGAAATTCTTCTTCAAAAGCAACTTAAAGGGAAACAAATGCAGAAAGAAATGGCAGAGTTTGTTCGAGAAAGGTAACTAGCACTTCGTTATCAAATTAAATATTTACTGTAATTGTTTTTTCCCAATTTAGATATTCTTTATATACATTAATGCTTAATGCTTAAACTGCATAAAAAGTATGCTACAAATTCTTAATGAACATTTAATATTTCTTTAATTTTCATCCACACCCTCCCATATTCTCCAGCTCTCACTTGTCTCTCATGCTCTGAGTTGTATTGCACAAAGGCTGTCTCTGTAGAGGGAACCAAGAAGGTTTTAAGCTGCAGATTCAAGGAAAAAGCATAAACAGGAGAGAAGCAGAGTGCAGATGGTATTTAGAACAGAAATATTTTGTCTGAAAAATACAGAAGCAATTTGTTCACATGGAGCACAGGCACAGTTTCCTGGAGGAAGATGTAAAAAGAGATCACCTTGGACTTAGCTCAGTTATAGAATCACAGGATGGTTTGGGATGGAAGGGACATTAAAGATCTCGTTCCAGCCCCTTGCCATCTAGGACACTTTCCACTATCCCAGGTTGTTCCAAACCCCATTCAGCCTTGCCTTGGACACTTCAGGGATCCAGGGGCAGCCATAGCTTGCCTGGGCAACCTGCACCAGGGCCTCACCACCCTCACAGGGAACAGTTTCTTCCCAATATCCCATCTAACTCTGCCCTCTGGAAGTGGGAAGCCATTCCCCCTTGTCCTGTCCCTCCATCCCTTGTCCCCAGGCCCTCTCCAGCTCTCCTGGAGCCCCTGTAGGCACTGGAAGGAGCTCTAAGGGCTCCCCAGAGCCTTCTCTTCTCCAGGCTGAACAGCCCCAATTTTATCAGCTTCTCTCCAGAGCAGAGGGCTCCAGCTCTGTGGTCAACTTAGTTGATTCTCTGGACTCACTCCAGCAGATCCACACACAGATATTTAGAGTGAGCCCACAGTCATAAAGGCAGATGCTGCTAGCAGAAGATGCCAAAGAGCTGCTAAGGGGCTGTTGCTCTGCTGACATGGGAAGCACACTGAGCACCAAACAAGCATTTGTAGATGCTCAGTCCAAACCTGTACAGCAGGTGATGTGACACCGTTACTCACAAATGGAGTCACTGTTACATGAAATGGTTTGTCGTATGTCCAAACCAGTGTAAGTCATCTTGAGGGTGACTCTCAAAACCTGAGAACAGCCCACAGAGAACAAACAATGTTTGGAACCTGAAGGATGCTGATGGATGTTCTCTTCTGGAGGCAGCTGCACCAGTTGAAGGAGCTGCTGTCCCCTGTTCTTGTCTCCCTGCTGGTGCTTGGTGCTGAGTTGGTGTTGCCTTCTCACTCTTCCGCTGCAGACTTGGCGTGACTGTGCTGATGAGAATCAACAGAGCTGCTAGAACAGAGCTGGGCCACAAGCAGGTCACTGTGTTGGTGTTTGGGGTGCAGTTCAGTTGGGCAGAACTTGAATATAATTGCTTCATTTATGGTTTGTTTTCTTTCTCCCTCTCTGTTTTTTTTCATACCGGGGATATGGCAGCAGTGGGGAAATGCAAAGTATCACAGGCGGTAAGGGTGGTCAGATACAGGGCCCAGCATTCACATGTGGTTTCTGCAGCCTTTGACAGTCCAAGAAACAGTTACAGTGTGACCGGAGGTAGAAAAAAGGACCACCTGGCACATTAAAAATAAAATTGAGAAGTAGGCTTTCTAAGGGAAGGCAAGCAGAATTATAATAGCTATGGCCAGGGAAAAGAGGGGGAAGCTGCTTCAAAGAAAGCAATACATAATGAAATTTGACAGAAATAAAAGTAAGATGCATTCAAGAGGAAGGAAAGTTGGTGAGACAGCAAGGAAAGCAGCTCTGACACCGCAGGGAGGCATGTGTGTGTCCTCAGCTGAGGTAAGAAGCAGGTATGTCAGAGAGGAAAGACAAAAGATTCACTGTGTGCCGGAAACAAAAAAGGTTGGGAATTGAGCATGAAGAGGGTCTAGATGGGAGTTACAGAAAGATTAATGCATTTTCCATCTGTTTGTAACAAAGGATCAGGATTGTTATGTGTGGCAAAGGAGGAGGATGGTGTTGAGCTGGTTATTCATGGAAATAGAGCTCATCAGGGGAACCTCTACATTCCCAGCTAAGAGGCTGGAAGTACTGAGAAGGTTTTCATGATGACCATCAGGTGCCTTGGGGAGCACAAGACCACATTTAACCAGGAAGTTTCATGTCCAGGAAAATTCTCCTTGCCTGTACAACCAGCCTGCTGGCGGTGAGATTCAGGCAGCTAGTAAAAACAGCCCTTCAGTAGGAAGTTGGTATAAGACACAATAACCAGATTTCTTCATCAAATATCCAACAAGAGGGAAGCTAACTGAAATTTAGTTTGTCAAGTAGATGCATTTACAGGATCTTCTTGTATATAGCAATCTCAGAATGAGCAATTCTGTGTTCATTCAGTTCTTGTTGATAGAGGCACGGTTATAAAAGTCAAATAGTCACAGACTTTGCCTTTTAATAAGACAGACCTCAAGACAGGGAGGAAAGTAATTAATAAATAAACTGAACTGAAAAATCAAAGGTGTTGGTGTGAAAGAAGGAATTACTTTAAATCAAAAATGAAAATAAGGTCCAGCATTTGCATTCAAGGAAGGACTCCAAAACAGCCCAAAGAATCTGCAGACTGCCCTGAGAAGCACCAGGTATAAGAGATAGTGTTTTCATTAGCAAAGGAGCACTGTCTTGCTCACTTTTTAATTAAGGTATGCTATGTTTAGGAAATGTACATTAAATAGCAGATTATCTAGCTTCTGCCATGTTCAGCAGATCCATGCACACACCTTTCACTGTTTGTCCGGAACAATTTGTGGAAGACTCCTGCGGTTTCTGCACTCCAAGAAAAGTAATTCTGCTTCTGTTGTCTGATAATTTCATCGTTCCCTGCTAATCTGGAGAAACAGTGTAAAAAAACTCATAGTCACAGTCTTCCCACCGTGACAGTTGTGTAGCTGTCAGATATCTTCTACCACTTTTTCTGCCTGTTCCCCCTGTTGTCTTAATCTATTTCGTTTCTTCTTGCATGGCAGTCACATCAGATCATCTTTGCCTCCCTTTGCCGCTCTCTAGTTTTTCTTCATCCACTATAATATGTCATGACTGAAATTATTTGAGTGTGAGCACACAAAGTACTTTTCTTTAAAAAAAAAAAAAAAGGTGAAAGGGAACAGGAAATAAACATCCAAAGATCAACTAGAGCTAATAAAGTCTGTACAGTATGGGTCAAAATGTACTTTTAATCTATAATGCTTCTGATTTTTACAGGAATTGAAATTCTGAAAGTTTTCAAACAAGTTAGTGGAAACAAGACCTTGAAGCTTTTTTTGATAGGATGGTGGAGTTACTGCCAAAAAACCACGTGGCTTTCTGGAGATGGACTCAGGACTCAGGAGTTCTGGCATGTTTGTGTTTCACAGTCACCACAATCCAGAGTGTGCAGTGTGTTTATAGCAGGCAGGGCCAAGAGGCAGATTTTTTTCCCCTCTTTGAGGTTTATCTTGGTTTTTAATCCCTTTTGGCCACAGGTGACAACAGGAAGCCAGGCTGGGGTACAGTAATTTATTTCTTACATCTGAAGCTCTTCGGTTATAGACACGTCACCTTTTTATTTTTATTTTTCATTGATATTCGTCCTTGCCAGGCAGTCTGCCCTTTTAGTAGTGCCATCCATTTGCAGTACAAGTAACCCTTGAAATCCCTGGAAAAATCTTGGAGCCTAGGCCAAAGCTGGAACAGGTGAGAAGCGCTTCCATCAAAGCCAGTGGCTTTGCGTGCTTGGTGCCATGTTCAGGACAGGCACTGATGGCAGCAGACACAGAGAGTCTCATGTGTGATTGTGAAATCATGAGAACCATAGAATCCCAGAATGGTTTGGGTTGGAAAGGGCCTTAAAGCTCATCCAGTTTCACCCCTCCCAGTGCCATGGGCAGGGACACCTTCCACTCTCCCAGGCTGCTCCAAGCCCTGTCCAGCCTGGCCTTGGGGGCAGCCACAGCTTCTCTGGGCACCCTGTGCCAGGGCCTCACCGCTCTCCTAGGCAAGAATTTCTTCCTAATATGTAATCTAAACCTACTATCTTTCCTTTTGAAGACATGAGGCTTGCTTCTGTCTTATTACATTCAATAATTTCCCAGCTTCAGCAGTATCAGGGAAGAACCGGACAGGGTTTTAAATTGGATATTTTCACAGCAAACCTTTTTGATGGAAGTTGGTCAATTATTCCTCTGTTCATGAGACAAAGGACTGAGACACAGGGTCTGTGGGGGTTTACGTGGGCAGCTCAGAACAGTCAGCAGAATGTTTCACCTTTGAGCATCCAGCATCCATGGAAAATCACTCAAAGGCATCCTTAAGCCAAAATTCAGCAGGAATGAAGTTCACGATGAGGACTGTAGACCAGAGCTTTGTCTGGGAGCTCCTGGTGACTGAGCCAAAAGCAATGAGCCTTGGCTCTGGGGAGACATTTGCACCTTTGTTATTGTTGACCTGTTCTCCCTTTCCAGTCCACAGAAATTGTCACTTCTGAGACAAGATTATTCTCATCCTCAAGTAGCTCTTTGAAGTATGTTAGGTGAAATGTGCCTGGATAAAGCCCTTTTCATTATGAGGTTCTAACCCAGTGTAGCCTTTGATGCTGTGTTTGTTAGAGCCAGGTGTGAGGAGCTGGCTGGTTTTGGGAGGGGGAAGAAGAGGACCCCCAGCTCCTGGGTAAGGTCTGGAGTACTGTGTCACACAAAGCTGGGTATCATCTTGGGCCGCAGCCAGCTGCATCCCAATCCATTGCTGACAGTGACACCCCAATCCATTGCTTGGCTGTGGAGCTGGGACACAGACCTGCTCCCTCTCCTGAACTCCTTTGAGTGTAACGCCAGAGTGGCACTTCCCCTCCCACGCCATCCACCAGGATATTTTCAGCAGCCCAGAACATCAGATTTCTCTTAGCTGTCTCAGGGTACCACTTTTAGCTCAAGTGTACCCACAGAAGTGCACTTGCTCACCTGCAAATGGGCATGCCAGAAGCATCGCACCTTCTGCCGCCCTTGTGGATGGACATTTCAAAGCAGTTGTGTTGCCCCTGCTTGTACACAGCTGGAACAGAATCAGGAGTTGGTCTCCCTGAGGGCCACACAGCTCTCTCAGAAATGCTCCATCGAGCAAGATGGGGTGGAAAGTGGCAAGCAGTCAACTGTTTGCTGTGCTTAGGAGAGCAAACCTTGCAGTTGTTTCACTGGGAGAAGAACTCGAGGAAGATGGAGATGGGTTTCACGCATGATGCCCATCACCTCTGGACCAGCAGCTGCTCACTCCTCCCTGCTGGGCTCTGTACCCCTGTCCCCTCACTCCACAGCTGCACTCCTTCTCCCTGCAGTCATTCCCGTGGTAGTTGTGTGCCAACACCTTTCCTCTTCTGCGCCCTCGCCATGGGCAAGCTCAGCTTCTATTCCTGGTGTGAGCGAAGACAAGGACAGGGCCAGGAGGGATGAATGAGAGGAAGGGGCTGCACCAGCCACATGCTGGTGACAGAAGCTCCTGCCACATCTTTATCATACCACCTTCACTTTGTCACCTGTAACAGAGGGCAGGAAGCACTTGGTGTCCCTGAGAAAGGTGCAATTCAGCACCCCAAATCTCATTTGGATTTTTCTTGGATCACTGCATTCCTTCATCTTCGCTTCAAGGATGTGCAGCCTCACATTTCACAGCAGACTGAACCACGTGCTTCTGGTTTTGCAGATTGTCCACGCTGCACAACAGAAACACTCTGTCCTTGTTATTTGCTCTCCAGAACTGTAGCTTCTTCATCTAAATCTGTCGCACATGCCGTCCTGCATACAGCCCTGCTCTTGCCACTGCATTTTTAGCATATGGGGGGGAGAAGACGACTCATGAAACTGGTGCTGCCAAGCCCTGGAGACTGAAAGGAAAATTCCTGTGGCAAAATCTGTTAAAATACAGAGAATTTCTTCAAATTACGTGTGTGGGTTTCTGCATTAAAGCTTACTTACTGCTGTCTTTTTATTTTCTCTCTGTGTGTATGTGAGTGTAGGATAAAGATTGAGGAGGAATATGCTAAGAACCTGTCCAAACTGTCTCAGAATTCCTTGGCTGCTCAGGAAGAAGGGTAAGTGTATCTCTGTGACTTTCACAGAAGACGAATTTTAACATAAAAGGCATTTCTCCCTTTCCCCAGGTCTCCTGTTGAGTAGAAGTTTATTTAGATTAGCACCCTGAGTGTGTTGGGGGAAGATGGAATTGCTTCAGAGTTGTATGTGTGGGGGATTTTTTTAAATTGTTAATGAGAAATTTTTTAGGGTTATGTGTATAAAATGTTGCCTTTCCAATCAGGTTTTTATGCTGTCCTTGTTGTAGCCAGGACTAGTTCCTTTCAGGATTAGCATGTATATGTACTAAACTATTTTGAAAATGGAAGAATATATAGAATATACACACTACTGAGAATGGATGTGTAAGGTCAATGCTGGCACAATCAGAGCAGCACAGATAAGAGGGAGGATAAAGTCTCTTCTCATCAGGATTCTGAAGAAAAGCAGCAGATTGCCCCTTGTTTACAACATTTTCACACTTCAGAAGTTATTAAGAAAACATTAGGCGATGCAATTCAGACTAAATTTCAGTTCTTCAGTAATAATGAAAAGGCAGCACTCGTGAAGGATCAGAACTTGGTAGCTCTATCTGTTTCAACACAAACCTGATTCTAAGCACTGAAAGCCAAAGTCCTCACCATAGCTTTGACACAGCGTGTTTCTGGTGTTTTGCTCAGCTTCCAGGAGGCAAGGACAGAAATTGCAAGAGGCTAAAACTGGACTGTTACTGCTCTAAGCTCCTACAGTGGCAATGATTTCTGTCCTTCTTTCTCCTTAGGGGTGGATGGTCACCTGATCCTAGCAAAGCTAAAACCACTTTCTTCCACATCTTCCTTCCACTTTCTCCTACGCCCAACAGGAGAAGGAGGGAATGACTGAGAAAATGAAGGGGAAAGAAACTAGGGGAGAGTAGATGAAAAGAGAGGGAATGAGCACTCAAGCATAAGAAACATTGAAGTAGGGAAGTGGAAAGGATGTGGAGCAGAGTGCATGGAGCTGAAAGCACTGTCCAGTGGTGCTCTGCCTGGAGGGGTGGCAAGGTGAGAGAGTTGCCGGGAGGTCATGCTGAAATTTCTCCTCTGGTTGCTGTGGTGGCCAAATTGGCTAGAACCAGCAAGAGGCTAGTGAGATTGTGGGAATTGGTGAGGCCTGGGAAATGGAAAAGTTCCGCTTCAAAAATTGAGGGAGGAAGAACAGCCAGCCAGGAGGATCTGAAGAAGCCAAAAGTGGGGCTGCAACCTCAGTCAACATTCCATCAGAATTCCTGAGAAGGTGTGAGCCGGAGGATCTCACTGCTCTGTGCACACTCCAGTTACCATTGCTAGTTTCCTATTGCATGTGTTTTACATCCAGTTTCACACTCCATTGAGCATTTTCCAGCTTTGCCGACCAGCGGTCTGTGGAATTGACACAAAATCCAGGGTGTCCCTCCGCAGTCCTGTGCCCTCCAGCATGGTGTATGTGAGTGGGACATGGGGGTGACAAGATGGGGCCCATGGGTGGTGCTGGGGTGGTCCTGTCTGGGTTGCTGTGAGCACAGAGCTGCTGCATGGGCACAGGAGGTGATACTGTCTGTGAGCACTGCAGTCATTGGAGTTGGGTAGGAGATGCAGAAGATGCTCAGGAGGCTAAAATGCCTTCTTTGCTTAAATAGATCAGATAACATGGTGAGTGTCAGTGAGAGCTGGGCAGTGGGAGAGGCCCTTAGGGCAGGTCTAGGGAAGGAAGAACGTTGGGAGCACTTCCATAGGTGTATCTGAGTTGTTTAGCTGATGAACACCATATTTGAGGACTCAAGTTCTGGAGCAATGTCAAAGGTGACAGACCCTTAGTTTGAAATTGCAGGTGACAGGCAATTTTTCAGGCTATCAGGAAGAGTCAAATCTCATTATTGTTGAAAAGGGGATGGTGAAGAGATAGAAGGAGTCAGGAACTGTAGGTTACTCAGCTTTATTTAACCTTTGCAAAGTGGTAGAACAAACCATCAAACTTTCACTTAGTGGAAAACTGAGGTGATGAGCAGTTGTTGTAGATGCACACAGAACAATGCCAAGCCAAGCTAAATTCCTTCAGTGATGGAGTAAGAGTAAGTTCAGCATCATAGCTCTTAATTTAGTGTAGCTTTTTGCAGTGGGAAATTCTCGTAGGCAGACAAGAGAAACGGTGGCCTAAATAAAGCCTAATGTGCAAAAAAGTAGGTAAGAAAAACTCACTGCTTACAAAAACTGAAGTGCAGAAAGTAGCTATGGAATGAGATTCCAAAGGGTTTGTCCTTAGTCCAGGGGGTTTTAAAATGTTTTTGTAATGAATGACCTATGATAGAAGAAATAATGGATTTAATGTGATCAGAGATGTGACAAAGCTAGGAGGGTTGGTATGTGTAATTTGAAGAAAAGGTTGCAATTCAGAATTCTTGTGTTAAAATGGAGAAATTAACTGGAAAAAAAATAAGATGTGTTTTAATGAGGACAAAGCACCAGGTTTTATGCTTTCACAGGATGTGAAAGATACAGTTACATAACAGTTTGTGGGAGAAGGATCTGCCTGTAGTGAATCACAAGCTTATTCATCAACAACTCCATGCTGTTGTCTAAAAAAGCAATCATATTGAAATATGTAGAAGAAAGAGTGTCTGATACAAAATAATCTGTTGCCAGCTTAGCAACTGGAAGACCTGTACTGGAGACAGTATAGTTTTGGTTATGATGCTTTAAGAGGAGTGTAGGCTGTTGTAGAAGGTCTGGAGGAGTGTGCCTCAGCTGCCATTGTCTTGGAAATAATCTGTCCAAAAGAAAAAGACAATGGAAAAATTTTCAAATACTGAAAAGCGTCTCTGAGACTTTTCACCTAAAGTGAAAATCTGTTCTCTAAAGTAGGGTGTAAAGTAGAAGAGGCAATGGAAAAACTGCAGTGGTGGAAACTTTGTTATGCTGTGGATAAATTACTGAGGTATCCTGCATATGGAGGCTCTGGCATCGCTGTAAGTGGAGATTGTCATGAACTTTGTTTTCAAAGATCTGCTGCAGACAATGCCAGTACAATTCTGCCTTGGTCACAGAGGTTGATTGTCTTCTCAGATTTCTGTTACAGTTTTCCATGATTCTGCTCATCAAGATACGGTACCAAGTGTTGTGCCAGATTTGTCTGACGAGATCCCACTAGGGAGGATGGGCAAGAGATGGCACTGATCACTGTCCTTCTGTTCCTCCAGCACACTGGGAGAGGCTTGGGCTCAGCTCAAGAAGAGTCTAGCTGATGAAGCAGAGGTTCATCTCAAATTTTCTTCTAAGGTAAATAGTTCTTCCTTTTCCAAAGATTTTTGCCCTGAATTGGTGGGCCTCTCCCTTCAGTGCATGTTACTGGGGGAAATACACATGCATATGGTACAAATGTAGAAGAATTGATAAGTTGGTGAACAAGTTTACTGAAACTCCGTCCAATCTTCCTCCCAAAATCAGTTTATTTAGTCTACCTGATGAGTAAATTAAACCACATCTAACCTCAATTTTTCATTAAAAAAAAAGAAGTAAAACTGCTTCTAGAAGTTGTTCACCCGGGCTCTGCATTCCAGCCAGTAAATTTAACTAGCACTTGTACACTTTGCTTCTACAAAGGAAGAAATGAAAAGTAATATTTGGCTTCTCAACAAGAATCTACTCTACCTGTGTGAAAAGAAGGGAACCAGGACTCTGACTTCTCTGTATTATTAGCCTTTCTGAAAAGTGTGCTGGGAACATCATGTTATTTTTGGGTTTTCTCTCAAGTGATGCCCAAGGAGATTTCTTTTACAGATTATGGTATTTATCTGGGTTTTTTCCACCACATGTGACATGCTCTTGAATCCTGTTACATTTTGTTAACCTCTGTGGGTGTTCAAGTTCAATACAGTGGCAGATATCTCAGCACAACAGCCATGTTCTGGAGGAAAATTATAGCTCTGCACCATTTGTAAGCAATTCTGCTGAGGTTACTGAGGCAACCAGCTGCTGCCTTGGTAACCCACTGCTCTGCCTCAAACTTTCACATCAGGGCTGTAATTAGTAAAATACTTTCTGCTCCCCATTGTCCTCCTGTACTGTTTTCCAAGAGGAAGAAATGCACCCTGGAGTGATGTGTGCATGTAGGCAGGCCAGGTAGAGTGGCTCTTCCATTATTTTACTTTTCCTTAAACTCTGCACAGAAACTCCTGTAGCATCCTCTAAATCCTTCCCACTTTTTGTCTGCAAAAAATCTGTGGATGTGGCACTTTAGGCGCATGGTTTAGTGGTGGACCTGGCAGTCCTGGGTTAATGATCGGACTTGATGATCTTGGAGGTTTTTGCCAGCCATAATGATTTTATGATTCTGTGTTCTTACAGCTGCTTGGGAGTTTCTAGTTTTGTCTTCCTGTTCTTGACACACGTTTTTAAACATATTGATGATCGTTGCTACTTTCAGAGAAGTTACTCTTAGAAGTAATAATTCTGTTTCTCACTGGTAATCAACCAAATCCTGTCAGTACGGGCACAAGGAGGCCGTGCAGTGCAGAGCACACCCAGAGTGTTCAGACATAAACACCAGCCTTGAGGACACTGAACAGCCTCTGTGAGTCCTTCCAGCCCTCCTGCATGGAGGGTCAGGAACAGAGCAGAGAAGGCGGCAGCTGGAACATAAAATGCTGTTACAGTTCTGCTGCCTGCACAGCCTGGCATGGCAGCTGTAAGTGCAGGCACATGAGGAGTCCTTCAGGGAGGCTGTCATGGCACTGAGCTGCTTCAGGTCTTTGTTAGCGTGTCTGGGGCCATCCTGGTGACCCTGTCATGAACACATTGTCCAGGATTTTCCAGTCCAGCACTCCCAGTCAGAGCAGGACTATCACCCACAGTGGATCAAGTCAGCTACACCTCTGCCTAGTGAGTCTTGAGTTTCTCTAAGGACAGAAATTTCACAATCTCTCTGGTCAACCTCCAGTGCCCAGCCACCATTCTAGTGATTCATGTTGGTTTTGCCTTTTTCAGTTGTATTAAACCTGAACCTCCCAGAACTCAGTTGTCTGTTGTGACTTTGCCTGGCCCTGCAGAGAAGAATTTGGTTCTGTTACCCTTGGATCTGACCTTCACGTAGCTGCAGGCTGTATTAGATCCTCAAGGTGCCAGTCTGCATCTGCCTAAACAGACTCTGCTTTAGGCTTGTTTAACCTTTCTGGGATGTGTGCTATAGAGTCTTGGCTGATTTTGTAGCCTCCCTCCAATAAAAGACTGTACTGAGCTTAAATAGTTTCCCTGTCCATTAAAATATGCTGGGAAAAGGCTGCAAATACTTGTTTTCAGGGACTATTTTATACTGCTCCACTGTAGGCCATGTTGACCAACTCCCCTGCATTGGTGGGGTCCAGTATCCTCACAGGAGTGACAGCAGAGAGCAGCTTCTGGGGAGGTGAAATATCTGTGTCCCTCCAGAGCACATTTTCTAGATGTCAAAACTAGGTGTCTCAGAAGGCCAAAGATTAATGATGCAAACTCTATCAAAGTCCAGTATTGGCAGCTGTCAAGATGAGCCATGTGTCTGGTCTTGAGGGATTTCTCCTTAGTTCATTCCAGAGGTTTCTTGCCACTTCTTAGAAGAGCTTCAGCTAAATAATCAGGCTTCTCTTTAGGCTCCCTTGTGCTTGACAGAAATAAATAAAATGTGGCCTTCTTGGATCTCACTTCACCATGCTACAAATGCAGCCATGACAGCACAGCCCAGACTCAGCTCACTGCAGTTCAGGTTAGTGGCTTTAGTGGGGTACTTGGGGGGTTTTAAGCAAGTTACCATCAGTTAGGCCAGAATTGGAGCACTGATAGAGCTCTGAGTATTTCCTGTGTAAAAAGAGAGATGATCTGTCAGAGAGAGGGGAAAACTAGATTTCTGTCCTTTTGCCCCCTTCAATTAATATTCCCTAAAGAGAGCTCTCCTGCAAAGGGCTGCGTTTTGTAGTAGCTTAATTCAGAGCATTCTTGGGGAAGTCTTTCTGTCTGGCATTGCCTTTGGCTGCAGTGTGTGAATTATTTTCTCTGTCTTGAGCTCTTTTTAGAAGGAAATGGTCTCAAACGGCACCAGGAGAGGTTAAGATTATATATTATGAAAATAAAATTCACAGAAAGGGTTTTAAAGTATTGCAACAGGCTGCCCGGGGCAGTGGTGGAGTCACCATCCCTGGAAGTGTTCAAAAAACGTGGATATAGCACTTGAGGACATGGTTTAGTGGTGAGCATGGTGGTGGGGCTGGGTTGGCAGTTGGACTTGATGATCTTGGAGGTCTTTTCCAGCTTAACAATTCTGTGATTCTGTGAAGAGCCACGAATTGCTGCCCCGCTCCTCGTTACTGCCAGTTCTTCCTTTGTTTTCATTACCAGCTTCAGAGTGAGGTAGAGAAGCCCCTGCTGAACTTCAGAGAGAACTTCAAGAAGGACATGAAGAAGTGTGACCACCACATCGCAGACTTGCGGAAGCACCTGGCCAGCCGCTACACAGCCGTGGAAAAGGTGGGAGCAGGGAGCAAAGTGGGTGCTTTCTGAGATCCCGCTGGTTTGAGTAGAAGAGCAGCTGCCCCATGAAGAGTTTCTGTTCTGCCGCAAAGGACCACAGCTGTTCCTGCTGAGGGCTTTCTCTGTTAGCTGTGCCTTGCCAGGCCCCAGGCACAGTTTGTTGTTTATCTGAGATCTGGGAAGCGGGGGCTACAGGCAGGGCAAACATCTGACTGCTGAACTGACTTTTTGTTTCATCCTCCCCTTCCCAGTTTGGGGCAATAGATTTCTAATACATTTGATGCAAATACTTCTTATTCGTGTGCATCTATTGTCCTCAAAATGTAGAATACCTTTCCTTAGAATGGCAGCAGGGTCAGGTCGAAGACTCACCCGGCTCAGTGGCCAAAAGCAGATGGCCAAGGAGGGCAGCTCGACCCTGGGCTGGCAAATCACAAACCCTTCACAGGAAGCATCCTCACTGAAAAAATCCAAATCCAAAGCAGCACCCCCCAGCAATGGGCTGTAGCATGAACCAGGAGGTAGCTGAGTTGTGGTGTAGGGAGTTAGACCTGCAAAATAGGATCTCCCAGCAGCAGCTGGCAGCAATTGGGATGCTTGTTCCTCAGCTACCAAATTATGTCCTCATGAAGTCTGCTTTTAGATTTAAATTGGAAAGGAAAATACCATTCTCAGTCATCCCCAGAGTTGTTTGTGTTTTCATTAAAGATCAGCAGGAGTTTGCCCAGGGACAGAGTTGTTGCAGGACACACAAGGTCATTAGGCTGTGTGTATGCAAGGAAGGCATTTTTCTGCAAAACAGTGAGTTCTTTGCACTCATATCTGCAAGGAAACTCAGTAGCAATATTGGGAAGAGTGGATTAGGAGTAACCTTGAGAAGAAGGAATTACAGCACGGAAGAGCCGTGCCTGCAGTGCCTGTGAAGCACTCAGCCCTCACGGATTGCTCTCCTGCAGCTCCTTCTCCAGACCTGCAGGACCCAGCCGGGGCCTTGGAACTGCAAATGGAAAAAATTCCAGGAATGCTTCAAGAGTGTTGTAACATTTAGGCTGGTGTGACTGTAGAAAACTGCAAGGTGCTAAGAAAATAAAATTACACCAATTTAGTTTGAAACACTGGTACAGTATAAAGAACAAATGTGACATGTTTTATAACAAATCCATGCAAAACAAGTAATTTTTATGTATATATCAGCCTGCATGTAACAATGTTTATTTGTTGAAGTACTTAACTAATTTTCCTGTATAATATGTGTTTGTACTGACAAATCAGGTTTTAACAGCTTAAAGAACTTGTAAGTAAAGTAAATTGTGAGTTGTAACCAGACCTCAGGTTCTTGATTTCTACAGCATGAACTGATGGTATGAACCTGAGTAAGTTTTTCTGAAATAAGTTCCTATTGTTAGAGTTTCTGATAGGTGTACATTGAGTTCAGAGTGTACTTAGAGACATATTTTGTAAGATACTTGAAATTACTTCAACAGTTCAGATCCTAAAAAAAGTGAATGGAAGAGGTGTCTTGACAGTGATGCTGTTGAAGACATTTGAAAGAGGCTCCAGCTCTCCTTTCTTCAGAAATAATGAGGAAGCTGTTAAGAACCAGGAGAGACTGATGCTGCCATTAGTCCTTTGCCTTTCTAAGACTCTGTGAGGAGTTCAGATGCGTTTGTGATTTGTTGGTGGTGACTTCTCCGATGTCATAGGACATTTCTGTGAGCACCACATGCTGTTGTAAGAGCCTGAATCCCAGTTAATACCCAGTTTCACACAAAGGCACTGAATTCTTACTGAGAAATGCTTGTGTGAAGGGGCCCTGGATGGCTGAAAGCAGCTGGCAGTTCTTTTTCTCTGTAACAACTTGACTTTTCTTTAATTACTGCAAGGCCCGGAAAGCTTTGACAGAGAGACAGAAGGATCTGGAAATGAAAACACAGCAGCTAGAGGTGAAACTCAGCAACAAGACAGAAGAGGAAATCAAGAAGGCGAGACGGAAGTCCACTCAGGCGGGTGAGTACCTGTGTCCTCAGGACAGAACAAGGTGGAAGGCACCTGCCCATCCGTATGGTTCTTGTTTGTTCATATTGTGGCTACGAAGTCAAAATTAACCATTCTACAAATCTGTGTCATGTTAAATCTGCAGAAGAAACAAGCCTAGTTTTTCCAACTCAGATGTCACAAATTACTGATAACTGAGGTGAGAACAACTAAAGTAGGGTGAGTTATCTTTCTGTTTCATGGAAGTGTCCTTAGATTACTGAATGTTGGTGAAGCTTCCAAAGTCAGATTCAGAGAAGCTTAGCTGAGGATGTTTCTTCCATAAGTCGTAGTTCCTTCCTTGATTCTTTCCTAGATCACAGTCACCCACAACTTTGTGGGTGCTTATTGCACTTACTGTCTTTTTCCTTGAAAGTGATTTTTTTGGTCTTATTTCCACTGCTACTCAGTGACTAAATAATTTCTCTTCGAGGAATACTGAGGATATGGTAGTGTGTGCTATCCTGTGCTGTACTGAGGATACAGCTACTTACTGGGATCTATGCATGTTTTACAGAGGCTCAAGCCACATCTACAGGACCCATCAGGAACTTTTTTGAGATCTACAAAGCTGATACGTACAGCTCAGTTAGTACCTTTGCTGAAAATAAGTTTTAACTAGGGCTTCCATGTTTCATCCCTTCAACAAGGGCTGAGTGGTCCTTCAGAGTTCTGAGGTTTTTGAAACTTCAGGATAGATGTCTGGGTTTTAAGGAGACTGGGAAGAGTCATTGGCGTGACCATGTGTACGGGCAGCCATTTGAGGAGAAAGAAAAGTTACGAGTTAACAACAGGAGGCTCCATGAGAGATGGTCTTTATTATTTATAAAGAGACACTGAAAATTCAGTGTCTCTTTATTCCTTGGGTCCTTACAAATTGTTTATAACAGATTTTTCTTGATCAGGCAAGGAAGAGCTGAAGATCAGAGTTTGGTGTGAGTCCTCCCATTGCTGTCCTCCACTTAAGTGCCACCACTCTGGTGTGTGGCAGGCAAGGATTTGCCCCATCCCTGCAGGTGGTGGTGCCCAGCAGCAGCATGTGGTCGTCTGGCTTCGGAAAGAGCCCTGCTGCAAGTGGGTGACAGCACTGGCAGGCTCTAGTCCAGAGCCCATGGATAACTGATACAGGGTGTTCCTCCACTCCAGTGTTCATGTGTTTCGTGGCTTTCGTGCTCCTGACTGTCCCGTGGCACAGATTTACTTAGGCAAGTAGAAAATAACCCCATGTCAAAGAGCTCCTGGGGAGCCTCGTGGAGTGTGAGAGCCATTAGTTCAGACTGGTCAGAGGATCACGAGTGGTTTGGGACAGAAGGTTCCTTAAAGGTCATCTCAGTCCAGCGCCCCCACCATGGACAGGGACACCTTTCCCTAGACCTTGTCATGTCACCCTTGTCACCCCCACCTCGGTGGATAAGTTTATTGCCAAGGTTTGAGCCCTGAATCCTGGCTTCTTCAGAAGAGTTTGGTTGTCACATGAAGTTCTAAGTCCATGAGAAACTTCCAGACACATTTACATCTGTCACGTGTTTGGTCTGTGGAGTCCTGCTCATAAAGCTTGGTTCATCCCTGGTTTACGTGTAAAGACCTTTCTGCACATAAAAAAACAAGACAAATTTGAGCCCTGGACTTAGACATCAGTCCATTAGGGAAAGAGAAACTGAGCTTCATGTAAAGAACAAAGAGAATTTCCTAGCTGGAAAGCAGCAATCTCTGAGCATTCTTTTCCAAATTTGCCACCCACCTTTCCCTCTCTGTCAGTGCAGAGTCCTGCAACAAACTGAGAACTGCAGCTTCTTGTGTTACTGCTCTGAACACAGAAGGCAGCTGGAGCTCAGCTGGGATCAGGCATCTCCAGAGGCTGGAGAATGCATGAGGCTGCAGATGAGCATCCCTTCATCTAACAGCTGGAGCCTGGTGCATCACTCCCCTTGACACAGAGACCTCTGAGATTGCAGTCTCACCTACAGAGTGCTACCCTGTACTTCCATAACTCATTATTATTGATTTCCCATTTTAATGACTTTATTTTTCAAATATAACTTTCTGTCTGTGGCTTTTTTTTTTGGACTGAAGTACTTGCTTTCGTATTTCTGGGCATGTTGTAAAACACTACTTAATGCTCATGTTTTTCTTTCAAAATCTTCTCTTTTCCCTTCATTCATTCTCACCCCAATCACCTGCTTTTTGCCGTATATCAAGTGCATGCCTTTATTTGAAATATTGGTACATGGAACAAACACCATGTAACAACTGCTGTGAACAGAACACCAGGGTTCATCTTCAAATCCTTGGGGTCTGTGTACAAAACCTGACCTGCACTTCCCTTCCAAGCTCAGGCTAGAGAAGACTGATGTGTTGCTACTTGACTCTTCCAGGAGATGACCTGATGCGCTGTGTGGATCTTTACAATCAAGCCCAGTCCAAGTGGTTTGAGGAGATGGTGACCACCACTCTGGTATGTAGCTCCTGACACTGCACCACTGCAGAATTGTATATATAATATAATGTAATTATTGTATATAATAGCCTCCAGAATTCATAATTCACAGCTAGTTCAGTGCAAAGCAGTGGGGAAGATTAGGTGATAAATCTCACATGGTATTCCCCATTTCAGTCCTAGGAAAATCATTAGGGGAAAGAAGAAGTAATTGTGTCTTTGCAGAAGGCATTAAACCAGTTCAGGGCTGCTTAGTGGCCAGAACACTCGAATTGTCCTTAGGAATGATGAAGTAATGCAGAAGAAAAACACAGAAAAACACACAATAAATCACCACATCCATTTATACATTAATGAATTTTTCTGTTCCACAATTTCACAATTTTTTTGGAGTCTCCCCAGAGCCGTCTCTTCTGCAGGCTGAACAGTCCCAGTTGTCTCAGCCTGACTTGCTGCAAGCTGCCTTGGAGCATCTCTGTGGCCTCCTCTGGATTCAATCCAAAAGCTGCACATCCTTCTTGTGCTGCCAGCCCCAGCCCTGGATGCAGTGCTCTGGTGGGATCTCCCCAGAGCACAGGGGGAGGATCAGCTCCCTCTGCTAAAGATGTGCTCTGCACATTTTCCCCCAGAGAAGCACAGCTTGCAAGTGCCCTGATGGCTCAAGAGGGCAGCCAGAGCCTGCAGTGCACAGCAGCTTTGTCACTTGTGGAACTCAGGCTGATTAACCTTCGCAGGCAAGTCTTGGAACACATGGATGTAAAATGGAAACTGAGAGCAGCCTGTGTCCCATCAGCTCAGACACAGATTAGTTCATGTGCAGAGGGTCAAGGTCTGAAGATTTTTGCTTTCTTGTTTACCTTCCTCCCTGAAGTTTCTGGTGCAGATACAGTTCCTGCTCTGCAAATGGCACACTGGGTTTGGCGTTCTGCTCTTGCACATCTGTGCCCTAAGAAAGAGAGTTTGAGTGGGCCCCTTTTTCCTGTGAGGGCAGTACCTCAGCTGGCAGCAGCACTAGGAGCTCTGTCAGCACTATCCATTCCATAAGCTCCTTTGCTCATCTTCCTCCCTGGGCAAATAGTCTGCCACCTGAGGTTTTTGTGCTGGAATGAAAAATGTTTCCCAGGAGATGTGTAACACATCAGAGACAGCAGCCTGCCTGCTTGTATAAGCTTTGCTTGCATTCCACCATGGTGCTCAGTGAGTGGGCACAAGAAATGCCTTCTGAGGACAGGTTTCATGAGATTTGGCCCCACTGATGTGAGTGTGAATGCCAAACTTTCTGTGATACAGCAAAGTCCGTCACAGTGTGTGTCTAAAGGCAGACTTGCATAGCATGCTGCTGCTGCTGCTGCTGCTGCTGCTGCTGCTGCTGCTGCTGCTGCTGCTGCTCAGATCATGGAGTCCCAGAACATGCAGAGCTGGAAGGGACCCATCAGGATCATGGAGTCCAGCTCCTGGCTCTGCACAGGACACCCCAGCAATCCCACCATGGATTAGAGTGTTATCCAAATGCTTCTTGAACTCAGACAGGCTTGGAGCTGTGACCCGTTCCCTGGGGAGCCTGTTCCAGTGCCTGACCACTCTCTGGGTGAAGAACCTTTTCCTAATATCCAAGCTAAATCTGCCCCAACTCAGCTCCAGCCTTTCCCTTGGGTTCTGACGCTGATCATGGGCATGAAGAGATCAGTGCTTCCTCTCTGCTGTACCTCATGAGGATGTTGAAGATGACAGTGAGTCTCTCCTCAGTCTCCTCCAGGCTGAACAAACCAAGTGACCTCAGCTGCCTCCCACAAGGCATTCCCTCCAGACACTTTACTCTCTCTGTGGCCCTGCTTTGGACACAACTTAATGCCGATTTTATATTGTGGTGCCCAAAATTACACACAAGCCTCAAGGTGAGGCCATACCAGAAGGACTAAATGCAGATTTTGGGGTATAATATCAGAATCCAGAAGAGGGAGGCCGAAAAGTATCAGGAGAAAAGATAGAAATCACCTGCCTTTCCAACTAAAGTGTTACTGGGTTCTGCTTACTGCCAGCTGAGCAAGGTGGAAACTTGTCCTAGCTTATCATCTGGTGAGCTGTGCTCTGACAGGTGTCTGGTTGGAGTGAGGGTGGTCTGAGCCATACAGCCCAGTGTGCTTTCTGCTGCCCAGGGAATCACTGTAACCTCTGTAACTGGCAATAAAGCACACAAAACGTCCTGCAGGAAACAGATTCCCTTTTGCTTGCAGCATCTCTGAAGGCAGTGGCTCCACTCTCTGCCTTGGTTGTCTCAGTTGTGGAACCTCTTGGAAAGGTTTAACCATCTTTTCTGTTGCCAGGTTCAGGCTGAGATGACTGCTGTTGCTTGCTGTTTCTTATTCTTTGCAGAGCAGAGGAATGTGCACCCGCAGAGTCCAGCTCCAAAGCATGACCCTGGGGCAGTATCGCACCTCCTGGCAGCGTATTGTGTATCATCCTTTCTCTGGGCCTCCAAGCTCAGGTTCCAGTAAAAATATGGACTTGTTTTTCTTCATGTCCAGGAGCTTGAGAGACTAGAAGTTGAAAGGGTGGAGATGATTCGGCAGCATCTGTGCCAGTACACACAGCTGCGGCACGAGACAGACATGTTCAACCAAAGTGTGAGTGTGCTTTTTGTGTGATCTCTGTGGTCCTCACTGCCCTGCAGCTGAGCACAGTGCTCCCTCCTGACCTGGTTTGGCTGGCTTATGTCAAAGGACGTGGGAGAAGTGTCTGCAGTCAGCTTGTTGAGTCTCCAGCAGGACTGTGCTGCTTCTCTGCAGTCCTGCTCTTCCAGGACTCTGATGCTAGTCACATTTCACACTGCTGGATCACAGCTCTTTGCTGGGGGAGCCACTACCAGCTGAAGTAGATTTGGCCAGCATGAGCCATTATCAGCTCTCCCAGCATGATGCACTACTCCTTGAGGTCTTCTGTTTGTGCAAGGAAGATGCTGAATTGTTTCACTGTTGGCAAAGGGAGTATTTCTATCTTCCTTATTAAAAACTGGCTATTTATCAAGTACTAAAATAAGGAGGGATGCGTGCTGACCTCAGTGTAGTTGTATTTGGTGCAAGGTGAAGATTGCAGGACGGGAGTCAGGCTGCCTGGCTGCTGCCTGGCGCAGGAAGCCTGTCTCTGCTTCATGTTGAGTCTCCCTGTTTTCTGCTTACCACTAAAGGCTGCACCTCCAGACCTGCCCTTAGTCCATGAAGTCTCATGTACGTGCAGCTCTCACTTGTCTGCACATGCAGTGTCAGCGTGCCCATAGCTGCTCTGCATGTCGGAGCAATGACTCTCTGCTTGAATTGTGCCCTTGACATTTGGATTCTTGTTTTCTTCATTTCAGACAGTAGAACTTGTGGACCAGTTGCTTCGGAAAGTGGATCCTGCCAAAGACAGGGAACTGTGGGTAAAAGAACACAAAACTGGAGATATCCGACCTGTGGACATGGAAATATAGACTGATCTCTAGTTGGATGTGATGAGTCCACTGAATTAAGCAGGCTAATGTTTGTTTTTGAGGGTCGAAAGAGCATAGGGAAAAGGTTATTTCACTACCAGACACCTTGTAATTTATGCCTGTATGGGCTATCTCTGTTCCATTAGTCATTACAATGGTCCTCGTTGTGCTAAGCCTTAAGCACCAGACATTCCAGGGTGAAAAAAACAGGTGTGTGCTTCCCACCAGAGGTTCCCAATTGCACGCAGCTTCCAGAAGAAATCTGCTTTCTGGTACAGAAAGTGCTCTGTTCTTCAGTGACTTTGTGCTCCACCCCTTGCATGACTATCTTTATCCAGCCTGTTAGAGCAGCCATGCAGCGAGCCTCTGCCCAGCAAGTCGATAACTGAATATGATGCAGGAGGCAAGGAAGTCCTGATCACGAATCCCAGGTCTATCACTGACTGCTTTGATGGCCATAGGCAAGTCAATTCACTTTCCTGGCTCCCCATCTATAAAACCTGCGTATCTTGCAGCAATGTTGTGTGAATACACTGATTTCATAGAACACTGTCTTTCACTGTGGCAGTGAAGTGGTGGCCCTTCTCCCAAAATCTATGGAGAAGATTCCTGTTCTTCCTGTTTTATACTCCCTCTCAGGGATACATAAACCCATTTTCATGATCTCTGTTGAAGGCCAATCAATAAGTTTGAAAGTGTTACCATCACAATTTTTTATCAGGAAAGGCTTGGTTGTACTATACCTACCTCATTAGCTGTCAGAGTGCCCTCAGTGACAGAAGGAGGTTATATACCAAGGAACAAATGAGATGTTAAAAATCTTCCCTGCTCATGCAAGGTGTTTTTTCACAGAATCTCCTTAAAGACAGTCCTCTAACAGTTTACTTGGGATTCAGGTTGAAATTTCCTTTGTTGGTTTCTTCAGGTGAATATCACAGACTTTAGGTAATTTTAATTACCAAGTTTGTCCAGCTCAATTTGGCTTTTATCTTTTTGGAGCCTGATTTTCAAAGGTGCAATGAGTATGGGGTGCTAGGTTGCATTCAGTGTAGATGTAGGTGCCCAGCACTTTTGTACCATCACAGTCCTAGCCCGAGTTTGTTTCAGTGTTACTATTACTGCAAACCACCAAAAATTCAACACTGCTCTTAGCAAACAGTGTAATGTAGTTTGGAGACTGGTTTTGAAAAGGTATTTATTTTCTTCTGCTGTTACTGATTGATTATTCAGTGTTGCTGTTAGTATATTTTTTCAGCATTTCATACAATGCAAAGATTATTCAGATTCTTGCTTTAGATCTAGGAGAAACCTTGATTCTCACCACTGTGGCCTTTACTCAGTGTTTGCTGTGGTCTTAGCTACAATTTCCCAAACCATACTATTTCATTTGATCCACAGTTATGTTCCATTTTATCTCACTGCTGCTGTCTTTTTCTCCCCAGCCCCAGAACTGCATCCTTCTTTTGTTCTACTATTCCAGGCTTTTGTTCACCATCCTCAAAGTGCAGTGATTAAATCATTGGGAGTCAATATTCCTCTTTCCAAATACAAACTGAGACTCAGAAAAGTCTTATCTGAAGCATTTTTATTACGTTGCTGCAGTGGTTCATTTTCTGGTTTGTTATTTCAAACTGAATTCTCTTGCATTTTTCTATTGCTCCCTTCTCCTTAATCATCTCTTTACTAGTACAGGTTCAATCCTGTCTTGCAAATGCCTTCACAACCCCCTTCTCTGCTGCTACATTCACCTTTAGAAACCTCTTCATCCTTTGCATCTTGGCAGTTGCAGTGTCCTGACTGCTGCGGGCTCAGGGTCGCTGTTCCTGGTGTGACACTTCCTGTGCTGCGCTTCCACTGCAGACTTTGGAATCTGGATTATTCTTTTATTCCTGGTGTTGGAAGAGCACACTATGATGTGAGCCTCACCTGAGTGAGACCATTGCAACACCAGCTGAAGTGTTTGGTTTGCCTGAGTGTCACTCAGTCCTTGAGCTTAGTTAGAGTCCACATCTCCCTGGAATCCTCTTCTCCTTCCCTTCTTCCCTCAGGAAGGGCAGTTGATCTCTCTTTTTCAGTTTTTCTAGTGATTCACTTGCTGTCTTACTAATTTTTGGGCACACCAGTGCATACTTTTCCTAGCTCTTTCCTTGCACTTCAGAGGACAGGCACTTTTTTATTTTTTAAACCACGAGTGCAGGTTGAATGTTCCAAATGTCAATGGCTAAAATGATGCAAATACATGAAAGCTGCATTTCAGGGTGCCCCGTGTTCTAGGCTGTGTTGTAAATTGAAACGAGCAATCTTGACAATGCCTCAGCACATTCTTGTTTTGATTGCAAAACAAAGCTAGTTGTGCACTTTATACAGTATTCTCCTTAATAAATACCTGAAATAACCTGTTAGCAATCACACTTTATTTTTCCTCTTTCTTTAAAGATGTTGTTTTATCTATTTTGGACTAGAAATACTGTCCATTAGCACAGGTTTCTCTGGGGACTGAAATGTGTTTTGGTTCCTCTACTGAGGTGTATTTAAGCTGCTCTAAATTCTTGGTTGGGGGTGGGGTTTGTTCTGTTTGTTTGGTTGGGGGGTTTTTGTTTCTTTTTTTGGGGGGGTTGGTTTTTTTTTTACTTTTGGTTTTATTTCCTGGCAGTTTTCCTGCCTCTAGTTCTTGGTCCATTTGAAATGGTTTAAGGATGTGAGTCGCTCAGAACAGGAACTCTCTGGATGGAGTCTATAGCTCTTCTTCACTTCAATAACCAGAGGAGCACAGGAACGTGGCTGTTGATGTTTCCCAGCCCAGGAGACTCGCACACAGTTCTGCTCCATGACAGATGAGATCCTTCATCTGCATCATCCCTCCTATCTGTATCCAGTGTTAGGAAGTGTTAGGGAAGTTTTGCTGTTGCTTGTAAAGAGTTTCCAGCTCATGTCTTTCAAAAGATTATCTTCCTTCTTGATACGATGCTGCAGGCATGGAATCAGTGTTACCTGAATTCCCCTCTCTGATGGGTCCCGGATGTTGTGATGCCTCACAGGCCAGGGCATGCTGGAGTTCCTGTGCTTCTAACAGGCATCACCTTCAGAGAGGGCAGTGGCACGGTTAAAGGAAAGCCTGGGTTCCTGCTCTCATGTTCATTCCTAAGGTAACTTTGGCAGCTTCAGCGTTGTTCTGTTTGTCTTCCACTGAGTTCCAGAATGCAGTGGAACCCACTCTGTGCTCATGCTCATCCTGAACAGCTGCTTCTCCAGAGCAAGATCAAGGTTGGTGTTACATTAAAACACTGGCCTGTGTGGATGCTGCATGGTGATGCTGCAGTGACCAATAGAACAGCAAAGGGAGTCTCTTACCTCCATCCATACTGAGCTTAGGCATCATCTCATTTCATCATTTCTCACACTTGGTGTGAGATTTTGCTGGTTCAGTCACTGTGCGTATCAGATCGGCAGGGTTCTCCTACATCTTCATGTGCTCTGAGGTCACAGAGCAGTGAGTTCTCAGGCAGCACTGTTTGCTTTCACTGACAGAGGATGAACAAGTGGGAATTTTGCTCTGGTCCTTAGCAGGCAGCTCTGCTTGCCCAGATCTGTTGAAGCTTCCTGTGTTTTGGGAATTGCGCCACACGTGTGGAGCTCCCTCTGTGTCTGACAGATGCTGTCACACACTTGTCCTGTGCAGGGTGGCTCTCTGGCCAGCTCCACTTCAGCCAGAGCCTTTTGGCCCTTGTCTTAGCCAAAGGGCTGCCTGAGTTCCTGTGGCTTCAGATGTGTTGGGTGTCCTGACACCAGTGCCAGAGCTGGTGAGGTGCTGCCGGCTGTACCCTCGGCTGCCATATAGAACGAGAACTTTTTGTTCATAATCCATCCCTTCCTGCCTATGTCTTCAAAGCCGTCTTGTGGCACAGTTGAAATTCTTTCTCTAAGGTATTCTTTCAGCTTATTTCCTACCAGAACTCATTCTGGACCCCATGCTGCTGGCTGATTCCTGGTGGAGTTTACGAGCTGAAAGCAGTGAGTCCTTTATTTACCACATGGACCAAAGGCACTCTTCTCCCATTAGCAGCAAGATTCCAGTTTCTTTCTTGGAGCAATATCCAAAAGGGCCTAATTCTCAGATTTCCAACCTGCTCCAGATTTGGTCATCTCTATAATTTACCCTTGTTCATCACTTCTGTGGGTTGGAATCTTTTGAAAGGCTTTGGTTGCTCCCTTATAGGGATGTTAGTTCATTATTGAACACTGGAATTTTAGAAGATAGCTTTAATAATTTTTTTTAATTTCAAAATACTGTAACAGCAATGAAAATCATACAGAAATCCCTATTATGTTTCTAGACTCCCTTTCCCCCTCTGCAGCCCTTCTTGAGCTGCTGGGGTGCAGCTGTGCTCCCCTTTACATTGCACAGGTACAGTAAACAGTGAAATCGCCCTTCCCTGAGTGCCTGACAGGCAGCACTCAAACTTCTTTTTCCCTTTATGCAGCTTTTTTTATTATTATTATTGGGTTGGGGTTTTTTTCCTAACAAGAATTTTCTGTCAGACACTCACAGGAAACTTTTATATTCTCATAGCAGTTGTAGTTTCTCAGGCTTTGTCAGAACCTCCTTAAAATTGTTCCTGGTTTTAATGTCATTATTTAAATATTCACTTCAAGTTAGGCTTGTTGTATACAAATGTGCATTCTTCACCTGTTGTTTGGAAGTGCTCAACACTCAGAGATTTCTTGGAACACAGCAGGGAGCTAAGAGATAAGAGTCTTTGAAAATCAGGCTAACAAATAGAAATGCACAAGCCTCTTTTTTCCTTATCCATGTACTCAAGTACATGGATAAAGTAAATATTAAGAAACGAGAAATACTTAACGTAAAAGATGTCGTTGCACTCTGTGCAGCTCCCAGCAGCTCCAGGAGTGTTCTTGTGTCGTGCTGCAGTCAGAACACACCTCTGCAGTATGGACCTACAGGTCACCTACTGATGCAGCTGTGCAAACTAAAATCCATAATTCAGTGACAAAGTAGTTCTGCCCATCTATTTCTGTATCTATTTCTTCAGTCACACACAGGGAGAGAAAGGGCACTGCTTACCCAGGTGGGTCCTTCACTACCAAGCACCTTAAGAAATCCAGAAAAGCACCTTGAAGGTCCCCCTGGAATGAGTAGGTGTTGCTTCGTGATGTGATTATTTGATTGTTTCCTTCTGAACGGAAAACAGATTTACTGTTTCATGGTATCTCATGTGCTCTTGTCCACGGGTGCAGCCTGCTCTGTTCCCAGAGAGGGCAGGCAGAGTGTGGTGTCTGGGGGCAGTCCTGGTCACCCTGACAGTTCTCTCATTTGGCAAGAACTACATCTCCAAAAGACAGTGTCAAAAAGGCAGTTCTCAAAATAATGAGCTTTTCATTTCACAGACCTTTCTAGAAAGCCTGTAGGCTTTTTACTCCCCAGTGTGTGTTGAAGGAGAGTGAAGCTGCTGAAGCATTGGCTCTGAGGGGTTCTTCTGTGTGGACATTCCTCCCATCCTTGCCCAGGGGTGGGGAAAGGCTGACAGGCATCCTGTGTGCACCAGAGAGGTGTCTCACAAGGCACCTGAGGAGCCATGGTCACATTTATCTAAAGCAGGTGGGCAAGAGTCACAGATAAATTCAGATTGAAAATAGACACATAGGGCAGGAAGGTACGTGGTTTCCTCAGGGGCATCTCTCAGACCCTGAGGGGTCTCGTGAGAGGCCCATCATTCTCCCAGTTCTGCTTAGCCCTTGAAAACCAGTGATAAATGTTCCCTTGCGTGATACAGAGCTCTCCAGCCCACACCTGGCTGCACCCCTGAGACACCAGCAGGTGCCAGTGCTGCCCTGAGGACGGCAGAGCAGCAGGGCCTGGGCCTGGCAGTGCGTGGGTGTCACCCTGCACCCTGCACCGGCCACGGGTGCTGAGCCTGCTGTGCTGCACGAGCCTGGAGCACTCAGCCTGGCTATGGCACAATGGGAATGAAGTCTTTCCTGGCAGCAAATCCTTGTCTTTTCCTGAGCAGCATCATTGTAGAAATAATACCCATTTCTTTGTCTTACAGTGCATTTTATTCATATGAATGGTGCATCTTTCAACTCTTACTTTTCCCTCTCCATTTTTACTGTAGCCAGCCCTTCATCAGTGAAATACACCACCTTTCTTTAATTTCAAAATGTCATAGAATATATCTGTTATTTCAACATGCTGACCAAAATTCATGCTTTTGGGTGTTTTTTGAGAGTTTTAAGAGCTTTTTGGAGAGGTTATTTTGGTTTTTATTTTGGATTTTTCTTATCAGCCACCAGGTTTGGAAGTGTAATAACTTCTTTTTGTGCTAGCCACAGTTTCTTTTTTCTTCCTGGACATCTTTTCTGAAGGGACCAACACACAGCACAATTCAACTTAAATTTCTAATCCCATGCATTCCTCAAGGCAGAAACCTTTTGTGCCTAAGAACTGTACATGGATAAAATCTTTCATAGACCAGTAAAAAAATAAATCTTAGATTAACCACATAATAATTACAGAAAAAATATGTATAGATTTGAAACATTCAAATTTAACTCCCTCAACTTACATTAAGTTGAACTATTTCAGGTGTATCGTAAGAGACAGACTCAGTGGTTTTTCAGAACAAAAGCTTTCCAGCTGCTCCATCCAGGTTCAGTGAGTGGACAGGATTATAATTTTGAATATATACAGTCTTTTAGGGCTACTGATTTAACAAGTAACTGAGTAATAGTTTGTATCACAACCCTATTAAAACTCTGCTAGGAGATCTCCTTGAAGTGCCTCTTTGAACAGGATCTGCTACAAGCATGGAAAGTACACAGATTCACCCTACAAATCACCCAATCTCAGGAGCAGCCCTTGAGCACAGATCTGTGCAGGATTCTCAGCCCCTTTCCTTGCTCTGAACTGTGCACCCCTTTGGGACATCCACGTCTCCAGGAGACCTGCCTTTGTCTCTGATAATTTACTGCCCAGCTCAGGCAGCCTAAGTTCTCAATGATGAAAATGGAATAGAAAAAATCAGACTTAAAAGCAACTGCATTGAAGGTAATCTGTGGAGCCATCCTTCAGTGTAGGGGTCTCAGTAGAATAAGCAGGGAATTCTGCATAACAATGGTATGCAGTGATAATTTTGCGTAAAAGAATTGTTACACTTTATTGCATAAAATAAATAATAATAATAAAAACCCACAACTTTTTTTTTACAGCAGTTGCCGAGAAGAAATGTTCTGGTCCTAAAACTCAAAAGCTGAACATGATTTCAGGGATATTGCATCTGCTAACATAATAATCTTAGTCATGTTAATCCCAGAATTTGGGAATGGTTGACCTGAAGCCCCATGTTCCTTTGGAGTTTTTTGATGAAATGGCTGAGATTGTCAGAACAGCTGAAGAAATTTGGATGTGTATACTCTTAGATCAAAAACACTCCTTAAGGACAGCAGCCTCTATCCATTACAAAACCAGCAGGTACTAGTGTTGGACAAATAGTTTCTTCTCCTTAGATGATTTCCTTGTTTTCTGTGACGCAAGACATTGTGAGAATTCCACTGGGCAGTTCTGCAGGGATTCACAGGCAGGGCAACTTACCAGTCATACACTAAAACAGAGTTTTCTACCAAAATAAAGTTGCTTATTTGGTCCTTTTTGTGTAAGTTTTCCTAAATACTTCTCAATTTCTAGGAAAGTTGTCTTTTGCCAGTACTAATGACATGTTTTTAAAGATGCTTAACCAAAATTTTATAACTTCCCATAAATTTTGGCTGACTAGACCCCTTAAATAGTTTATTTCTCATACAGCCTCTGTCTGGGTTACTAGTAAATCTTGGATCATTGCGGAAATTACAGAATGGCTTTTGTTCCCTAAGGATAGATGAAGGAATCACTTACTGAACTTAAGTTGCATGAAGAAAAGATGTAAGGGGCAGATCTTCAGCTCGGGTAAACTGGCAGGGTTCAGTGGAAGCTACTTGATGTCAGCTGTGGATCTTGTCCTTCAGCGTTGAAGGCATTTCCTATATGTAATTTTTCTGTCTTACTGTAAAACAATTTCATATGGTTAAACTGTATTTTCCTATATTGTTCTGCAAGTTTATATACACCATAGTGCTCATCTCATCTCCTGTAAAATAAACTGTACAGAGACACGTTGAGCATGGAATTGTCTTTACCCAGTTGCTTTTTCTTCTCCCACAGCCCCACACCTTGTGAGTGCAGTTTGACCAAAGACACCTGTGGGATGCCGCATGGACTTTGTTGATTCGAGCTTAGTGCAGCATGAATTTGAAATCCTATCACTGGGGTGTAACCTACTTGTACTTGTCCTCTTCAGATCTTCACATGATATTCAGACACATATGGTTCCTACAATTTTTTTCCCTCCCCAGAAATTAGTTTAAGAAACACCTGTGGTGAACTGGTTCTTGTGGTGAACAAGCAAGCAAGCTGACCATGAGCAGCCTGAGAGCAGCTGCCATGGAGTGGGTGTATTTTCATGTTTGAAGTGATCTGGAGGTCTTCCCTCACCCAGTCAGTCCTTTACCTTCAGGCTTCACATGCAGCTTGAAGCTCACTTGAAAACACTGCTATAAAATGTTGTTAATAAATTGTTCTCCTTTCCATATTTGAGTTAACATGCACGCTGACAGGTTTTCTGACAAAATCAAAGTCAGCCCTGCCAGAATCCTGTCTAATCCAACACCTGCCTGCAGCAGTGGCAGCATGGGCAGTGTGTTGTAGAGTGCTGTGGAAGGGGCTCGGGGCCCTTGGAGGCAGCACATCCACACATCTCATAAACTTGTGTGGTTGTGCGTGGAGGGTCAATTGAACAAAGGGTCAAGTGCTTCTAGGTGCTTATTTTTAAAATACAAGAGATGATGCTATGTCATGCATTTTTGTTTTTAAGCAACTTGCTCCTTGAAGAAAAATCCTGTGATTATATGTCCAGTGCCCTTCTGCTCCCCGGCAGCTCCAAGCCCTTTCTTCACCTCAGGGTGCAGTTTCTTGGAGTGCAAGTGCAAACATTCAGAGCAGGTATCAGAGAGCCTCCCTCTGCCTTAAGAGTGCTCGAGGGTGGAGTCTGCAGTGTGCAGAGAACTGCAGCTGTGGCAGGTGGAAATGGCGAGGTGTGGTACCAGGAGCCAAAAGCAAAGACATCATCCTCTCAGCCACGAAGGTGAAAGCTGTCAGCTTTTTCAAATCTGGCTTTGCCACCACAATTGACTCCGTCTTGTGCTCTGTCAGTTTGCAGTGCCTCAGTGCAGCCCAATTCAGAACAGGGCCAGGCAAGAGGAGGTGACAGGCCTGGGATGGGCCATGTGCCATATTTCTAACTGCATCACTTTCTTCATTTATGGCCTTGACTCAAGCTCATCAGAAGACAACATGAGACTTGTAGCCATGTTACTTTACTTCAAGCACTACTGCTTAACCCTAATCTGAAACCTTTGATGGAATTTCAGGGAAAGGCCTTGCACTTACAGCATTTTTCTAGGGCAGAGCAGTGGCAGGGCATAACCTGCAGTTAGAAAGAAGCGATGCTGAACCATTGTGCTATGGGGGGCTATAATTTTGGAAGCACCAAGACAGCCAGCACGTCTGCCAGAGGATGACAGGGGGACAAGTTTGGAAAGGGGCCACCTACTCCTCTACTGGACAATTCTTTTCCCTAATGGAACCCTGTGGAGTTCTTTCTAACATTTTCGGATGTTTCACATTTATAACCATCACAAACAGTCTTGTTTCCTGATGAAAAATATGCTGAGCAACAGTGTCAGGAAGCAGCAAAAATCAAGATTGCTCCATGAGGGTGGAACAAACCAGGAATTCAGTGACCACAGCAGAGGCAGAGACTGACCAGGGACTCAGGCCTGCAAAGAATGGAAAAAGCTGAGTGCTGGTAGCTGGGCTCTTCAGCATCCAGGAAAAGGTGAGGTGATGAACCAGGATCATCCATGGAATTTTATCAGGAACAACAGGAAATGAGGCAGAGACAAGGCTATAACAAAGGCCTGGGGTCCATCCAAGAGGAAAAGCAGGAGATAACTGCACCTACAACATGCCTGAGACACCTACAACATGTCTGAGGCCTGAACTTGAGCAGTGCTCATGGAACCGTGGGCACAAAGTCCTGTGGGTCCTCTTGGGGCCTGACAGATCTGTTGGATCTGTCTTCATCTGTGTTGGCCACTGCAGACACGAATAAACAACTCTGCCTTAGGGGTTGGGGTGGACAGAACCAACCTGCAGAAGCTCACAGATGCTTTTGATGATTTGCAGTGTTTGTGGAAGGATTCACATGAGGCCATTGAAGCAGGAGCAGGCAGGTACTGCTGTGAGTCAATTGAACAGGTTAAACTTATTCTACCAGGTGAATGGGCTGAAAGTGTTTTTAACCCTTCAGAGGTCAGTGTGACCTGTGTGCTGCATGAGGCCCTTAAAAGTAAAGCTATGTGCAAATTTAAAGCAGTTGATTTAACTCAGATATTGTAATCTTTTCTGGTTTGCCACACTACCACCATTGCTCTCATGTGCTTTCAGTGAATACGGTGGCAATTTCTGAACGGATGGTCCAGAGCAAATGGCACAGGGAATGCTACTTGCACAGCTTGTTTTCAACTTACCTCACACACAAGAGAAGTTTCAGCAGTCATGATCATCTTGCTTGACTCAAACCACAGAAATACTCATTTCTTACTTGAGGAAATTACTGTCTTGGTCCTTATACAAATGAAAAAATACAATCATGCACTAGTGAAGTATTTATTATAGGGACAAACAGTCCAGCCTCAGTGGTCTGTGCTGCAGGCTGTTTGCACTATTGTTTTCACAAGTCCCTGAAAGCAGAAGATGAAAACCTCCAGCTTCAATTTGATTTTGACTTCCTGTTTTAATAAGTAGAAAACCAAACACTCAAGTCTCCCAGAGCTACAGCATAAGTTACAGTCTTTTTATTTACAGAGCTATGCTGGGGTGTTTTTTTTTCTTTTTTTTTTAGTCTTAACAAATGTTTTAAAACTGTGTCATTTATCTCTGGTTCTTTATTCAAAGAGACTGGGACAGTTTTTTTGTTCCAGCTTCTTGGATGTCTTCAAGCTGCGCTCTACAGAGCCAGTCAGTTGTGCTCACAGGCTTCAGGGGCTCTTCCCACGGCCCTTTCACCTTCTGCAAGTCTGTGTGAGACGGAGGAAGCCTGCTGGATGGCACCGCGATGGAATGTGGAAATGTGGGGGTGAAGTCCAGACACCCTCCTAGCACCGCTCACGGTTCTCAGGGATCTTTCATGTTGGCTCACAGGATCACAATGCCTGCAAGTCGTGTGCCGCTGTGTGCGAGCACTGGTAACAGCCTGGCTGCCGTGGTGCTTACAGGTGTTACAGGCAGATGTGCCCCCCGTGCCTTTTTGCCCTTTGTTGCTTTATGCTTTTCCTCTGTTGCTGAAGCAAATTCATTTCTTACCTCCCAAGTCTGTGAAAAGTAAAACTGTGGATTAGGCCAAAAGTCCCTATAGTCGAGTGTCTTGGCGTGACAGCTGTTAAATCGGAGTGAGGCAATCGGATACAGCTCGGAAAGAGGCCGGGCTCTGGGAGTGGCTGAGCAGCCCAGGACTGTCTGCAGCGGTGATGCTGCACTTAAAATCAGACTTGGCTCCAGAGAAGGCAAGAAAACCAGCTCAGCAGCAAACAGGGAGAGTACTTGGCTGTGATGGGAGAAAAGAATTACTACAATGTGATGGACATAAGGACACAAGGAAACAGTCTTCGAGCCTTTGAGGGCTGCTTATGTGGCAGCTGAACTTTAATTACCTGGAGCTAATTGCAAGGACGAAGTTCACAAGCAGCTGCTTCTCATTGTAGTTGTGTGTGGCTCCAGGAAGGACTGCAGGGATATCCAAACACAAGATGACATTTAGCACAGCAGAGGGTTGGTGAGATTTGAAATGGCAGGTTGAAAAAAATAGGTAAAAGTCCAGAAGTGTGGTTGCTATGAAAGCTGGAAAAGATGATGTCAGTAAAATAACATCATGAAAAATTCTACAGATCATAGAGATTTCCTTAATGAGAGCTCATACTGATGGGAAAAGGGAAGAAAATTCCAGAATCAAATGGAAAGAAGAAGCTGTATCCTGAAAGGAAGCAACAGTACTATAATTCCAAGGCATAACCGATGGAGATTTCCAGAAGGGAATGTTTGTGCTTTGCTATTTGAGCCTTTGAGGCACAGTCTCTGGCATGTAGAAGCACTATATTTAACGAAGAATGTAAGTACTCATGAATAATTAGCATACAGTTGACATCTCTGGCCATAGGAGGAGCCACTCTGTCTGGAAGGTTGTGCTCTAGGTGTAATAAAATATAAAAGATTTATAGCATGTCTCACCACAGATTGCTGAGATGGAATAAACCTTATTTGTACATATCAGATCAGTTATCACACCACATCGGATGGGAAAGCTCTTCTGAACCCCACAAGCTATTCTGGGCTTGGAATGCCACTTTTTTTTTGTCATGCAAGTTTTGATGGAAAGCAAAATCCTTGGCAAAGACGACTCCACAGCTGTGGTAGTCAGGTTTTAGCATGGGTTAACTCTGATGTCCTAAGCATGAATTTGCTACCTTGTCTTGTTTAATGGATTGACTCAGCAGAGGCCACACTCCAGGGAATGGGCTCTCCCACCAAGGGGGAAGAAGCCTTTATGTCATGCCAGGCTTCCTCAAAATGTTAGAGCGTCTGGTGGAGGGGTTTTGTTTTTCCCGTACTTTCAGTGACAATCAGGCAGTGGAAATCTGGGGAGTGAAGGTGAGCAATGAATTGATAAAGAGAAAAGATCTGTTACCAGGGCTACACAAGCATAAAACCCTGGGGGAACGTTCAAGTTTCTGTCATCTGATAATTAGTCCGTGTGCAAATTAGATACATGATTGACACAAAACACCACTTGTAAACAAACACCAGTTTACATCAGTCTTGTTTTGTCAGAACAAGATCCTGTTTCTTGTCCTGGCTGTTTCTGTCTGACCACCCTTGCAGGATGGTCTGGCTTTTCTCACTCCAGGGCTCTCTACAGCTGGTTTTATCAGCTCATGGGGCTGTACAGTCCCTCCAGGGCCCCACAACGGGTGGAAAGAAATCCCAGGAGGATACCTGGCTGCAGACCTTCAGGGAGGACAGTCAGCTTTTCCTCTCTTCGAAGCTGTTCACTGACTCTGCTAATGGATGTGAGTTAGGAAGTTCGCTGCTCTCTTCTAGAGAGAATTTATTTAGAAATAAGGAGCTTGTAATAATTCTGTAAAATAAATAATTCTTGTGAAACTTGCTGATCTCTACTTAGGAACATGCTTTCTGAAGGAACCCATGTGATGGTTGTTTTTATCAGACCTCAGGCCTACAGGGCCTGCTTATGTAACAGCAGTTGATTTTTATAAACTGAAAGCAGAAAAAAAGCCAAACACAGAGCAGAAAATGCAGCTAGAGGGACTGCTGTTAAGAGCACAAAAAACTGGTTTCTTGACCATATGAAACTCTTTAAAATGCAATTTAAAAACTATTTATCTGAGAGACCATAAAATGTTACAATTTTGATGGTTTTATCACCTAAGTAAAACACATTCTAAATCACTTCAAGCTCTTTAATGTCTTAAACAACAGCTCTAGAAGAAATCAGTCAATAGACTGATTAAAATATTAAAATATTCAATTAAAATATTAAATTGGGGATGAAACAATGTATGGATGTGTGGTGTCTGGTGTTTCCAGTGGCTGCTGACATAATCCACTGCAGTAAAATGCTATATAAGCAGAACACGCATTCTAGTAAAAAACCTTTGAAAACTGCGGATAGATTATTTTTTAATGGATCAAACATTTACAGTTTATTAACATATTACTGAAATATACAACTTTGCATTGACTAAATAGGTTAACACAGATAGAACTGTAAAAGAAATACCTTTTAAAGTGCCAGGAAGATATTCTTGAACTGGTACTAGTCAATGAATTGAGCTGTTCTTTGCAACAAAAGAACACACCATAACTGCCAAAGGTGGCGTGGCTAAACCCTTGTAGCCTGATCAATAATCCTAAAAGCACTGGTCAGTTTTATAAGCTGCACACATTCAGTCTGCTCAAACATTGAAGCCATGGGCAGCCTGTCCCAAAAACGTGCAAGGCTGGCAGTGGGGTCAAAGCCAGCCCATGCAGGAGCAGGGGCAGTGTGGGCAGCTGGTGGGAACAAGCTGCAGGAACAGAACGCACCATCAGCCCTGGAAACAGTGAGACACGGTGCTTTGGCAGGAGCACGGACTGGCTGAGGTGGGAAGGACCCTCCAGAGGTCACCTGGTCAAAGCTGGAGCCCAGGATCTCTTCTCTTATTACATTTGCAGGCATCTTGGTTAAAAAAAGAATGCATGCCAGTAAAGTTCAGGGAAAATGAATAACTGTGCTGTGTAACTAGAGAATTCACACGTGTGACCTGGGGTAGGTGTTTATATCGCAAATAAATATTGCCTGTGAACTTTTCTGCTGCCTTTTCCTTTTTTTTTCCCTTTCAGTATGCAAATTTGCTCACGCTCACAAGTTTGGAAACTGGATCACAGAATATTAACAAACTTGATTGCATTTCATAAGTCTCTGGATGAGTTTGTGTGTGAGAAATGAAACTTCATTATGTTTTCTGTTAAATGGTGGAAGAAGGATTTCACAACACTCTTGGTGCTGTCACAATCCCATGTCTTTATCCATTTTGGGTCCCCTGGGAGGCTGGTGGAAGCAGCACCTACCACTGAGCTGCTTTGTCCTTAAGGACCACATGTAGGGCAAACCAGAAGTCACAGTGGTTTGTGTCAAAAAATAACAGGGGAAAAAAAAAAAAGGTAACAAAAATTGTATCAGAACCTTTCATTTGGGCACATTCCATGTAAATCTTTTGGTTTTTCATCTCATAATCACATTCCCAGCACTAAACTTTAAGTGAAGATGCTCAAAAAGCAAGCAAAAGTTTAGTTCTCCCCAAGTTTGTTTTTGGGTATATATATATATTTGCATATATATATATATATATATATAGTAATTTTGATGAAACAAAATGTATCTAGTTCAGTCTAAAATTGGGATGGTTTTCTTGAGATGGGGTATGATTTCAGTCTGTGAAGGAAGGAGCCTTCCTCACACATATCTCTATTTATGAAACACTCCTATGAAAAAGAAAAACTGACAACTTCTCATTATGTGGCTCAAACGGCAGTCACACACGGATGAAGCTGCTGAGACACAATGCACATTTCCAGAGTGCATCCCACTTCCTTGGGTAGGTCACAAAAGCAAAAATGCCAGCTCCAAGCAGAAATGATCCAGAAGACCTCTTCCACCCAGCCACGCAGCTTAGCAACATCCAGATTGCATTTTTCTCAGACCAAGAAAATTGGAACATCTGGGATATAAACTGCTTCGTCCTTGCACCGCATATCCCGGATCGCTGAGCAGTCTGGAGGTGGGAGATCATTCCCAACACTGCCTGTGGGAAGGTGCAGTCCCAGTGGATAGGTTCTTAAATTTCGCTTTCCTCAAAGACTTCCTCGGTTGTCTCTCCGGTGGTGACCTCTCCCTCGCTGCTGTCGGACATGCTCATCTGTGGGCGGGATGGGAGCCCTGAGCCGGCTCCTGCCTGCAGCTCTGTCCTCTGCCTCCCCAGCACCTGCTGCAGCTGCATGTCCCAGGGCTTGCTCACCTCCAGGCAAAAATGGTGTTTGCTGCTCAGGTGCTGTTTTTTCCGTTTCTGTGAACATTTCCTGAGGTATTTTATGTTTTCCCCAAGAAAGCAGAGTTTGCAGCCAAAGGGATCTGCCAGCAGAAAACGGGACCACTGCTTCTGGAGCTCTGCTTTCACCTGAGGGGAGGAGAAAATAGTCTGGTCATGATAATGGCATGTGACCACCCTGGAGTTCACTAACACAAATTCTAGCTGTAAAATGAGAGGAACTGCAAAGTGCTGAGGTTCCTGCCCCTTTGGGGTTCACCTTGCATCTGGTGAGGTCCTTGTAGGATAGGAACAGCCTTGTTTGCTAAATCAACCTGAAGAGTGCAACCTCTTCACTCTGATTTAGGCAAATCCGATGAGTGTGAGGGCTCAAGTGACTTCCCTGTTTCCAGTCTGATGGAGTGAGGAGGAGGAAAGCCCAGGGGCTGTGGGAATGAGGACCATGCAGCTTTGCCCGGGTGTTGTGCTGGAGCACCTGAGGGAGGTGGGGAGGGCTCAGCCTGGAGAAAAGGAGGCTCAGGGGGCCTGGCAGGAGGGGGCAGCCAGGGTGGGGTCGGGCTCTGCTCCCAGGCAATGAGGGACAGGACAGCAAACAGCCTCAAGCTGCAGCAGGGAAGGTTTCGATTGAAGATCAGGACAATATTCATCAAACAGGCTGCCAGTAGGGTGAGTGAATCCCTGCAGGCATTTGTGTGCACGTGGCATTTAGGAGCATGGTGCAGTGGCAGACTTGCAGTGCTGGATAAACAGACTTGTTCTTAAAGGTCTTTTCCAACTTAAAACAATACTATGAGTCTATGACAATATACGGAATTTTTTTTTTCCTTCCTCAATACAGTGAAGCACTGGAATAGAGGACCAGAGAGGTGGTGGAACCTCTGTCCTTGGGCTGGGGAATTCAAAGCTCAGCTGGACAAAACCCTGAGCAACTTGGACTGAATTTGGCCTTCACCCCACACTGGCAGGAGGTTTGTTTTCCCTGCTGTCATCTCCCTGTCCCTAAGAGCAGTCACTGCTCCGTTTAAATCCTGGTGCAGAGCAAATTGAACCCTCAGCAAGAGACAACTTCCAGACAAGAAATCTGCTCACAGCAAATTTAGGGATGTCCTGAGCAATGCATGCATCAAAAGGCGTCTCTGACTGCTGTGGGGGGTGGGAGGGAGTCAGGCTGTGGGAATGTGATGATCTTTGAGGTCCCTTCCAACCCAAACCATTCTGTGATTCTATGAAATTATTTTTTTCCACATGTTGCTGTCTAAGAGTAAAGAACTGCAAGTGTGATCACTTCACATGGAGTTCAGGGGTAAACTAAGGGAGGGCTCAGCCTGGCTGACCACGAAGTCTGGGGTTTCAGCTGATGAAAGGAGTGGGCTTTGGGTGGGCGGCATTTCAGACACCCCAGGCTGTCCACACCTTGACAGTCCCATCACCACTCAGGCCTCACTGGAAATACTTCGCATTTGAGTCCAAACCTGTGCTAGTTCTTGCTGTTCTCTTCACACAAACCAATTTCACCAGCTCAAAAGGATGCACACATGCTCTCAATGAGCAGAGCCGCTCAGTGTGTTCATTCTTCTTGCTGTCATTAATATACTTCACTAATGAGCAAAAGCTTTGCTCACAGCATTGTGTCTTACCTCTCCATTAGCAAAGCAATAGAGAACTGCTACCAAAAAACCCTGTAAGAGAATGGGAGTGAGAGAAAAAAGTCAGTGTGCAGGAAATACCAAAAACTTTAATTTAAAGATGACATTAATGTTAAAACCATAAATGTAAACAGTGCTCCTTAATTTTCAATAAGGAAACTAGTTGCCTGCATTTACTCATTAATGAAGTACTCAGGCACTTGGTTTTGTGCAGTTCCTTGGCAAGTGCAGGGCACATTTTGTGCAGATGCTGAAGAACAGACTATACAGCCCGGTTTGATCTTCATTTTGCTACCACATAATCTTTTTTTCCAAACTATTGCTGTTAAACTGTGACTGCTGCTATTTCCGAACATGGAAAAAATTAATAAAAAAAATATGCAGCTTTGTTTCTCATATTATTCATATGCTTCTTTGGTTTGTGAATGAGCCTACTGAGGCAGATCTCATTTGGGTGCTTTTTACAAATTATTTCTATATTAAGTGATGAGTGTTAGTTCACAGTTCAGCTATATTGAGTGTTATGACCATTTTGAATTGCTATTTTTCCTTTGAAATTCATTTAGCTAAATACCTTAAAAACCCTAGAGATACAACTTGCTTTAAAGCAGCCCCAAAATTATTCTTTCCATTTGCCTCCCTCTGTGTTTGATGTCAGACTAAAGCAGCTTACAGGCTGCATCTCAGCCCCGCAGGCTGGCACAGACATGCGGATTTATTCCCACTGCTTCAGGAAATGCCCTTCTTTTGGTGTGTCTGAAGGCATCTGTGACACAAGTTCTGATTCAGAGGACAAATACTCTGAGTGCCAAGACAACGTTTATATCACAGGTGCTGTAACCATGTACAATTCAATTGTTTTCACATTCACGCTTTCCCAGAAATGTCTCTGCCTTTCTCAGACAAAAGTTTAAACAGAAATTCACATACACAGAAGCTTCAGCATTTTTCATTACACCGAGCATTAACCTACAGCATTCTGAACCTGCTGTCAATTTTCTAGCAATCCTGAAATATTTGGAGTCACTAATTCCTTAAGCATTTGTGCAGTAAGTACGAAAGCAAGCAGTAGAAATGGGGATAGGAGAAATAGCAAACAGAACTGTTCTTCCGTGTATTTTATTTCTATCATTTTTCATGCTTCATCTGGGTTACGGTAGGAAGAGATAGTTAATTAGAGTTCATTAGAGTTAGTAATAGATGATATTAAGTACAAATTGTAACATAATAATTACATCACATAAATATATAATGTATTATCATTAAAGATTTTAAATATTTAAATATATTACAATATATTAAACACAAATGTACTAGCTTAAAAGGCAACTTTTTATGCAGAACTTCTCCTGCTCCTGGAGGCAGTTCTCTTTTTTGGGGGGTGGAAAGTCCATGACTCTACTGGGTGGTTTGGAGGGTTCTTTGTTATGGGTATGAGCTCTGAATTTGGCCTCACAGGCAGCGCAAGCAGAATCAGGATTTAAACCACACAGGAGCCTTGGGTCCTGTGCCTGCTGAGCCTGGTCAGAGCCACTGTGAGAAATGCAGATTCCCCAGGTCAGGAGCTGCCTGTGTGAACATCCCTGGGCTGGTTCCAGTGTGTAAACACCTCTGTGAATCTATTTCACTGCTGCAGGATCAGAGCTTGCAGTGACAAGCAGAAGCACTGTAAAATCACAGCAGAAGGTGGAAAATTTTGCTAATTATTTGTATTTGATGTTCACTTTATATCCTGGTTTCTTTAATGCTTGCTTATTTTTTCCCAATAAATTGATTTTCACACTTAGAAGTCTTTCCGGTATGCTGTGCCTTCTCAAACACACCTTTTCAGAATTATCCCAGTGTGAGGGAAATCTAAGAATCAGAAATTCAGAAGAAATGTTCATTAGCAGAAACACCAATAGGAAAGGACAGATGCACCTGTAAGCCTCACAATTGTTCTTCAGTTCTATTGATGATGATAAATTACATGATCAATTACTCATTAAATAATTAAATAAATTAAATTTCTCTCCACCAGAAACCCATGGATTTTTCTGAGGGTAACAGTTTTCATGCACAAGGCAGCCAAGATATTTAGATTGCGTCACTTTCTAAAGCAAAGCGGCATCATACCTACAGCAGAACTCATATTTAGAATTTAATTCTGTGCTCCTTGAAAATGTTTGAGTTAAACCTTCAGCTGAGATCCCAGGGATAATTGTTTTTCTTTAACAAAACAGTTTAACTGCCTTTTAAAACTACTGAGAAGATTTACAGACTAAACAAATGTAATTGTGTACAGTTTATGTGCTTTTTGGCTAATCCCTTCATAAATAATGCTGTAGCTAAAAAAGAGAACTTGCAATAAACATTGGCTAAGATCTTTGGGGATTTTTTAATGAATCTTTGCTTCTAAAGCATGACATGCTGCCAAGAGCATGCATGTTTCTCTAAAAGGAATGGAGCTTGTGGTTTTTAGCAAGGATGAGTAAGCTGGTTTATATATCAGATTTTTCTGTGCAAGCCAGTAAATAAAATTTTCACTTAAAATGATTCTGTGCTTTTAAAATAGCATTTAGCCACTGCATCCTCTCCAAGTAAGGATATGTCTAACCAAGAAACACATGCTCCAAGATTAAGGTCCCTTCCAACTCAAATAATTCCATGAGTCTGTGAACACCGTGTCAGCAGGCTCCTTGGGGTTGTGGCTCTGCAGGAATTCTCTGCTGACACTCATGACATTTTCCCCCTCAAGCTGTAGTGGAAATTTTCAGGTACAGCCTAAATAACAGCGTCAAAACCCTGACACATACATACACCAGAGAACAAGTGCATGTGTAAAGGTTAAAACCAAGGATCATCATAAATGGGGGGGAAAGTGCAGCAATGCTGCGATGACTCCACGCCTCAGGCTGCAGAAGAGGGCAGCATCTGTCAGAGCACTGAATTACCGAGGAGCAGCGCCTTGGAGATCGCTGGGTTTCACAGCAAATAAAGACCTGGAAATTGCTGTCCTGTTGCCCCAAGATCAAGGCAGGAAGACGGGGTAAAGGACAGCTTGGCTGAGCAGGTTCATTAGTACTGTATGAAAAATTCATTCCTTTGCAGGGCTGCAGAGCTCAGACAGGGGCAGACAGCAGTGCTTGAGTGTTCTCTGGCTTTGCAAAGGGGAGAGCAAATGGTCACAGGCAAGCACACCCTGTGCATCTGAGAATCACTGAGCTCCAGTGACAGCTCAGGCTGGAATTTGGACTGCTCAGATGTTTTACTGCAGAGTGGCTCCTTTTCCCCCTCAGTCTTGCAGCTGAGATCTCAGGGCAAAGATTTGCCTCAGTCAAACGCCCTTCCTCACCTCAGGTTTCTGCCTGCTTACCCCAAACCAAGGCAGCGTGACTGAGGAGGAGCCAAGTGTGTGAACATCTGTGAAACACTCCTGACTGTTTGGGTGAGAAGCCTTTACCACTTGCAGATGCTGGTCCATTTGTCTGTTCGTCCACGTGAGGGCTCTGACAAGTTTTCTCCTGGCTCTAAAAATCGATGCATGTGTGCAGTGTTTTGTGAGGGTACATCTAGGAGCCCACAGTGTCACTTTGCAGAGGAGGTGAACAAACACATCCTTTAGGCAAATGGAGCCCAAGCCTTGGCAGACATTCTCATAGTCATGATTTTGGCTGGCAGTGTTTTAAATAGACCATTTTAATCCTGTTTTCAGGGGTCTGTGATGAGCTGATACCTATTATCAGAGAATAGAGTTCTCCCTGTTTCTGAAAATGTCAGACTCTTTTTTTTTTGGTGTTTGGGGCTACCATATTTGAGTATGCAGTTTGTGAGTATTTTGTCTTGTGACTGCAATAGAGAATTTAGAGACATTGTAGGTTGGAACATAATATTAAATCAGAATTCACGATCACTGTGGTGAGCAGCATATGCACATGGATCTGTGACCCCTAAAAACAATGCTTGCAAAGCAGTACTTACATGAAATGAGCTCATTGTCAGCTGAATGAAAAGTCTTATATGTCTTGAAAGTCCTTCCACCTGTTCATCAGTGATGAAAGTAAACACAAATTCGTGGATCCCCAACAATGGAATCAGCACAAGTGTGGATCTTGCCAATCTTAAAAAGAAAACGTTTGATTATTGTATTTTTTAAACATCCTTGGTGCCAAAATCAAAAACTCAGCGACAAAGAAATTATTCCAAAAAGCATGCCCTCAATATTCTGACTTTCGAATGGTAGTAGCAGCTTTGTGACTTGGAGAATAAATCCCCAGATATGAGTTTTGGAGCACACTATCAGGAAAGTCTGTATAGGAAGGAATCTTGCCTTTGAGTTTTAGGTTAGGGACAGGAACAGAAAGACCGCTATCATCAAGCTTATGCTGTTAGGTAACAGGAAAATATTTACATAGCTAAGGATGAGTGATCTAGGAACAGGGTTCTTAGACCTTGCTGTCACTTCTGCAAACTCTGAGTCACTGTACTGAGAGTTCCTGCGGTACTGTCAGCAGTCTTCTATTTTTGAAAAAATGCAACCAGAATAATTTTATGGAAGAGAATCTTCTTCAAGAAGTCTGGGGACATATTTCTGTTGGAAATTATACCAAGTTTAAATTTTTTTAATTTAACTTCAGTAGTTGAGGGAGGGGGGGATTGTTTGCCTTTGCCCTTGGGGAAGGGAACTGAAGTTTCTCTTCAAAAGACTGCTCACCAGGCAGGCCTGATGAGCTTGAGATCTTGGGATCTGCTTGGGAGTAACCAGCAGGTACACGGGAGACAGGCAACCATTAATGAACATTAAAGAACATTGATGAACATCATCCTTGAACATCGCCCCTGGTGCATTGGTGGCACCTGGTCTGGGCAAAGATCAGTGAGAGAACCAAAGAATGAGGACGAGATCAGCACCAGAGACAAACGGATCAGTAACAACAGGGAATCAAATATTAAGAATTGTGTAATTTGGGACCATTGAATGACCATTGCTTTGGGGTTTGTGTGTATAAATCTGTGGAAAGTCCAGTTAAAAGGCTTGTGTAAATGGAATGTTTTCCATGGCACATCCTGGCCAGAATAAAGGAATGCCGGATTCTCTATTGCTACAAACATAGCGCTAGAGAGTTTTTCATTTTCTTCCCGAATTTCAGTGACGAAGGGAAAAATGTGTCAAAGCAGAAGAGCCGCAGGAGCGAGAGGAGATACCTGAGAGCAGAGATCTCACTGCACTGGAAACCCTTTGTGAAAATGCCAACAAAACTCAGCACTCAGGTGCTGAGCTGCCCTTGCCTCGCAGATAAGGAAATTTTGGATGGAGCCTGTTTTCCCACATGGCTTTCCTGGATCATATTCTGAGTATCTATTACAGCTGGTGGGGGTAGGTAAATCTTTAAGGGAAAACTGGCAAGGTTTTGACGTGACAAAATGTTTAAAAGGGGGCTAGGACTTCTGTGTCATTTATTACATACCTGTATTTGTAGTCATGAAAGCTCATTTGCTGAGCTCGGAGTTTGGAAATCAGCATCCTGAGAATTTTTAAGAAGATGCCAAAGTTAACCTTGAAGGAAAATACATATGGTTTACTTATAATAAATGCTAGAACACTAAGTAAAATTGCTTTTAAGCACTTGCAAAAGCTGCCACCAAGTAACGGGAATGCAATTGCAGTGAGGTTGGAACACCAGCAGGTTATTGTCATGGTGAGCGTGCAGCAGCAGTCACAGACTCTGCTGGTGTCGGCTCTCTCCAAACAACGGAGTTAAGGCTTTATTTACCTTTAGCTGGTGTAACTCTTCACCAAACCATGACAGGTGAGCAGGATGTGATAAAAATCTGCAGTGCTAAAGAGGCTCTAGGCAGCCAAAAAAGCCCGGGGCATTCTTTTTACAACTGGTTCGCTCCTTTTTTAATTAAATAGTGCTCACTTGACCAAGACCAATCTGCAAATATTTCTTCCAAATGAGACCTGCAAACGCCTCTGAGGATTGATGGTATTGACCATTTTTCTTCCACAAACCAAAAGTCCTGTGCAAAAAACTTACTAAACGTGCCAAGTTGAGTAACGTAGCGTTGCCTTATCCAGCCTGGCATGTAAGTCGATACAGGATCTTCCAGTACAAAATTACATTTCAGTTTTCTAATGCAGAACCCTGCTTCCTCATTTTTCGAACAAAACTTTATCCATTTGGTCACTTTATGTCCCTCTTGGTATTTCTGTGGTAGGAAACTGTATCTTATTTGTTCCAAACTTTCGAAGGACAAAATGACACTAATTACAAAGACCAAGGAAGGAAAATAATACAGGTTATATAATTCTTACTGCAATGGAAAACAACATTGGTCCTCGGATGATCCACCAGATCCCCATGTGTTCATTAGTTCCCCAGCACCTGGAGAATAATTTGAAGTATAATTATTTTCATAGGAAAAAAAAATTTAGAAGAATGCTGACACAACTTGTATATGTATTTCAAAAGGAACTCGATGAAGTTCAGCTTTCTCAGGTGACTCCCAAAAGAAATGGAATAAAACTAGGAAGAGTTTCACCAACAACTCTAATTGGATTTATTCTGAAGATCTTTCCACATGAATGTTGTTAAAGGTTTCCCTAGACCATAAACTTCAGAACCATCTGGCAAACTCTGTCTTTGAATCCAAAGAAACAACTGTACATGACACCAAACCTTCATAATGCAATTCATCCTACTTAAATTATCTATCTGAAACTGGAGACTGGAAATGAGTAAACCAGGAATTGTGACCATGCTTCTAGATCTGCTAAAAATTACGCATACTGTTTGCTTGGAGCTGTCTCTTTTTCTCCTGCTTTAGCCTTCTAATTTGTCCTATGCATGTTTCCTCTTGCTAATTATCCTGAGGTTCTGTAGGATCTTGGTTTGTCATTTACAATTTATATTACTCTGTAAGACTGTAATTATGATCTGGATGTTGCTTATTATCCATGCTGGCGTTCCAAATAAAATTGTCTAGAAACCAGGAAAAATAAGAGGAGAACAAAAGATACCCTACATAAACCACAGAGTTCACATGATGTCACCAACAGCATCACTGGAGAGCAGAAGCTGATGCTTACTGGTGCATGTCACTGTCACTGATGCCCTCACCAAACATTCATTAATATCAGCTTTCAGTGCCTGTCAGGTTTTGTCCTTAGCCTCCATTACTTTTTTTTTTTAATACCAATGGCAGTGAATACTAATTAAACTCAAAGTGTAGACGGCCTCCAAGGAAAGCCCTGCTCTCCTTTTCTCACTGGCAGGATGCTCTCCATGGAGATGCTGATGCACACAGTTTGCTTCATGTAATGGATGAACACTGGATGCAACAATAGCTTTCATTTCAGTGAAAGCTGATTCTACTTCTCGCTTCGTGCATCAATAAATCTGAGAATTCCTAGAGGTAGTTTAATGTAAAAGTACTAAAGGGAACCTGGAAAATGTAACAAGTATGCATAGGTGCTGTATAATCTTATAATTTGCTTGTGTCAAGTACTGTCAAGGGCTTTCAGCCAAGCAAACAAAGCCAATATTCCAAGGCACATTTTATTCAGTAACCTACCCGGTGTTCTCCAGTTTGGATCTGCTTATTCCCCAAGGGCCCACAAACAGGATTGGAACAACTGAAAAGAAAAGAAGAGTCCATTACAGCCAAGCTTGTAGAAGTGTGTGGCGCTTTTCAGTCTTCTGTTTAGAATTGTACAAAAATCAACTTCATCCTGGCTTTCCCCATTGGTAGTTCAAATACAAAGTGACTTTTCATTGCGTGGTTGAATCTTGCGTTTTCACACTGGTAAATACATTCACACGCAAACACTGCTGATCTGCTGAAATCTGAATTTTTGATCCTGGGAATTCAAAGTAATTGGCATATGAGGCCTCACAGGCAACCCTAGGCAGCAGTTGCTGAACTTCAGAGGAGTTTTCAGTGAAGGCATGGAACGCTGCCTGCTTAATCGAAACAGCTGACAAAGGATTGTTGTCCTAGACCCCTCCAAAAGAATCCCCATCCCCTCATTGTTGCCCCCACCCCTTCCTGGAGATCACAGACTGAAAAAAAACCCCTAAAATAAAGGATTACTGCACTATTCCAATGGGCTGCATGTGTGCAAGCACAAGTCTCAACTCACAAACACAAGGCATGGGAGCTACAACAAGCAGGTGTTCCACTGGAGTCTCAGCCCAGGCACACGCAGGAGATTTTCTGGTGGATGTGGTGGAAGTGAAAGGAGGTGTGGGTGACTGGGAGCAGAACAGGGGCGATTCAGAATTCTGAGACACTCGCTAAGGTCATGGAGAAAGCTGGAGGGTGGCAATGCGGACAAAGGGCCAGAAACAAGGTATTCTCCAAGAGTGCAGATTTCTGAGTAGGTAAAAGGGGGAAAGAGATGAAAGGGGTCTCACTGGGGTGGGTGGTGGTGGTGGTGCTACAAGAGGGTCTGCAAGGGCAATTGGGGCATGGAGCACTTGGGAACAGATCCAGGGGAACATGAGGAGAGGTGATCCTCGGGATGATGAGGAGATGCTATCAGTTCCTGCGCAGCAGCTGAGGGATGTTGGTGTGAGCCCTGGTCCAGCCCTGCTGGCTGCAGGTGCTATAAATGTCTGCAAGATGGCCCATCTTTCTAGGGATTGTGATAAATACCAATGAAAAATTCAGCTAATTGGTGGGGAAAGCCTTTAGAAAACTGGTGAATATGATAGAGGTATGCGACCAATGGAAGAGGACCAAGAGGGAAATGATCATTTTTATAAATACTCTTATGACAGGGAGCAAATTGCAGCTCAAACAAGGAATGAAATGATTAATCCCTATCCCAAAAAACTGGTGATCAGAGCAGGGAAGGGATTTGGAGAGGCAGGAAGGATGATGAAACAATGAAACAACACTAACCAGCATGAAAGTCTTGGTGTGTCAGCAAGCTGAGAGCTCATACAACCACACTGATCTAGCAAAAGGGTCCTTGAAAAAGCAATGTGAGAGGGGACAGAGAAATCAAGGCATGGATGGTGAGAAGGACACCCAAAATAACTACCTTTAAATTGTCTTTATGTCATGGATAATGCCTGAAATACAAGACATGACTCATGCAGTGTTCCAGATTGTCCTCTAACTTCAAGCACACCTTGGAACTTTCAGGTGAGCTGGGAAGGGGAACATTTAAATGAAAATTGCTAATGTTTTGATATTTTTGTTACAGAGGTGCTCTATTACAAAGGAAGGAAATGAAATTGCTAATAGTGCGATAATATTCAGTGATGACAATATACAGTCAAATGAGAAGAAATTTCTTCTTGTTCTGCCCAGCAGGCATCTGTTTTCTTATGAAACAATTTCCTGATTTCCTGCAGGTCAAGCTGAACTGCAACGAATGCATCACTGCTGACATATCTGCGTTTATAATCTCTGGCTTCAAAACTAACAAATAAAACAAAATTCAGACTTTTTTTTTCTTCTTTACAAAATATTCTCCAGTGACTCAACAAAGCACCACATCATCAGTACTTGGAAACAGCTATGGCCTTACCCCAGCCTATCACGATGTACGTCTGTAGCAGTCGTCTTTCAGAGAGCACCACAGTTATCAGCAGCGTGTGCAGATAAATCCCTTCCACTAATAGCCAAAAGTAATTTGCCCCAACAAAGTAATGCATGAAAAACTGGGCAGTCCTGCAAATGATTACGATCTGTAGGAATGAGAGAGCAGGAATCATTGTAAATACAGATGTCATGATGTGTGTATCAGAATTTTTACTGATGAGCTATTAAAATAATAGTCAATATTAACATCTTGCAGATAATTTGCCTTGCTGACATGGGCAAGCCCTATTCCTACAACATCATACTAGCATATTAGTTCACAGTGGTCACAAATGAGATGTTGTTGTTCCATTTCTAAACAAATGTAAGAAAATTAGTACATTTTCCTAGTACAGAGGAGCCTTTATAGTATTTTTCTCTCTTAGTGCTCTGTTACAGAAAATCATGGAATCCCAAAATGGTTTGGGTTGGAAGAGCATCCAGTTCCAGCCCCCTGCCGTGGGCAGGGGCACCTCCCACTGTCCCAGGGTGCTCCAAGCCCTGTGCAAGGTGGCTTGAGCACATCCAGGCGTGGGGCAGCCACAGCTTCTCTGTTCCACATTGTCCTGGTTCCGGCCAGGACAGGGTTAATTTGTGTAGCAGCCAGGAGGGGCAGGGCCGGGACCCTGAGGTTCTTGAATCCCAGCTCAGCCAGGCCAGAGGGGGTCGGGGAGGGTCTCATCTTTCCAGCTTGCCAGGGTGAGAGGTTGGGTTGCACTGGTTCCCTGTGGTGAGCCTTGCACACGATGTTCTCAGCATTGTTGTAGTTCCTGCTCATTTTCCTGTCTCGTTGTTTCCAGTAAAACATTCATTTATCAACCTGTGTTCTTTACCTTCTGTGCCTCCAGTTCTCCTCTCCAGTGTGCGGCAGGGGAGGGCACGGAGGGAGTGAGCAGCACGTGGTGTTCCAGTGAACACCAAACTGGGGAACACCAACCCCAAACCAGCACAGGTATGGTTGCGAGGAAAGCAGGATTTGTGTGCATCACTTTGTGCTGTGCACACCAAGAGTGAATAAATACAGCGCTAAATGAGAGCCAAATAAATGCAGAGATTTCTTTCTGAAACCTACAAGGTGTGAGGTGTTTTGCTTAAGTGGCTCTTTCTAAATATTACAATTAAAATGTTCTTTCTATACGAGCCTTCATTTAAAACAAATCTATTACAATCAGGATTTTATCTTGATTACCCCAACTTTTATCAAGGAAATTTCAGCATCCAAAACTCGCAAACACCTCAAAACTTAATACTGTAGGGTAAACTCCCAAAACTGTAACTTTATGACTGCTAGAAGAACACATTTGCTATTAGCTATGAACTCACACTTTACCTCTGGACTGAGGTATAATATCCATCCAGTTTCATCATTTGGTCTTTTGGAGTAAATATTGTTGTATACAGTGTCTTTTATAAGAACTGCTGTGGCACGCAAGATAAAAGATGCAAATAAATTCATATGGATGTAGTTCCTTGTGCAGTGAAGTTTTCTGTGGGAGAAAAAATAATGTATGAATCCTCTGGAAAACATTTAATTTGCAGATATGAAATTTTTAAAAATCAGCAAAAATCCAATAAAACAACTGTTGTATTCACATTGTTGCCATCAATGGATTTTGCTTAGAAATTGCATTTGTATTAGAAAAATACAAGTTATTTTCATGGCATCAACAGAATGGTTTGGGTTGGAAAGGATCTTAAAGCCCAGCTCATTCTATACCTCCTGCCATGGACAGGAGCACCTTCCACAAGACCAGGTTGCTCCAAGGCCCATCCAACGTGGCCTTAAATACTTCCAGGAATGGGGCAGTTTCTCTGGAGGACCTGTGCCAGGGCGTCACAGGAAAGAATTTCTACCTAACATCTAATCTAAATCTACCATCTTCAGCTTAAAGCCATTTCCCCTTGCTCCTGGCACTCCAGGCCCTTGTCCAAAGCTCATCCTCGGTGGTTTTCTGGCCCATTCAGGCACTGGGAGGCTGGAAGGTACTGGAACATTGGAACCTAAACAATAAATCCAATTGCATAAAAAAGAAGAATATGAGTAGAGGGCTCTGTACTTTTAGAATGCGTGTAAATTTATACTAACCTGAGTAAAGAAAGTATAAGCAGAGCTAACACCAGTGAGATGAGAGAAAAGTAATATCCTATCGTGTATAACAGCTGCAATGTGGTGAGTAGCTTGTGCTCTTCTTCCTGGGAACAAAGAAGAAAACCAGGTTATGTGGGCAGGGGCACAGAGCACAAACACCGCTCAGAAACTTTCGGGTTCACCTTCTTTGAGTTGCAGGGCACCAGGGAAGGATTCTGAGCCCAGCTGTCTTTTGGAATCAGTGCATGACAAGGATACTTGCACCCAGTCTTAGCTTCTTTTCCAATACAAAAGCACTCACAGACAATTTCCAGATTTCTTCTGCACAATCACCATTCATAGTCCAAACCACAGCTGATCACTGCCATGATTCCATGTCCCAAATGGGTCCTGGCGGGTTAACAGCAGCAGAGATCAGCTCACTGAACCTACAAGTGCACTGCTGTGTCTGTGGCTGGAGACACAGCTACTGAGCAGTTGTGTCTGTACAACTCTGAGAGTGAGCTCTGCCTAGAGGTATTGAAGTAACTGACTTCCATCTTGAGTTCAAAGGAAAAAAAATGAGAGCTGTCTTGCAGGTCTTTGAATGACAAGTAAGACCTCAGGAGAGGAAGGGAACCACTCACACTTTCAGAGATTATCGTAGAACATCCTGAGTTGCAAGGTACCCACAAGGATCATTGAAGTCCATCTCCTGGCCCTGCACAAATTTCCCTTCAGTTTGTTTAATTTAACATTTCTTTTTCCTAAAATTTTCCTATTTTAGCTGCTTGTGTCTACCTCCCAACTATCCACACTTCTTTTGTAGCCCAAGGAAAGCATCTCTGAAGAGGGAATGTGAGACACAGGATACGTGACTTTCCTAATCCGTATTTGGCCTACAGAGATTTTATTGGAACCTGTGTCTTCTCCTCAGTGAATTTGCTGTTTTTCTTGTTTTACTACTCAGCACTAGGGACTTCAGCACTGTCTTCCTGCCGGTAGGTTTCTCTAATAATGTTATGCCAGCGAGCCATGCCTCTCTTGAAGAGGGTGAAAGTGCCCAGCGGGGCAGTGTGGGTGCAGGAGGTTCCCAGCCATTAATCATTCTGTTCCATGGAAACATTCCAGCAGGCATGAACCCTGCAAAAAGCTCCAGTTATCATCTTGGCTGCTTCAATTTTGCAACACCAGAGCACATGAAACCAAGCTGATTCCTCTGATGTGTGCAGACACGAGCTCTGGGTTGTTTCTAACATCTTGGGGGCTTCCATTAAATCAAACAAACAGGAACAAAACCACGTTTAGTGTCGGTAGGAAAACCAGTTAAAGCTTCCAAAGAAATTGTCTGCTGTCACCCAAGATAAAATAATATGTCTCACAGAAAAAAATTTGCAATCCAGAAAGGTCAGCAAACCTTGGAAAACACTCAGAACTTATGAACATTTATTACATTTGCATAAATAAACTGAAAGTTTGGAAATTCATATACTTGCTATGTAAAGAGCTGAGTAAAAACGTAGTAATACGTGGAGATACTGAACTAATAATGTTTCATAAGGAATCAGTAAAGCAGCGTCACTTGATAAAGTAAGAAACAGCACTCGGTCAGTGTTAAAAGGAAAAAAGAGTGGTAACAGTAAGACACCTAACTTTGACATCTGCTAAGCTGAACTCCATGGCAAAAGAAGTTTGGCTGACCGAGTCCAGCCCCTGGGCTGATGCAATATGAGAAATACAGGAAGCATGGCATTAGATGAGGGTGAATCCTCCAGTCTCTGACCAGCTAAATTTGAAATGACCAATTAGCAGCTCATTAAATGATGAAAGGCTCAGAAGGGAAGTTGTCTGACTTTGATAGATTAATGCAATTTGGGGAAATGCTGGGATGCTTACTTGCTTGACAAGTTGCAGTCTTTTTCTATTTCATTAGGAGAAAATCAGCCCATGTGAACACTGGAGTCTGAGCAGAAAATAACTTGTGGCATCTAAAGCAGGAATCCCCTTCTTTAATATTTTCTCTCCTGCTTCTTATAAATAAAATAACAGCTTTCCATTTGGTAATTTAAATAAAATCTGAAGATTCTTTGCAGGTATTAAACAGAAATGTTTTGCCAGTTACTCAAGACGGGATTAAGAAGATTAAAGTACTCAACCATAATATAAAACATACTTACATTTTTTTGGAAATGATTTTTCTCAGAACATTCTGAACTATCCCGCCAAATGTCCGTGGAATTTTCCTTTGTTTGCCAAATCCCTTCATCCAAGCAGACTCTGTATACATGTCCTACACTTCCTGAAAGTAAACAGAGTTTTCATTTGAAAGGTCAAAACAGAGATTTCATTTTTCATACACGTTTGAAAGATTTCAGCCTTGTACCTCCACAATAGACTCCACACCACCCATATTAAAAAAAATAATAAAACCCACTTTCATTTTGTCTTTGTCAATCTGTTTTTCATATTTACATAAGACAAAGTAGAAATGTAATCTAGCAGAAATAAATTCCCAGAATGCACCTGATTTTTACAAGAAAACCCACAGAGTGCATCCAAAAGAAAAGCCTACATCTCACTTTGTTCATTTTTCCTCATTAAGCTCCTAAGTCCTATAAAATATGGGTCATTCATTGCCCAGGCTGTGCAGTCAAAACTGCACAAGGATTTGATCAGGGAATGATCTTTCTCTGCAACACCTGATGCTGCAAGTGTTGTAGGCTGAGTTTCATTCCTGTGCTCTGGGGCCCCTTCAGGAGCTGGGCTGAACTGATGTCCTGAACAATTCCTGGCACAAACCCCACACCAAGTTACCGCGTTCCCATTACCATTTTCCAGCCATGGCAAGTATGAAGGACAAGGAACAGAGACATTTCCTGGGGGTGAGTAAGGCCAGCACACAAACTGATCAAACGTCCCATTGCAATGCACTCCTGGGGAGAGAAGGAAATAAAAGTTTCACAAAAGGTGTCCAGCCAATGGACAGTCATGGAAACCATTTTGTACCATTCCAGGTAAGCTGCAAGCTGCTCCAGAATAACAAGAGGTTGCAGATAAACGTTGTGCATTCGCTGTGCAATGCTCCATGCAATGCAGAAACAGCTGCTGCCCTTCTTCCCTCAGTCCATGCACCAGCTGAAGGCTTTACACTCTTCACTGTGAGATGAGTTTATTGCTTAAAATCACGGGGAAGCTGAGGTCAGACCTCACCTGGGTCTGCAGTTTCCTCCTGAGGGACAGAGATATTCTGATCTCTGCTCCCTGTGACCAGGAACAGGACCCAAGGAATTGCTGGAGCTGTGCCAGGGAGGTTTAGGTTGGATAGCAGGAAAAGGTTCTTCCCCCAGAAGCTGCTGGGCACTGCCCAGGCTCCCCAGGGAATGGGCACGGCCCTGAGGCTGCCAGAGCTCCAGGAGTGTTTGGACAGCGCTGCCAGGCGTGCCCAGGGTGGGAGTGTTGGGGTGTCTGTGCAGGGCCTGGAGCTGCACTGGGTGATCCTGGGGGTCCCTTCCAACTCAGGATATTCTGTGATTCTGTAATTTTATGCTCGCATGATCCTGAAGCCTCAGTGGCCCCAAAGTCACAGTCAGATTACAGCCCTGCTCTCACTCACTGGTTTTTCAGCAGGCTGGTAAATGGAAGATATTGCACCTTTCCTGACCCTGCAATCCTCATCACTCTCTTCTTGCCTCCTTCACTGTGGTCACATGGTCAGTAACTTACAGATGCTTCTTTTCTCTTTCTGTGCTTTCTCCTTCCTTATTCTTCACAAATGGCTCTGACTTCTGACACCTCCCAGTTTGGAGTCACCAACAAACTGGGTGAGGGTGCTTTCAATACCTGCCTACAGCCAGTGAGCACAAAGCACAGAGCACAGATTCGCTTTTTATCTGTCCTTGGTGAACAGCAGTCATCTCTCTCCCAGCTACATCCTGGACTTCTCCAGCTGCTCAAACCAAACCCATGCCTTCCTTTCCTGAAGACAGACACCTAGCTCAGCAGAGTTTATACATTTAAGAGTGAAATAATGGCAGATTATGAAGTCCCCTGTTGCCAAACAGCACAAAACTTGGAGCACCCAAAGGTGGGAGGCATGGATTCAGGCGAAGACACTGTAGGTGTGCTGCTCTTCATCTAAGAATCCAAAAGCCACAGAGACAGGAGAATAAACAAGGGACTTCAAGCTAATGTTTATGTCAGATGAACACAGGGAAACCTGAGTTTGTGTCTGAGCTTGTTTTCCTGCTGACTGTGTCCCAAAATGCACAAGCAGTGCTGGGAGAAGGCAGCAGCTCCCCAGCTGCTTTGACCCGGCACGAAACAGGCTCTGCCTTGCCTCAAGTGTTCTGGGTTCATCTGTCATGGCTCAGTCTTTAAAGGATAGAAATGGGAGACATCTTCTTTTCCCAGGGTGGCCTGACTTCCTTCAGGCTGGAAAGCAAAGTGAGAAGGAGTCTCACCAGGTTCCTACAAACAATGGCCAGCAGATGCCTCTGGAGCAGGCACTCAGTGCCACACTGCAGGGGGAGCAAAGCACCAACTGTCCATTGATTCCTTGCTTTGTATGAGCTGGTTTTACACAAAGGAACCTGGTGTGTGTCAGGATGAAGAGAGCCATTAATGATTGCATGTCTGCATGATTATTGCAGCTGATTGTTCTTTGTTTAGAACTTAGGAACAGACAGACACTTCTGCAAAGCAAGCCAGACAATATTTACGTATTCATCGTGTCACTCGATACATTTCTTCATTGTTTAATTCCTTACCACTGTCTACAGATGATTCCTGCAGCATTTTCAAGCATTCCTGTTTATATTTGTTCCATCCAGTAGTGGTTTTTTCCAGCAGAGAACCTTTGGCCTGGGAGTGAAAATACTGTACACGAAAAGAAACCAGTTAGAACCTTTTAGTCCTTAGTGGTGAATTTCTTTCCATTCTCCACTGGAGGGAGG